>OW964188.2:9140000-9578187 GCA_943136025.2 Agrotis puta | reverse complement strand
TCACAAATAGCCAAACCTTGATAACTAACAAACGAATTTCATTTACGTATTGATCAACTGCTTTTGTTGCATTTTACAAAAATGTTTTAGTTATTTGAGTTGGTTATAAGCTACTAAAGTTTATGTTATCTAATACAAAATTCGGTTTCGGCACTTTGCAACATAATATGTTTTGCTATACTCAAACACACTTGTGACTTTACAGTTGACCCAACTAAAACTATTTTTTTAACGAATAGTTGCTATTTTTTCAACTCTGCTATTAGTTTGTTACCAGCTGTAAAGTATTGTTGAGATTTGTGTTGCAAAGTTACTACAAATAAACAAAAAATTTGGCTGAGATCAACTAATATTGATTATGTTGGTTTTAGAATATTTTTGGCTATCAATAACACAGCAATATAATAGGTGGTGATTAAAGTTATGCTGCGCATAACGAAACGTTTTGTTCCCGCTCGCTGACAGTTGTGTTAAATCAAACAGTAACGGAATTACGGAACCTGTAGAAACCTGTTCTCGACCGCTGCGAGGCGAGTGAGAACGCTGGTGCGTCGCGTGATTTTAAGTTTTGATTTTATGCATGAATTTGAATATATCAAGCAACGTCAAGAAACTTTCAAAAATGGAGCAGCCGCCGGCAGACGAGGCGGCAGAGAAAACAATCTCGGACTATCTGCGGTCTTGGGGATTAGAAGCTTACATTCCAAAATTTTTGGGTGAGTGTTTCTATCTTCTATTCCTTACATAATTAGGACAATAGTGTTTCATTCATTAAATCACTATTTTAAACAGGGCATTTCCCGTTAGATGCAGTTCTGCTATTCTTCTTATACCTATGCGTAGTGTTCGGCAAAGTAGAAAAGCAAGTACTACAAGGCGACTGATGTCAAGGTTTACCGCCTAATAAGTACCTTCGTAGGCCAGGAAACGGGCAGCAGCGTTTTCTACCAAACATGGAGGTTATGATAGTACCCTCCAGTATTGGAGAACGCTTATGTTCAGCAATGGACTGTTATGAGCTATTGTTTGACTTTTGACTCTTCAACCAACTGAGTGAACCTTAAAGCCCTTTATGCAGGTCTTTTGCTTTCCTAGTGTATGATATTATTAACTGCATACCTACCGCATCCGCACCTACATAACCTAGGGCCTGTCCTCTCCCAACCAACTCTGATTTTTATTTAGAAAAGTCCCTTGGTACTAGTAAACAAGCTGAATAACTGACTTAGTGCGGAGATAAAAAGACAATAATAAACTTATTATTCATGTGACTAACATCAATTTTACCAATAATTGATGTAAGTACCTATAATAAGTATCTGCTTTTGTATGTACCAATTTTCATTAATATTTCAGAAGAGTCCATTGATGTGGAGACCCTCCAAATGTTGTCAGAGGCTGACCTGAAAGAGTTAGTGCCAATTATTGGACACCGGGCTAAGTTGACGACACAAATCAAACTTTTGACCAATATAATGTCAAATGCCTTTGAGAACACTGTAAGTAATAATAACAATAATTAATACTTAATTAGTCATTTAAATCTACACTAATATTATAAAGCGAAAAGATTTGTATTTCTGTGTGTGTATGTTTGTAATGAATAAACTCAAAAACTACTGTGCCAATTTCAAAAATCCTTTCATTATTAGAAAGCTACATTCACCCTGAGTAGCATAGGCTATATTTTATCCCCCTACTACGGGAACGGGTGAAACCGTGTGACGTCAGCTAGTCAACAATAAAATATTTAATAAAAACAAGTATATATGTTATAATTCATGTATATAGGTTAGTATTGATTACTTTTTAATTTCATTACTGTCTCTGTGGTTTAGTGGTTTGGGGCTTCGGCACCTGATCCAGAAGTTGTGGAATTGAATCCCATGGAAAATAATTAGTGCATGAAAGTCATTTTGTGAAGTTGTTCCCAGTTTGATTAGGATAATGCAGGCCGAACCAAATCCAGTGTTGTTGTGTGTTAAGTAAGATATCCTGTGCTTTGGAGCATGTTCAGCCATCAGTCCCTGTCACTGTCTCTGACAGTGGTCGTTATACAAAACCAAGTTAGAGTTTGATCAGGTTATTATTTTATATTTCAGTGTCATACTACTCCGGACTCAAACAACAAAATAATGCTGTATACAGTGGAAGACTTGCCAGTTGTAACATACCCTGATGATGAGGACCCCCCTGAAATGTCAGAAACAAATGTAATAGAAGAGGACAAGCCGGAATATGATTGCGTTAGTTATTTTGACATTCTTTTCAGGTTTTTGCTAAGATTTTTTAATTCTAGCTGTGGAGAGGAAATGGGGATAGTTGACTATTTTAAAACTGTATTTTTAACCGACTTCCAAAAGGAGGAGGTTCTCAATTCGAATGTTTATATATATATATTTTTTTTAATGTTTGTTCGGGCATAACTCCGTCGTATACCAACCGATTTGAAAAATTATTTTTTTGTTGGAAAGGGTATACTTCCCGAATGGTCCCATTAAAATTTTATCGAAATTGGACTAATATTTTTTGAAAAAATCAACAAAAATCAACAAAATCCTAAAAAGTTTTCAACATTGTCTACACCGATTACTCCGAGGATTCAGTATATTGAAACTAAAAAGGATAAAATAATTTTTTTTTTCAAAAAAAACATGTAACCGACTTCCCACAAAAAAGTTCAAAATAACTTTTCTTTCGAAACTCGGTGACAAAAAGTCAATGAAATAAAAAAGAAAGTCACCGACTTTCGAAAGAAAAGTTATTTTGAACTTTTTTGTGGGAAGTCGGTTACATGTTTTGTTTGAAAAAAAAATTTTATTCTTTCCAAATTCTTACATTTTTATGTTTTTTTTTTCATTCTATTATTAATTATATAAAATATGTTTCCAGGAATTATATGGAATCCTAAGTTCATCGAATGAAGGCAAAGGTCTTTTGCTGCAATACCAAGAAAAGGGTCTCTTGAATAATGCAGCCAGGCGAAGACTTTGCAATCTAATTATTACACACGAGCTGAAAAACGATGCAGAGAAAAAAATTCCTAGTTCAAGATTTTATCAACTGGCATATGAAATAAGCAAGATCTTCAAACAGGAAAGTTCATCGGTATATTTTATACCATATGCAAGCTTCAGCCCGCTGCAAAAGACTTCAGCAAAAGGAAAATTACTAGACCAATATCGACAACGTCGCCGAGATTTTATCAAAACAGGAATCATTAAACATTTTGAAAGACGTTGCTCCTCAAACAGTTCAAACTCAAATGAGCAAAATTCCCCCCGGCCCAGTACAAGTGCACAGGAAGCTATTAGTCACCTCGAAGGAAGCAAAAGTGTTGACATCTCAGAGAAGTTATTATGGCTTCAGAACAACTGTGATCCATGGCAAACTGTAGAATCATATTGGGAAGTTACTACCAAAGAAAGGTTGAACGATCTTGCTTCTAAAAATATGACGATTTCAAATTATTTCACAAAATACAAGGCTATCAATCTGTCTGGTGGGATATATTTGGTAAGTCATGTTAGCAGTTTGCCCCTGAAGTTTATCCTATATTCCCAGTTGCTCCTGCTTTGTGGGTAATCATTCCTATTTGCCTCAGGTGGTGTTCGAAACAAGGGCAACTGGTAATATAGGGTGACTAGAAACCACAGTTACTTAATTTTATTTTTCAGTTGCTTTCTGTTAATCTAACATTTATTTTCAGTTACTAAAGGATTTTAAGATAATGTACCCAGACTCCGGAGACAAGTTTAATGAAAATTGGCTCTTAATTAAACCAAAACTTATCAGCGTTGCAAAAAAGAAAGGATTAATAAACGAGATTGACGGTAAGTGAATAAAGTTTTTTCGTTTTAATATTTGTTGTTCTTACTGCTGCTAAATAAACAACAGCAGCAATAGCTTTGCACTAGTGTTGTCCGTTTTTATGTGAAAATAACTACCTCGATGGTCTAGTCATTCACAGCCTTGACTCTTGATCCATAGGTTGTCAGTTCAAAACTCAGGAAACAATAAACTGTGTGAAAGTTTTTTAGGTTGTTTCTAGTTAGGACAATGCAGGCTGAATCACATGATGATGATGGAATTGTTTAACGGAATTAGTGGGAATGATTGGCAACCAGGGCTTGAAAGGTCGTTCATCGGCCTTGTAACTTACATGATGATGATGATGATAATTGATGATTTCTTCCTTTGATGGAGATACCTGAAGGCTTATTTAATTATCCGACAGCGCTAGAGAGAGGGTTATTTATTTTTTCTTATTAAATTTTACAGAGTCTAATGAAGAACAAATTGATTTAGCCGCTCTAACATCGCTACCTTTTTTGATGAGCACATCAAATGTTACGTCTACGAAGAAAGCAACTAAAAAGAAACAATGGAGACCATCGAAGCAAGAGGTATTGGAAGGCTTCATAACTCAAGTCGCAAGTCCAGCTGAGGTAGCAGCAGGGATAACAAGAAAAAGAGACAAGCTTATGGAAATGGACCTTCAAATGCAACCTTTTGTAATTGCAGTTGTGTCACCGAATAAATCAATTACAGCAAGGTACATAGTGATTAATAACATAACATATGAAATGCCAACTATTACGAAAGCTGTAGAAGCTTGTTTAAAGGCGATTTTTGTTTTGAATGCTGAATACCCTAAAGAGTCCCGTCATGTCTGGCAGTTTGTACAAACTGTACTTTTTGAATTAAAAACGAAATACGATAAAAGCTTTACTGCAGTAAATACACTTATAGCGGATCTCGGCATTAAAACATAAAGAACACAGCATTGATCACATAAATCGCATTTATGCATACAAGCTAAAATGCCCAAGTGTTTCCTATGTTTTAAAGACCTGACAAGTATACCGAACCTAATGACACATTTTTCTTTGAATCATGAAAGACAAAATTTTAGTGTTTATCATTGCATTGAAGATGATTGTAATCGTTCTTTCCATTTAAGAAATACCTATCGAAAACATCTATACCATAGTCATGCTACTGCTAGGGGTAAGATAATAGATTCCGATTCTGATAATACACATTCTGAAAATACTAGTAATATATCGGTTCTTCAACCCTCGTATTCACATCCTAATGTTTCCTTGAATTTTGTTGAACCCCCATCAGAAACCAACAAATATACTTTAGTTCATTTTATTTCATCCCTGTATGCAAATCCTCTGCTTCCGAGAAAGGTCATTCAAGATGTAGTGGATGGCATACACAGGTATATGTGTAGTAGTTTAACATCAAACATAGAAAGTGTATTTTCAGAAATAACGACAACTGCTGAACAAGGAAATGATATTAGACCTTTTAAAGAAAAGCTTTTGTCTGTTGTAAAAGATGAGTGTAAGGAGTTTGACACTGAATTCAAAAGACTCGGGTTCTTGGAAAAGCAGGGGACTTATATACCACCAAAAAAAGTTGTAATAGGTAATAGAATGTGTAATATCAAAGAACGAGGGGTAGTCAAATATAAATCAGTAGAATGTACAGAGCAGCTAATACCTCTTAGATTCGTGTTGCAAAAATTTTTTTCACTCAAAGGTGTGATCAAAGAAACATTAGATTATGTTAACGGTTTGAACTCTGACTGTTTGCAAAACTTTGTACAAGGTAGCTATTGGAGAAATGTCATTGGACAATATGATGGTAAATTGGTATTTCCTTTATTCATGTATTTCGACGATTACGAGACAGGAAATGTACTTGGAACTCATTCTGGAATACACAAATTAGGAGCTGTGTATGTTTCAGTTGCTTGCATGCCTCCGGACCGAACATCTTCCCTAGATAACATATTTCTGGCTTTATTATTTCACTCCACAGATAGAATAGTTTTTGGGAACAATGTGATATTTGAACCTTTGATACAAGAATTAAATTTTTTATCAGAAACTGGTGTGAACATAGATGTGCCTGAATATAAAGGCAAATTGTATTTCAGATTAGGGCTAATTCTTGGAGACAACCTTGGGATACACTCAATTGCCGGATTTAATGAAACATTTTCTTCAAACTTTCCATGCCGTATTTGCAATGTGTCAAAAGAAATCTTGAAAGATCAGTTATTTGAAGACGTAAATTTGCTTCGTAATTCTGAAAATTACAACACCCAATTACTACTTAACTCCTCATCTCACACTGGTATCAAAGAAAAATGTGTATGGCTCTCAGTTACTAACTTTAGTTTATTTGACCAACTAGGTGTTGACATAATGCACGATATTTTAGAGGGCGTAGCCAAGTACATCATGTCATTTATTATTGTAAAATATACTAGCGAATTAAAATATTTCACATACAAAACTTTGAATGACAGAATGGAACATTTTGACTTTGGTCCAGATAGCTCAAGTAGACCTTGTCAAATAATGACAAATAATGTTATTCAACTATCAGCTTCCGAAATGTTATCATTTGTGAGATACTTTAATTTGCTTGTGGGCGATTTTGTCCCAACTGATGACCCTTACTGGACCCTTTACTTAACTTTGCGAAACATAATTAACTTATTAATGAGTACAATATTTAATAAAGAAAAATGTAATTTATTAAAATTTTTAATAGGTGAACTCAACGAGCTTTATATAAAATTAAGTAATGAAACCCTCAAACCTAAATTTCACTTTCTGGTCCATTACCCTTCAATGATTTTAAAATTTGGTCCACTTGTTAACTTTTGGAGTATGCGATTCGAGGCCAAGCATCGCGTTTCAAAAATTTCTGCTCGAGCTAACTTTAATCGACGCAATATTACTCTTAGTTTAGCTACAAAACACCAGTTGCAGTTGAACGAAATATTTGTTAAAGGCTCATTGAAATCTCCTATTTCTGCTGGTGTTACGAAGAGAATCTCAAAACTTGACCGGAGTAATGTTATATCTTATTTAAATTTAGACCCGTGTCTATCTCTTGTATCTGTTACATGGGCAAAAGTAAAGAGTATTCTTTATAAACCTGGGACCATTCTTCTTCATAATGTAACTGAGAATTATGATGATATCGGAAATGTTACTTTTATGAATGTCAATAATCTTTATATATACAACGAAGACAAAATTATTTTTGAAACTACATTACTATCGACGATTGATTTTAATTTTCATTTAGATTGTTTTGAAGTCAAGCATTCTGATGTGAAGAAAAGGATATATATATTTCATGATTATTTATTATCATATGTGCCTAATCATATCAATGTTACCCATGATGGTAAATTGTACATTACACAGAGAGCCCAATCATAGCATCTTCAATTATGTATGCCTACTACTTAGTGGGGCTACTTTTCAATCAATGTAAATCACACTGTGATCTTAAACTAAAAAAAAACCTATATTGTAACCTATGTCATATTGTACTAATAGTAGTTAATCGAATAGAAAATTAGCTGTGTCTTAATTAATTGAGGAGCTATTTAAAAAAAGTGTCCGGGTGCGACAATTTTTCAAAATAATATATCTGTTGATTTTAAAGCTAGAAAAATAAAACAAATATCAGTGTTTATGGTACACTTTACAGTTTATTTTATCTAAATTTCCATAAGCCAAGCATAAATAAAAATATTAAAAAATTCAAAAAAAAATATTGGTTTCTATCAGATAGGACAGAGTTACCACTTTGGAAAAAATATATAATAATTGTCTTTACGCAAAGAATGTCTAGCTTTAAAATCAACAGAGATATATTACTTAAAAAAAATGTCGCCCCCGGACACTTTTTTAAATAGCTCCTCAGTTAGACAATTAGCTCCGTATCTTATACAGAGCTAATTGTCTATTCGATTAACTACTATTATTACCCTTTAAAATATAACATAGGTTACGATATAAGTTCCTATAGGGGGCAGTTTTCCTATGGAAGTATGGCTAAACCCTTTTAGATCATTCCTACTAGTTCCGTTGAACCGTTCCACCATAAAACTAATGCAACTATTTTTTCCCACTAGTTGCATTGGACTACACAACGGAACTAATGCAACTATTTATTTCTATTGTAGTTATTTTTTGCTAAATGCTACCTACTAGAAAATAGAAAGTTTGTGAGGATGTATGTATAGATGTTTATGTTTTTGTTTTTAGCATTTAGCAAAAATTAACTACAATGGAATGGAACTAGTGGGAATAAATAGTTGCACTAGTTCCGTTGTGTAGTCCAATGGAACTAGTGGGAAAAAATAGTTTGCATTAGTTTCATGTTGGAACTTCAATGAAACTAGTGGAAATGATCGAATTTTAAATATTAATTTAGTATATCTAGCTAGGTCTGGCTAGTGTAGTGTGCTAGCAGCTCTTTGTCTGAATTTATGATAAGTTCCTACTAAAATTAATTGATTTGATACTCATTTGATACTTAATAAATAAATATAATTGTAACAAATAAAGTTGTTTTGCTTATTCTATCTCAAGTTTGTAACCGAAATTAGTACCGTATATGAGAGTTTTAGTAGGTAAGATTTGGGGAAGGATATATCTTGCTAAAACTTCATAAAAGTAGGTACATGAAAACCTCTAAGAAAAAAAAAACACTTATGGCTGATGCTACAGGGTAGCCCGCGAAATTAAAATTTTCTTACGTTTTTTGTAATTTGCAGGCCAGTGCTAGGTTGTATGTTGATTAAAATATTGTTCGCGATTGTAAGACGTATGTAGTTACAGAATTATAATTATCAAATGAAACAGTACAGTCCTCCAAGTTCTTAAAGGTCTAGCAATAACTTTGACCTTCAAAAAATCTTTTTTTTTTTGCTAGACCTATAAGAACTTGGAGGATTGTATTTATGCTTTTGATGATTATAATTCTGTAACTACATACGTCTTACAATCGCAAACAATATTTTAATCAACATACAACCTAGCACTGGCCTGCAAATTGCAAAAAACGTAAGAAAATTTAAATTTCGCGGGCTGGTCGGAGCATTCACCGTAACTAAAAAGTTATGTTACTTTTAACCGAAAAGTTCTGTTACAGATAACAATTCCGCACTGTTGCAAGTAACATGAGGGGCAGTCATAAATTATTCAACAAGTTCATTTACTTATAACAAAATAGTTTTGTTACAATAATATTATAGTGATGTAACTAATAACTGAACAATACCAAACCCATAACCAAGTTTTAACCAAACGGTTTTGTACGCGCTAACAATAAAACGTGGCTATTTTTACATAACAATTTTGTTCATAATACACATATTAAGTTATTTATTCTAGAACACTTTGGTACAACGTGAATAATAAATTTGTTAAGAAGTTATCATTTTTGTCGAGCTACTAATAACAGAACTTTAATAACAAAACTGAGTTTGTCTAATAAGAACTATAGTTATGTAGTCACTATTTTTATGTAATAGGTTACTCAATTGTTTGTTATTTGTTACTCAAAACTTTTTTCAGTGCGATGACGAACCAGAGGAGATTCATCCAACCTTGTGTCTGAAGTTCTGAAGGCTGCGGAAACGCTCAATGTGTTTGTTCAGACTAACTTCGATGATGATCGTATGAAAACAATGACGTAACGAATTCACAATGCTGTACGAAGTTCTTACTACCGAACAAAAGTTTGTCAAAAACAAACACAAATCACAGACTTTCTACGTTAGTAACACAATTTTTTCGTGTATTGCGTGTGTATTTTATCTCTTTGTATTACAGTACATTATGTACCTATTTGTAATTTGGAATGTTTAAGAACCATTAAAATAAAGCACATGTGATTCCTACAAAATGTTTTTTTTACCTAAATAGGAAAATCAAACTTTCGCATTTATAATACATATGTATTCGTAAGTTAAGTACATATGTACTTAAGAAATAATCCTGCCGTGTGTACGTCATCCGGTTAGTACGACATAGTATCGCCGGTCCCTTGAAGGTCGTTATATCCAGATTCTACTGTAGTATAAAATAATATTTTGAGTGTGGCAACACTGAATTATGTCATTCGTGACACAAAATGTCAGCGCAAAGACGACCACCTGTTTTGCTCAAGGTATTTATATTCTTTTTTCCTCCTTTTTGCCTATGAATGTCTTGAAATCTCGACTCAATTATTAGAAAAACATTCTATTAATAATTATAACCTACAAATCAATACGTTCTTTTACATTTTCATGCTGTTTTTTGTTGCTTTGTCCGTCACAGCGAACATTTCTAATTGCATAGAGATGTAGTACTTTATTACTATGTCCGCTGTGGCGAACAACGCCAAAAAGGTTTTTTTTTGGTATGTTTATCAGTTTTGTTTATTTTTCTTTGTCAACAGCCTAACTGTGCTAGTAAAATTATCGCTTTAGTTCTAAATGAGCATGCACCTTCCGATGCTAGTGAGATTCTGAATCTGAAACAGAAATGCATGATGACCCGCGTGCTTATGCTTCTTCCCCACTTTCTTCTGCACCATCAATACCATCTTCCCTTGCAAACCTAACAATCATTACATCTGAAAACGAAGAACCGAACATTGATAATAATGATCGTGCGCGAAATTGGAGAGTCTAATTATGAGAATGTTCCATCCCTATCTACTATTCCCTCACTGCCATCAACGCCTATGGCACCTATAGCTTTTTTTTCACCACTTATAACTTTCACACAGGGTAAAAAGTTTCAGCTGTCTTATAAATGGAAAGTAGCACAATTCCGCCACAGAGCGACAGTAGAAGAGGATGAAAATGGAGATTATATTGATTTGCCAGAAGATGTTGACTCATCTTTGAGTTACTTTAATCTTTTTTTTCCTCAAAATGTCATTAGTAATATGTTGAACAGACAAATTTATACTCTGTTCAACAAACTGGCAAGTCAATTCAGCTGTCAGAAGAAGAATTTAAAGACTTTTTGGCTATTCACATTATCATGGGTATTGTTGTAATGCCTTCATACCTCGATTATTGGTCGGATAAATTTAGGTACCTATGCTAAAGTTGGTGATATCGATGCCTCCCACGCAAAAAACCAGAATACATTTTTTTACAAAACTCGTTTTTTTGTGCCATTTGAACCCTGCTAAACAGTATTACATATTCCCGAAATCCAAATTTTAATATCTTCTATAAATAATGAGTTTTTGAATTGATAATAGTCTTAACATTTAAACGCTCCCGCGCATAAAGTCGCGCTAATGGTTCCGACGATACGCTCCGATCTATTGGACCGCGGCCGGCCAATCAGCGCACAGTACCGACGTCGTATGACACGAACAAAGTCTCTCAATTTTGAATGTTAAAAATATTATTGATGTTGTGTTGTTTTTGTTTATTGTTGATAACTTAGACTTGTGCAATTATAAACTAGTGATATGAATAACGTACGTTCGTCAAAGATTTTGAAATTAAGGTTAGAAAAGCCCAACCTAAATAACGAAGTAATAACGGCCGGACAAAATGTTGAAAATGGTAAGTTTTACTGTATTATCTTATTATTATAGTTCAATTAACTTGTTTATAGGTGTGATATGAATATAATATTGTATGTGATAATGTTTAGACCCGTTTAATAGACCTCGACAAAAAAAAAGTGGTTCGTAATTATAAAGTCGGAACGTCCATGTTACGACTATATGCGCTGTAATCAATCATTAACAGTCGTCAGTTAAGACTTTTTACTACGCAAGAATTTCGTTCAAAGATTCGTAACTTATACTTACGACCATATGTGTGGTTGAAATATAAAAATAATTAAACTTATAAAGACGGATCATAGACATACGACTTCATGGTCTGTTATAAATTGAGATACGATTCTTTGCTTTTCAATTATAGCTAAAATATCAATAAAATAGATTTTTTAACTCTCTTTATAACTATTATTACTATTTGTGTTGAGTTTTTAACTAATTGACGTTTTTATTTTTAGTATCACCGGTATTTCTGTCGGTATCTCGCAGAAACCACACCAAAATGCCTTACGAAGATTATAATAAAGATGCAAATAATGAAGCATCTACATCTATTAAAAAGAAGAAATACATCTCGAAAAAGAACATGGATCGATCAAAACAACGTCAAGACCACTATCGTGAATTTTCTGAGAAGACTCGGCAAGCCGAGAAATCAATCAAAGATTTAATTGATAAGACTTTGTTTTTCGGTTTTAGCGACACCTTGCAAGCTACAAGCGTTATGCAGTATCACCGGTACCACTTGAAGCTGAACACCAGTGGGAGCAGTACAAGACGATGTTCGGCCATTTTAATAATAGTACAGGAAGTATTGGTAGCAGTTTTGAACCAAGTATTCACGAGGTAATATCAAATCCAGCCGCATTTTTACCCTCAACTGCTTCCCTAATGCCAAATGAAAACCCTACAGGACGTAAGAATTCAGAGCCATATGCTGAAGAATTTTCACACGAATCCGCTGATATTATAGAACCCTTTGGATATAACACCAATGCCCTCTCCGAATAACGATTGTTTCGAATACAATGCGGCCACTTCGACTCCATTATTTAGAAATTAATCTATTTGTGATGCTGATAATTGTTCATCGAGATAAGGTTCAAAGAGATAGGAAGATTTTAAAAAAACCATGTCCGGTGACTTGCCGTCTTAAATGTTTTCAAAAGTTTGATGCACAACAACGGGAACGTATATTTTGTTCTTTTTGGCAAATTGGAGATCACTGCCGTCAATGGGATTACATTGTCAACCATACCGAAGTAGGCGATACTAAGTATCCTTCAAGGACATATATTATAATGTCCTTGAAAAGGTACCAACAAGTGCGACGATATTTGCATTTTGTCGACAATAACAAGGATGATGGAGACAAATACTATAAAGTAAGTCCAGTTGTAGAGCAAATAAGACAAAATTGTTTAAAACAACAAAAGGAGACTAGACTACCTAAAAGCTTGGGGACTAATCAAAAGTTTGGAAAAGAATTTGAAAAAAATACTAGATGATATTGATGATTTGTTTAACGTTGCAAGTTCGTTTGCAATTCAAATCAAAGAATCACTTGACGTCGAAAACATTGCCCCGCCCGGATGAAGTGGGATTACTGTCAGTGTCAGTGTTCAGACCCAAAAACATTTTACAAAATCACCGTGTATAAAGTTATAGTTAACACGGCTCTAGTCATAATTAATGACAAATTCGTTTCTAACGAGCATTTAATAAATGACGCCGCTTGTCTTGATCCAAAAACTTTGATGAGATCAATAAAAACGGAATTCCTGATGATTCCTTAAAGTTAATAGCGTCGATTGCTAATGTTGATCGAGAGGCACTTTCAAACGAGCTCAAATCCTTTTCCGAGGATGAAGAGCCTGAAAATATTGATGATGATGGTTTGGATGATGTTTGCTTGCAAAAAAGTTCAAGTACCTGCCGAAATTGTTTACCATGTGCGTGTAAACTGTTGTCCAAGTATAACATGCACATTACAACTTACTCAAATTTGTATGTTGCTAATTGTGTAATTTTTACAATTTCATTTACACAAGTTACATGTGAAAGATGATTTTCGGTTTAAAGAAATTTTATTTCTCAAAAAGAACATACATAGTTCACTTAAATATGAGAAATTTAGCATTAAAAAAAAAAACTTAAGTTATAAGTTATTTGTCGTTCGAACAATCGAGTACAAAATGTAGGTAGTGTTGTATCATTGTTGGTTGGCCAAATACAACTTTAACCTATTTTTAAATATATTAATACATGAAGAATCCCTTATTTCTTTCGGTAATTTATTATAAATCTGCGCTCCCTCAAACTGAATAGTTCTTCTTCCGTATAAAGTTCTTACTGAAGGTAGTTCTATACTATCCCTATTCCTAGCGTAGTAGTGGTATGTTTTACATTTGAAAGTGATTTGTGAGTGTATTTTGTTCATTAGAATTTTTTTAATTAGTATGCAAGTGTGGTATGTGTATAATTTTTGTAGGTTAAATAGTTTAGTTTTAGCATAAAGTTCTTTTGTAGGTGTTAGGTAATTGTAATTGAATAGAGTTTTAATTGCTTTATTTTGAGATACTTGTAGGTCATGAAGATGTGTGATAGCGGCTTGTCCCCATACTTGAATTAAATAATCCAGGTGCGGTTTGATGAGTGTGTTATAAATCGTATAACGTAAATAAAATGGCACACATTTAGCGATATTTCGCAGAGCTCCAGTTAACGGTATCAATTTGTTTCTTATGTAATCAATGTGTGGTCTAAATGTTAGTCTACTATCTAAGATCAGGCCTAAGTATTTCTCATGGTTTGATCTTAAAAGCTGTTGGCCATCTACCACAAGAGGAGGGAAATCAGGAATCTTTTTGTTTTTGGGAGAAAATATTATGTATGCAGTTTTGTTTACATTAATAGTTAGTAAGTTTCGCTTAAGCCACGTATTTACGATATGAAGGTCTTGTTGTGCTTCAGCAATAACCTTAAGAATGGAGTTACCAAAATAAAAAAGACATGTGTCGTCTGCGTACAGTGAGATATGTCCCGCTAAACCAATATTACTTATATTATTTATATAAATTAAGAAGAGCAGTGGGCCTAAAACTGATCCCTGCGGTACTCCGTATACTATTTCTGCAGGTGTGCTTTCAAAATTATCAATTTTTACTATCTGTCGTCTGTTTGTGAGATAAGACTCGAATATTTTGTAGGCTTTGGCAGTGATTCCAATGCTTTTTAGCTTTTGTAATAGTATTGAATGACTTATCGTGTCAAAAGCTTTTTTGAGATCAATGAAAATTCCTAAAACTAGTTGCTTTTTATCAATATTATTTTTGATTTTAGTTACTAAATCTATTGTTGCTGCAAGTGTATTAGAATGTGGTCTAAATCCATACTGATGTTCATATAAAAAATTTATTTCTTTTAAGTAATTAAATAGCCGTGTATATAATACCTTTTCAAATATTTTTGAAATAACAGGCAACACTGAAATAGGCCGGTAATTGCCGGGATCAGTTTTAGTTCCAGCTTTATAAATAGGGGTCACCTTGGCTATCTTAAGGCTGTCTGGGAAAACACCATTTTTCAGACATTCATTAAAACAATTTGCAAGATTATTAGCTATTTGGTGTCCGATACACTTCAGAGCCTTTGTGGTTATACCGTCTATGCCACAACTGGTGTTATTGTCTAAGTTATTTATAATTTTATTGATTTCGTCTGTGGAGCAAGGATCGAGTTCCGATAGATTAGAGCTCTGACTATCCTTACTTGTATATAGAGTATGTCGTGTGTAGGTGTGTGTGCGTGTAGTATAAGGTTGGTTTGTTTGTATGTTATGGGCTAATATAGAACCGATTGTCGCAAAATAATGATTAAAACTGTTACAAATTTCTGTACCATTTGATATGATAGTATTATTTACAATTAACTTTTCTGCATTAAAACACATCAAGACCAGACTTCGGTCTTTACTGGGACAAGAGCTATTAGACTCTCTAATAACCCTCAACACAGAATCAGATTTACTTAAAGATAACCAGGATAACAGCTTTTATGAGCAGGTAATAGACAAACTGGCTGAAACTTCGCCACTTTTAAGAAAAATTTAGATTGGCTAATGAAAAGTGAGAACAACAAGTTTTCAAAATAATAAAGATATATTTTCATATTTAAATAATATTTTTATTTGCATTAAGAATTTAACTAATTTAATGGAGCCTTGAAAAATACATAAAATTTGATGATTTTCAACCTAATTTGAATAAATGACTTTTGATTTTGAATAATTTTAACATGGTCTCAAGGTAGCCATGATTGTAGACCCTCCTAATTCTGAACATGTATTACAGCGGCATCATGGTCTCTATCCACAACTTAGGTAAGGGTTAGAAGAGCAAGAACAGGTGCTCTAAGATTAGATATGATTTTAAGGGCCACCTTCAAAGTATAACACTTCAAATTTCAAATCAGTTGGCTCCTATGTCCTATTTTTTTTTGTCCCATTGTTATGCTCTAATAGTACCTATTTCAGTAACATTGTTAATCATATTTTATTAATAATAGCAATAAAAAAAACTTTTTAAATACACCAGTACTTTTAGCTGTTCGTTACCAATTCTTTCTATTTTATTGACATCACGGAATGTTAGAAACACAAGTTTAATAAAAAAAATAGGCATACTTAATACCTAGGTGTAAAAGTGCATATTTCTCGATATCAAACAACTCGGACAGAGGCATTTTTCCTTTTATACCCTTTTAATGACCTATTACAAAATGTTTTCAATGATTGCTTACAGCTAGATAGCTTATTTGACTTCAACAATTCAATCCACATAAATAACTATTACATTGAAAACAAGTTAGCCAATTACAAGGAAAAAGAACAGGGATAAATACATGGAAAATTCTATTTATGTAGGAACATTAACAAATTAAGTTTATCCGTCTCTTGTCAGGAAATAACAATTTGGAACAACAGGGCGACCCAATAGAAATAAAATATATAATAACTGAACCCCTTAGATGACCAACTGACCAGTGAATAACATGAACAGTTTAGCGAATATTTGACCTGTCTATCAAAACCAAACTCGATTTCGTGTTATTTTATTTGCCTTTTCGTGAGCATGTCGTTATTCGAATCAATAGATTCTCAATTAGAATACCTAACAACAGATGAACTTCAGATTCTTTTTGGCGACAACGGTATACAAGGAATCTAGCAAAACATACTATAGCAGTTTTTGGAAAGTACGATGGAACAATTTTCTATGACTACCTGAAAGCTAGACAACCCAATGAACTCTTAAAACATTCTAAAAACAATTTTCTATGTATTAAACGATTTCTCAACATTTTCCTGACAAAACCCAGTGACGATCTTTCGTTTAGCTGATAACTGGAGCCACCAAAAAACAAACGCCTCTAAGACGACCCACTGACCAATAAAACACTTTTTCATAACATTGAGAGTGGAAAGAAACACAGAAATCAAGAAGAATTACAGAATAAAAACCAAGCACCGAACGCACAACCGACCGAGGCATACAGGAAGATAAAATTAAAATGGTGAAAAAGAAAAATGGTAGGGATGGAGATTCGAGATCGATTGATCGATATTTCGGGCCAAATAAATCGATTTTTAAATCGAAATGCAACACTGAATCGATTCAGTGAATCGATATTTCACCCTAGAGAATCGAAATTCGATTTTTTTCTATTCTTTTTGCTTAGTTTCCTGACTTCGCCTCTTTTTAATAATTATAAAGAAAATACGTCTTACTTTTTGTATCTGTGGTATCTGTTTATTGATACTGCGTCATTAATTGCTACACATTATTTTTAAAAAGCTTAGATATTAAGCATTGGGAGCTGTAAGTTATTCTATCTATTTTCTGTGATTTTCGTTTTTATTCATGTTATTACTCGAAGACGCCTGGACCGATTTTGAAAATCATTTATTTGTTTGAAAGCTGGTGCTTTCCATGTGATCCATCATTTAAATTCTCCATCCCATCAAAATATGTTTAGTAGTTTTAGAGTTACAATTTAAAGTCAGTATTTTTTTTGTTAAAATGATTACCATGTAACAAATACATTGAGAAAGTAAAATTATGTCTTATTTTTTACCTGGTACTTTGATATGGTTATAAAAATAATTGTGATTATCAAATTCTCTGAACTAAAAAAAATCCCTGATTTTACTACTAAGTGATCGTTTATAATGGTATCTTATTTTTCATAAAATCGATACATATATATTTACATTGCAACTTGAAAAAAAAAATAGATTTTTTAAGAAAACTATCTTTTAGACCTCGATTTTTTATTGAATCAATTCATCAAGTTACGATTCGAATCGATTTAAAAATCGATCTTTTTCGGAAAGAATCGCCATTTTTAAAAAATGGTCTGACTGGGGGTGTGGTAATGGCATGAACTTGTAGATTGTTTAGTCTATGGAATAGGGCTTGGATTGGTGGTGGGGAGGTGGGGAGATTGAAGAAAATCAATGAAGAGATTTGTTTATTTATTTATATAATACATTTGGTACAGCTTAAAATGCCATTAACACTAAATTATATGTAATGATCCTTCGATTCTGTCTCCTCACAGAATCGCAGACATTCTAACATTATCATCTTCCATTCATCAGCGAACAAGTCCAATCCAGGGTTGGTCTCCACGAGCGCGTTGAGCATCTTTAGCATTCGCGGTATAGGGGAGATGGATCGATCGCTACAGTGCGACAAAATGGGATATTTAATAGTTTGTGTTTTCTAGAACGATTGTATCTATTTTCAGCTTTTTTACCGCCAGAAAAAAAAAGCGCTTGTGCATTTGGCGACTTCGGCCGCTATCCCATTGGCATTTTACGAGGTTTGGCTTCTTGCCAACGTCAACGTTGCGTGGACGCGATGTTGACGTCGCGATTGTTGGCCATAGTATTATGTGCGCGACAATAACGTCGGATTCAGCAGATGTTAACGCTTGCCACGCGATGACGCGACGTCAACGTCGCGTCTTCGTAACGTTGACGCTGACCAGACGTTGGAGAGACGCCAACGCTCGTAAAACGCCAGTGGGATAAGTAGCGGCCATAATGACGTATTGATTGTCTATGGTCTCCCGCTCCCGTTCATTCTCATTCATTCATTCACAATTAATTAATGTTCATTCATTACACATAATCTGTGTAACATCTGCTGTCATCTCATCAGTCATTTTACAGTCAATGTCATTTTAAACTTTCGTTTGCACTCGTTTCGCTGGCCGTTGAAAACTAATTTTATAATAGTCACGTTTTCAAGTCTATCTGTTTAGTTATTATTTCTTAGAAGTTAACTACAAATATGGAAGTAACAGACGAAAATTTGGCTACACTAGCGAATTACCTCCAACAGACGCTAAACCCAGACACCAACATAAGACGGCCGGGTATGCTTAATTTCTTTGTTTTTTACTCAAGCAATAGCCATTTAATGTAAATAATTTTGTCTTGTTTTTATTCATATAACTTTAACTGGTTAGACTAACAACGGCAGTAATCAATATTGCTGTTAATTTTACTACATACGTTTCTTATTTATCAAAAATAACCTTAAAGCTTAACCCTGAGTATTACTCACGATTACTTATAAACAATTATCAAATCCCCTAAGATGGTGGATGGATGGGATAAATTGGTCAGTGGATCTGACCAATTTTTCAAAGCAATCTGAAGAACTATAGTTATTGGAATAGTTGTATTTATTGGCAAGTGCCCTGAGATGTATATGTATCATGTATTTTTTCACCTCATGCTATTTCGCCACCTCTTAACTTCCCGATCAGCCGCTTCACTAATATGGCACCTACATGTGCATTTGAAAAGACAAATTATATTACTGACCTTCCTTTTAAAAAATATGTTTAGTTTTAAATAAATTTACTCATTTCACAGTTTTTATTCTGTAGCTGAATTTCTTTAAAAATCCATATTATGGATTTTAGTATAGGTTTTTACATAATTTCTATTTTGATGTTAAGTTTGTGTACTTATTATAAAATATATTATTTTAAGTTAATAAATTTTAATTGTATGGTGACAAATAGTTAAAAGCCAAATATTATTTCACGTAGATTTAATAAACATAGGTTTATTTTATGTAGTTACCAAACAATGTGTAACCTAAAACTTTAATAATGTTTACATGCCATTTTCATGGTGAAATGTGTTTGAACTTATATATAGTTTTACCATCTTTGTACAGACGCCAGCAAGTTAACCTACCTCAATCTGTCAATTTTTTCTACGTGAACATTTACCTTCCGCTATTGTGATAAGGTTGAATATCCATTAAAGAAATTTGGCAGTTTGAGATAGATTGATGTGCTGGTGTCTATACATACCACATTTATAATTTTGATTTGATTTGACACATAATACTTGTCTCCCTAATTGTAATTTGTATAGAAACAGCTAACAACATAAAGATTCTCGGTTCTTAGTTTTGCCTTTGGACATTCTTAAATTTTTATTTCAGAGACCAAAAGCTGCTGATCTCTTTACTACAGTTTACCCCAAATACACATATCAATTATTATATCTTCCTATCCTTGGGGTCAAAAATGACCACTTTAGTAGAATCATAAAAAAAAACCGGCCAAGTGCGAGTCGGACTCGCCCATAAAGGGTTCCGTAGCAGCAAGTAACATAATATAAAAGTTCTTATAGTTGGTTGTATTTTTAAAAGGTAAATTGCGGTTTACGATTTATGACGTATTAAAAAAAATATGTTCTCCCACACATTCCACCTGCAAATGTAAGTTGGTACGCACAATATTGAGTGATTTACCATGTTATTTTAATATCATGGACTTCTTATAGGTTTTCCTATAATCTATAAGGAGAAAACTAATTTCTGTATTTTTTTCAAAATTTTAGGTTCAGTAGTTTCGGAGATAAGGGGGGGGGAATGGTCAATTTTCGTCTATTTTCTTGAATAACTTGGAAACTATTTATTTTAAAATTACAAAAAAATACATTTAAGATCTTCTCAACAAGACCTTTCATTTGATATGCCACATGATGCAGTTTTCAGATTTTTTTTTTTAATTTTCCCCTTCCCCCCCAAAAATGACCCCCCATATACAGATTTCATCTGCTCACGTCACACCTCTGTGTTTGGGTCACAGGAATTGATATGTGTACCAAATTTCAACTTAATCGGTCTAATAGATTCGGAGATAATTGACTGTAAGCGACGGACGGACAGACACACGAGTGATCCTATAAGGGTTCCGTTTTTGTATTCAGACGTACGGAACCCTAAAAACAGAATGATTACAATAAAATAATTCTATATCTATTCCATTGCTCAAGCAGTAGAATATTTTTATGATTTTTATCCAATTTATGAATTCTATCACAGTTCATTTATGATACTGGTAAAGTGGCCTGTTTAGATCCCCTTTCCTATTTTACTTGTGGTTGTTTCACTCATTTTCTTCTATTCTCCGCTGTCAGATGTCTGAATCATGAAAATGGGTACTTTTAGGGAGAAAATTGGGAAATAAAAGAATTACTAAATAAAGAAACTTAAAAAAAAATGTGAGTGCATTAATCTTATCCATAGTGTTGCTAATTAATGGTATAAAACTCCTTTGCAGCTGAAAAGTTTTTGGAAAGCGTTGAAGTGAATCAGAACTATGCTATCCTGTTGTTGCACCTCATTGACAAGGAGACAGTGGACCTTACCATCAGGGTGGCAGCTGCAATTGCATTCAAAAATTTCATCAAACGTAACTGGCCTGTTGTAAGTAGCATGACATTTATATTTAATTTACTTGGTTGAGCTTGTGGTTATGTAATAACAGCTATAAAGATGCGATTTCACAGGTGTGCAGCTTTATTCAGCAGTGTGTAGCACAAATGTTTGCTCTAGTCACATCACTCAAGCAAACACAAATATTATGTGTGCATTCTAGAAATGTTCATGCAATGTGTGTGCATGCACACCCTAAATACTTCTGTGCTTGCACATTGCTAAAGTCAGTTCAGTGAAAATGTTCATGCACAAATGAGCTGCACTGTGTGAAAACTTTCGCACAGCTTTACCGGTCGGTATAGAGGCTAAACATAACAGCTTAGAGCTACGTGCACTGCCGCACAAAATATTCATGAAGAAATGTGCCTCACACTATTTTGGTGGAACCATTACAGTTTATTTTTTGTTTTGAGTTATATAATCATCAAAAGCCTTTGCCCAACATTGGGACCGTGTGGGCTAGACAAAAATAATAATAATAATAAATTTATGTATATTTAAGCCAATAAGGACCAATTACAAATCATATAATAACATAAAATAACACAATACTAAAATAATACATACAATCAAACACAGTCACAATATAATATACAGTACAATTCAAAGTAATTAAAATAACCTTTCCACATTAGCTTGTACGTGTACCATGTCACAGTGATACAATCGTACTGGCAATCAAAATGCTGGGCGAAGGCTTTCAGGATACGTTTCGGGCTGACCCGCACCCTGCGCACCAGTGACGTGCACGGCTTGCGCACAGTAGTGTGAAAACAATACACGCGCGTGTATTGTTATATAGCAACCCTCCCCCCCCGCCTCACGCCGCACTCCAACCTGTATGGTGAAACAAAAAGATCAAAGATCAGCTTAACTCATTTTGTTTCTAGATCACCTGATTCTTTAAACAGACTAAATTAAATACATTATTAATAGGAAGAAGATGGCGTGGACCGCATCCATGCCTCAGACAGAGCAACCATCAAGACTTTGATAGTGTCGCTGATGCTGAAATCTCCAGAAGCTATCCAGAGGCAGTTTAGTGATGCTGTGTCCATCATTGGCAAGTGTGACTTCCCAGAGAAGTGGCCAAGCCTTATACCAGAGATGGTGGAAAAATTTGGGACTGGTAAGTATCTTTTATAAATGCTTCAATTATAATTTGAAAGTTACTTGTTCCTCTGGTCTACGTTCAACCTAAACCTTCCCCATAGATTTCTAATAAGGCCAGTTGGAAGCAACTTGCAACCAGCGGTATCCTGTTTGTTACTTCACCACACTAAAAATGGTTTGATAGATTTGTATGCACAGATAGATTATAACCTAGAAAAACACAGGATATTTTTTATCCTGATGGTATGATCTCTGGCACATAATGCCAGACGCTTTCAGCTCCCAAGAAATAACATTATGCTTCTGCCTGCAACGGTGCCTGCCTGAAAATGCCTCATGGGAACATCATACCAAGATAAAAAAATTGTTTTCTGTTACACACATGTCTACCAAATAAAATCCAAAACTGTTTAGTAACTTTTGTGTGAAGGAGTAACAAACATACATCCTTCCAAATGAATATGGAAAAATATCTAGTTTTAATTCTGTAACAAAAATCCAGGCTTGGCTGCAGGATGCAGTCACATGAGAGCAGGAGGGTGGTCTTTTCCTGCATGTGCATATGCATGAAGGCGGGAGGGAGTCACTGCATTCTGCATCCAAGCCTGGATTTTTGTCTCAGATCAACTAAGATCGCCAAATTTCATATTATTTTTTTTTTTTACGTGGTAAAATCATCTTTTGAGTCCTCCCACCCAGGGCAGAGCGGGAGGGACTGTCAGACTCGTTCTGATTAAAATCCAGGGTGTTCTTCAATAGCCCTTTACGTTTCGGGGTCACGGTAATTCGTGCAGTCCCCCGACCATATTTGTAATAATAAGATAGGATAACTAGGTGCTAACTTCGTCACACTTTAAGAGGTATACACTCTTAAAAAATAGCCCCCTTATACCTCCTCTCACTCACACCTGGTGGCGCGTGCGACCTACTCATACGACAACTTCATTTACCTATGTCATGTCTCTTATTTGTTACAGGTGATTTCCATGTGATCAATGGAGTATTAAGAACAGCCCATTCCCTTTTCAAGCGATACCGGTACGAATTTAAATCACAAAAACTTTGGGAAGAAATTAAGCATGTACTTGAGAACTTCGCTAAACCACTCACTGATTTGTTTGTTGTAAGTATACTTTGTTTCTGTGGTCTAAAGCGGCCACTGTAAGCAATTCTGTTAATAGGGTGGTTGGCTGAAAAAATTAACTCGTATTTTGGTTCTTTTGTTATGTCAACCAAAATTGACGAAGATACGACACCTTCAAAATTACTAATACGCTATACAGCCTGTTAGTGTAATCAGTCTTAAACTTGAAACCAGTGGTTTGGTATCACTTACAGAACGTAAATTCAATAAAAAAATAAAACCTTTTTTTTTTCAATAAAGTCTCCATTTTTCCCCAAAATTATTTCACCCTATTACGCAAAGGTAAAGTAGATCAAATAAGCCGCGAGCGCCCGCGCCGCCGTGTCGCCCGCGGCGCGGGGAGAGACTGAGGTATGCGCGGGGCCCGCGCATACCAGTCTGCCGGCAGTGTCGCTATCGAACGCGTGTCTCGTAACGTACGCCCGCCGCGAGCGCGGCCCCACCGTTAATTTTTCGCGCAAGTGTTAGTGTTTAGTGATTATGTCGTACACAAAAGAACAGAGGACCGAAATGGTTCGGGTTTACGCCGCGTCGGGTGATAACCTAACTTACATCTGGACTCGTCACGCAACAAAGGTAGGTATTTTTGCCTGTCCTAAGCCAGGAAAAGTATGAAGGGAAGTTAGTTACATCACAGGTTACCTGTATTTTATTACAATGATGTAGTTAGTTAAAACTTATGTAGGTATGTAGTTAAACGGACGGCGTTAACCTGCCGCACTGGCAGGTTAACGCCCTTTGCAGTGAATACGTAACTCGGGCGCATAGTATCCATGAATTAACGGACGGTGTAGGACAGAAACATTTTTGATTTTTTTAAAGAAAAATTCGTTTATTTATTTTTAAATTCAGACAAACATTTTTATAATTAAATCAACTACCTATGGTTTCAAGGTTAAGACTGATTACACTAACAGGCTGTATAGTAATTCTGACGTCACGAGCACCCACTCTCGAATTTACGTTATAACATTGTAAATATGCATTAATTCGACGAAATAAAAAATACGTATACATTATTTTTCAAAGCCCTTACTGACTGACTAATTAAATTTGCAATTTATTGTATAGTCAACATGCGTATAGTGTTTCATTGCGTGAATTCCCAGCAAAATAATCAGCAATTCCTCTTATATTGGTAAAATAGTAAAGTCTCAGTCCATGCTACAAGTCTATGTACTTTTGTGATCATTTTACAATTCCCCATACAAAACTGTCAAACAGATGAATTGTGTGATATGAATTGTCAATTAAGTGGCCATTTAATGACACTTCTAGTATGATTCACAAAATTATACTGTTATGATATTGCTAAAGTGGCCTTTTTGGACCTGCTGATGCCATTTGAAAAGCACAGAGTCTAAAGTGATCCCGGGGATGGCAATAGGCTCACCACAAACGTTTTGTAACTTATTTCACTTAGATTATAAAATGACCAGATTCAGTGTTCGGAAAAACGTTATGTTTTTAGTGAAGCCACTTTTTTATAAATCTGTGAGTGAGCGCCACGCACACATTCAAATGTTTTCCGTGGAGATGTTCACTTGTTTTACGTAGGAATCGAACGACGGGGCTGACATTCTATAATCTAAGCTATTTCAATATATAATCTTAGTTTTGTTACAAGCTAAATGTTAATGTGAGGGAGTAAATTAATACATTCGTTTGTTTTTTTCAGGCTACTATAGATTTGACTTCGAAACACGCAGACAACCCACAAGCATTGCGTGTGATCTATGGCTCCTTAGTCCTTATATGCAAAGTCTTCTATTCTCTTAATTACCAAGATCTACCGGAATTCTTTGAAGACAACATGCCCATCTGGATGCCGAACCTGCTGAATCTGTTGCAAGTCAAAGTTCCCTGCTTGGAGACTGATGTGAGTTCATCTATACTAATATTATAAAGAGGAAACCTTTGTATTTTTGTATGTTTGTATTGAATAGGCTCAAAAACTACTGGACTGATTTCAAAATTTCTTTTACCATTACTTAGAGGGATTCTTCCGAATCCGTATAGGCTATATTTTATCCCGGGAAATAGATATATCTAATAACATAGCTTAAGCACCCAGTCTGTGGAGCAAAGGCGCGCGATGCTTTGAGGGAGACTCCGATATTCAATTACTAGGATAGCATGAGTTTACAGGATATAAAAGAAAAGTGTTAAATTTAGACAATTATTGTTGTATAGAAAGAATTTTTTGATGAGTGCTGTTTGGGGGAGACGCCATCTGTCATTCGTTTGAATTTTTTTAACGTATTTTTTTTTTACGACTCTTTCAAGATGGCTACTGGTGGTAGCTTAGTTACCACAGACGATAGAATACACATTTTTATTCTGAAAGCTGTAGTTACCATTGAGTGGTTTGCGTTGGGGGAGGTTGCAATACTTCAGGACTAGGGAACCATAGGTTTAAAGAGTTTTACCACATTCCTAAGCAGCAGAAAACTGGTGATGGCAATGTACCATCCGCTTGAATTTTATTAAAATCTTTGATTTTACTGTTGTTCCTCTAGCCTACCTTTTGCTATTTTTTATAGTTTTTAAATGTTTTTTTTCTTTTTTGTGTTTGTTACTACTACTTACTAATTATATTTTTAATATATAAAATATAATAAGTGAAATGAAACTAATGAATAAAGGACATTTTATAAACATTTTGAGCTATGAAGTAAATTTAACCTTTAAGGGGGTGAAAAGGCGGAATCAAGAAAGTACGTAACCCACGCGGACGAAGTCGCGGGCAAAGTGCTAGTAACTTATATTAACACAGGTCATCATCTGTCTAGCCTTTTCCCAACTATATTGGAGTCGGCTTCCAGTCAAACCAGATGCAGCTGGATATCAGTATTTTACATGGAGCGACTGCCTGTCGGACCTCCACAACCCAGTAACTGGGTAATACGATACCCTATAGTAAGATTGGTTGTCAGACTTTAGAGCTACTGACTAACAGTAACGACTGTCAAAGATCTACAAATGGCAGCCGGGATCAACGGCTTTACGTGCTTTCCGAGGCGCGGAGGAAACTCGCTTATTAACACAGGTACTGGTTATAAATATGGCACATCGGATATTGGAAGAGATACCAATGGCTAGTTTTGACTTAGTGAAGACCGTAAATATGCTGAGCAATCTTTTTTTTAACTTTGCTTCTCACTGAAGAAATTCTGAGTTGTGGGTGGGTTTGTAAAGATTTAAACTCACATTTGTAGTGTAAATGTGAGTTGTTTGTCAAAAATGTATAAACTAGGAGATTTTTAACTAACTTCGAACAAGGAGGAGGTTAAAAAGTTTTATACCGATACAAAAAAAAAGTTCGTAAAAATCTGATGGTAGATTTCGGAAACAGACAACGATTCTTCAATAAATGCCAGCCAATCAAACGCGTTTGCTGCTATCGCATATCTAAGTATTGTTTATGCGATCACACATCATAATATTCCTGTAAGTGAGTTATATGTATTTAAAAATCCTACTAGTCCCACTAGCATTATAAACGTGAAAGTTTGTTTGGATGGATTGATGTTTGTTACTCTTTCACGCAAAAACTACTGATCGGATTGCGATGAAATTTGATACACAGATAGTTTATAATCTGGATTAACACATAGGATAGTTCTAATTCCGATTTAATTTTTCCGTAGTATATATTTCGAGTTGTAGCGGGCAAAGCCGCTGGCAACGGCTAGTAAACTATATGTTTGATTACAGGATGACGACGAGAAGCCGGGCGTTATGGAGCAACTTCGCACGGAGGTGTGTGAGTGTGCGGCATTGTATGCCCTGAAGTACGAGGAAGAGTTCGGGCCGCACGCGCCTGCCTTCGTCACGTGCGTGTGGACCGTGCTACTGGCCACTGGCCCACAGCCCAAGTACGATGCGGTGAGTCTAACACATAGGCATTTCTTTTTTGACGTTATAATACGGCCACAGGTCTCTGATTCAACTGCCTAAGGAGAGCCTCTTCATTAAGTGGAATTTCAAACCTCTTGGCAATTAAAGCCGCATTTTCGATAATGGACTTTGTCCCACGACTCTGTCGCTCGACACAAAACACACAGTCATGATGTCGCCCGACGTCACTTGCGACATCTACGGGTCGCGGGACTTGTCGTAAGTCGACGCTAGTAGTCTTTGTCGTAGTGTGAACAATACAAATATCGAGCGAGATTCTCCCACTAAGTCGCGCGGATGTCTCGTAAAAGTCCGGCAACATGTCTCTGCGACAAGTCCCCTAGTGAAAATGCGGCTTTAACCAATTAGCTAATGTCATTTTACTGTACGAAAATTAATATTTTCAAATATTTTTTCAGTTAGTTTCCAACGCCCTCACATTCCTCGCGAAAATAGCGGAGAAGAATAATTACAAGAGTTTGTTTGAAGATCCAGCCACACTGAGCAGTATCTGTGAGAAAGTGGTCATTCCCAACATGGAGTTTAGAGGTATTTTTTTAAGCAATAGTCGCTAATCGCAAACTCGGTGATGGGGACTGTCAAATCGATCGCCACTCGCGATGCTGTAAAGAACACCACAACCTTTTTATAGACTTTTTTATTTATTTTATATCGAGGTAAAATCATCAAATGAGTCCTCCCACCCAGGGCAGAGCGGGCTGTTAGACTCGTACTGACTAAAATCCACGGTGACCTTCAATAGCCCTTTACGTTCCGGGGTCACGGTAATTCATAAGTCCCGCGACCCCGGCAGGCTTTGGCCCTCTAAAGGAGGGGCCTCGATATTGTGCTGACACTCTATGAGGCGCGCGTGGAACACAACGCGCCGTCGACCCGGGCATAGTCCATGGACGGGCAGCGAGTCGCTCATTACTCGCCGCGGTTTTTTTTAAATATTAAATGAAAAATTAGCCGAAAATAATCTAGTTGCAAAGAATTGAATCCAGAAATAATGTGGTCATTAGGAGGCGCTGTCGCACATAGCAAATATTATAAATCTACCATACACAGATTGCTCGAGCAGTTAGCCCATGATCAACATACACGGATCGCTCGATTAGTCAGTGTATTCCTTTTTTTTTCATGGTAAATGAGTCCTCCCCATTACTGTCAGACTTGTACTGACTTAAATCCACGGTGTCCTTCAATAGCGTATAATAGCATATACGTAGCAATAGCTTAATTTACGATCCAGTGTCACGGTTACTAAGCTGTTAGTGTGCTACGATCCTCACATACTCCTTTCGCCGTTATGTAATAATAATTGTTTTTTTTTTCTTAAGAGTCGGACATGGAGTTATTTGAAGACAACCCCGAAGAGTACGTCCGCCGGGACATTGAAGGTTCGGACGTGGACACTCGTCGTCGTGCCGCCTGTGACCTGGTGCGGACACTCGCCGTCCACTATGAAGACAAGATGATGAACATATTCGGACAATATGTGCAGGTACAACTGAGAAATAAAAAATATTAACAGTAAAACTTAAGATGCGATTCCATCAGTGTGCGGCACAAATGTTGCTTTGGTCGACTCACTCAAGCGATCACAAACTTTATTGGAATGTTCGTGCACTCCTCGATACTTTTGTGCGTGCACAATTGAGCAGTAGACTCGTTGTCGGTGCACATTGCTAATCTCAATTCAGTGAGTGTTCGCGCACAAAAGGGTATGCAACTTTTAGTATGGACCTTGGCATCAATTTTCTTTTCTTTCGCCAGTGAATAAATTTTGGTCCACCGCAACCTAAGAATTTCGTAAAAAAATAATAAAACAATTCTAAACCGTAACCATAGATTAATGAATCCATAGATTTATTGATTTACTTCTGATTAGAACAAAATAAAACTCGTTATATCTCTATGGTTGGTTACGGTTTAGAATTTTTATTATTATTTTTTACGAAGTTCTTAGGTTGCGGTCTACTAATGACCAACATTTCATTGTCGGCTAAAGAAAAAAAAATGTTGCCAAAAAGTTGCATACTCCTTTAATGTACTGCACTGTGCACGTACAAAAGTTCGCTTAACAGCTTCGGCTTTTTAACAGCTTCGTATATTAATGAGTTAAATCTTTTCGGCAGCTGATGCTAGCGAAGTACGCCGAGCTGGGCCCGTCGGCGTGGCGCGGCAAGGACGCGGCCATGTACCTCGTGACGTCACTGGCCTCCCGCGGCAGCACGCAGGCGGCCGGCGTCACCCGCGCCTCCCCGCTCGTGGACCTCGCACAGTTTGCGCTCGCGCATGTGCTGCCCGAGCTGCAGAGAGCAGACGGTGAGCATGGCATACTGTATGTACAGTACTCCCAAATTAATAATGCACATGCAAATCTTCGCTAATTGTCGTATTCCCGGAAACACCCGAATCATTGAATCGGAGAAAGCCCTAAACAATACACTTGCATTTTGCACCTTGTTCGAAAGACACAGGAGTCAATGTCAAATGTCGAATCATGTGAAACATTTGAAAACAATTCGGGCGGTCGGCGGCTGTCGCCGGTCAGTCAAAGGTCCGTCAGTCGTCTTTATATATAGGTGGTGACTGCACGTGTTCTCTCTGTGTGGAATTATATAGAGCTACAAAGGTGAATTCGTTTTCCTCGCTATTTACTTATATCGAATTATCGAATGAATTTCGTTACTGATAAATCAACATTTAACTCTTTTAGTACAAAACACATAATTCTACTAAATTATGCATGAAGAAAATGCACTTAACCACTCTTTATACATATCGTCTTCCGACGCTCGGAGAATACGACCGTTGCCGAACAGTAACGAAGATTTCTATATGCATAATTAATTTTGGAGTACTGTACTGTGACGTCATTCGCAGTACACGAGCGACAAAGTAAAATATAATAATAAAAGTTAATCTGTAAACTAACTTGTTTGTTTCATTGCAGTGAACGAGCTGCCCGTGCTGAAGGCAGATGCTATCAAGTACGTGATGACGTTCCGGTCACTGCTGCCTAAGGATCTGATCACTGCCGCCGTACCGCTACTGGTAAGCACTTATCTCGCAATCTGTAGAAGTATAATTTGTGAGAATATAGTTTGTGGCAAAATGAACCATGTTTTGTCTAGTACATGGTGGATTTTCCAACTGGGCGTGGAAGGTCAAATTTGAAACTATGAGGACAGCGAAAAAGATGAAAGGAGTCTTGAGGCCGATTTTGATGAAACATAAAATTTAAGTATTAAGTCTGTAGACACAGTTTTGTGCACACCGTGCGGGGTGCACAATAGTGGTTGGCGGCAGCTGCCGATTCCTCAGCCGCGCACCGCTGTCCTTATCGTTATCGCTTTGTTTCGTTGCGTTGAACTCATTCGTTTATGATTTTGTTCCTGCCGCTCCAAGCACTACGCGCCGCTGTAGCGATTTGCTCTGGCTACTTGCTCGAAAAACCCGCACGCGTTTTCGCTATGAGCAGCGTCTCGTGGCGTGCTTCAAACATCGGCCGTTAGACACCTAGATCGTGAACCGGCCGGCAGAAAATAACTTGCAAAACCCCAAGAAATCCATTTAAACAAATTTACTGTCTCCCCACAGATCAATCACATCCGCGGGCGAGGCGTGGTGTGCACGTACGGCGCGTGCGCCATAGAGAAGCTGATCTCGGGCGGCATGGTGCCGCGCGCCGCGCTGCAGCCGCACGCCGCCGAGCTGCTCGGCGCGCTGTTCGCCGCGCTCGGCGAGCAGAACTCCCCGCTCGACCACAACGAGTACGTCATGAAGGGTACGTCACACTACTACATTAGGAACTACAAAGCTGGCTAGCTAATGTAGCTAGGTTATTTGACTCAAAAAATCTAATTTATGGATAAATGTTCAAATTTCATTTTAACACAATTCTATTACGAGACTATTTACAGATCTGTGATCAACTAATAAATGTAGCAGATGAAAATTTTCAGCAAAATGACAATGGGATCGTTTTGTAATGACGAATTTATGAATAGTAGTTGACTAGGACCCCTGGCAACGATGACATTTGACACTAAACATTTTGTATATGATTCGTTGACAGCGGTCCTGCGCACGCTGTCGTGTCTGCAAGAAGGTTCGCTGTCGTACTTGGGCGACGCGCTGCCCAAACTGGCGCACATGTTGTCTGTGGTTGCGAAGAACCCTTGCAAGCCCCACTTCAACCACTACCTGTTCGAAACGCTGTCGCTGGCTGTATCGTGAGTTACTTTTTTTTTATTTTTTGCTATTTGTAATGTTCTGTCCACCACTTATGAACGTAGCAGACGGCGTTCCGCAATTTCTACCTGGGAAAATTGAGATTTCAATGTTTTTCTTAATGATTACAGCAATACGTCATACCCATCCCAAACTTTACTTAATTAAAATTAAACAATATGAACATGAATCTTCTTCTTTTGTGATTAAGTTGAATATTTATTGAAGAAGTTTCTGGTGAGGAACAACTTCTGTAACTCTGTAAGGGTTATGAAGTTTCTTGAAAAAAAAAACGAACTGACATAATTACTCGTAATTTATTTCCACAGGTTGGTGACGAAATCTAATCCCAATGCCATATCAGCCTTCGAGGACGCCCTGTTCCCGATATTCCAAGAGATCTTACAGAATGATGTTCAAGGTAAGAATTTCATTTCAGTTTATTTACTAGACATAAGTGACGTCCACACTGGGTGCATGAGCTCGCGCGGCAGCCTCGCGAGCCAAATGCCCAGTTGGTGTGGACATGCCATTAGACGTTCGGCCAAGCGTATCTCGGTGAGGAGTTGAATGATTCGGCCGGCCTAGTGAGGCTTGCCTTTGAAATTCTTATTTTTATGTTTTTTTTTTTTTCAGTACGATCTTTTTGTTTTTCGTTTTAGAATTCATGCCGTACGTGTTCCAAATGCTGTCCCTCCTCCTGGAGCTGCGCGGCTCGTCGAGTGCCCCGGGCGGCGACGCGTACGGCGCGCTGCTGCCGTGTGTGGTGGCGCCGGCGCTGTGGGAGCGCGGCGCCAACGTGCGCCCGCTCGTGCGTCTGCTGTGCGCCTTCGTAGCGCACCGGGACCAGCAGGTGCTGCAGTCCGGACGCCTGGTGAGTCACCACCTACTGTTGTGTAGCGCACCGGGACCAGCAGGTGCTGCAGTCCGGACGCCTGGTGAGTCACCACCTACTGTTGTGTAGCGCACCGGGACCAGCAGGTGCTGCAGTCCGGACGCCTGGTGAGTCACCACCTACTGTTGTGTAGCGCACCGGGACCAGCAGGTGCTGCAGTCCGGACGCCTGGTGAGTCACCACCTACTGTTGTGTAGCGCACCGGGACCAGCAGGTGCTGCAGTCCGGACGCCTGGTGAGTCACCACCTACTGTTGTGTAGCGCACCGGGACCAGCAGGTGCTGCAGTCCGGACGCCTGGTGAGTCACCACCTACTGTTGTGTAGCGCACCGGGACCAGCAGGTGCTGCAGTCCGGACGCCTGGTGAGTCACCACCTACTGTTGTGTAGCGCACCGGGACCAGCAGGTGCTGCAGTCCGGACGCCTGGTGAGTCACCACCTACTGTTGTGTAGCGCACCGGGACCAGCAGGTGCTGCAGTCCGGACGCCTGGTGAGTCACCACCTACTGTTGTGTAGCGCACCGGGACCAGCAGGTGCTGCAGTCCGGACGCCTGGTGAGTCACCACCTACTGTTGTGTAGCGCACCGGGACCAGCAGGTGCTGCAGTCCGGACGCCTGGTGAGTCACCACCTACTGTTGTGTAGCGCACCGGGACCAGCAGGTGCTGCAGTCCGGACGCCTGGTGAGTCACCACCTACTGTTGTGTAGCGCACCGGGACCAGCAGGTGCTGCAGTCCGGACGCCTGGTGAGTCACCACCTACTGTTGTGTAGCGCACCGGGACCAGCAGGTGCTGCAGTCCGGACGCCTGGTGAGTCACCACCTACTGTTGTGTAGCGCACCGGGACCAGCAGGTGCTGCAGTCCGGACGCCTGGTGAGTCACCACCTACTGTTGTGTAGCGCACCGGGACCAGCAGGTGCTGCAGTCCGGACGCCTGGTGAGTCACCACCTACTGTTGTGTAGCGCACCGGGACCAGCAGGTGCTGCAGTCCGGACGCCTGGTGAGTCACCACCTACTGTTGTGTAGCGCACCGGGACCAGCAGGTGCTGCAGTCCGGACGCCTGGTGAGTCACCACCTACTGTTGTGTAGCGCACCGGGACCAGCAGGTGCTGCAGTCCGGACGCCTGGTGAGTCACCACCTACTGTTGTGTGGCTCCCTTTCGGGAGTACGAGAGGGATTTTGTAATCCTACCACTGGGCTGAGACCTGCCCTAAATTCATGCAGGAGTTTCTATACTCCGCCTCCGCCTGCGCCGTTCATCTCCCGTCACCCTCGTTTGGAGACGCTTGCTCAATGAAATTCTAAAGTATTTAAAAAAAATTAAATAAACCTTTCTTTTCAGAATGCCATGTTGGGAGTGTTTCAAAAATTGATCGCGTCGAAAACAAACGATCACGAAGGATTTTACCTCATACAGACTATGCTGTTCAAGTTCGGAAAGTAAGTTATTTTATGCCCATTCAAACATAGTGTTTTTCATTTATTTTGATTCAAAAAAGTTTCCTTATCTTGCTTCTTCAGGTATCAGCGGCAATATGAAAAAAATCTCATTACAGTCTTTGCGTTTTAGCATGGTGCGGGTGACAGTTTCAGTAACATTTCATTTCAATCTTGAAAGATGTCACGATTTACAAATTACGACTTGATATTTCAGCTGTACCAAATTCGTAATAATATTAAATAATTAATAACTTTAGTAAATTAATTTAGAGCCAACCAGAATTGAATGAAAAATTAAGCAGTGTTGTTCATATAACGTAACGTCATGGACCATGCTACAACGCAAAGACTGTAGTATGTGAACTTAATCATGAAAAAAAAAATCTAATTTTTTTTTTTCACCTTTCTGTCGTCACGAGCTCCTCACTCCTGAGTTTTGATGCGTCTTATCTTTGTCAGTATTCAACAATAAAAAAAAACATAAATATCCATTCTTTTTCAATTCTTTTAACTGACGGTTTATATAGGGGAATTTTTAACTGCACCTCTATTTAGAAATTTAAGCAAACAAAATATCTCCACTAATAACCTACTGCATATCAAATAAATTACTGTACTACAAATTAACTACTTGATTACCTAAACATGTTGTACTAAAAAATGTTTAAAATTCATCGAAATCTGATGGCTTTTTTTATCTAATTTACAGCAAAAATCTAGCTGAAACCACAGATATACGCATTTTGAAACAATATTTATTACTCACCGTAAAACAAAAATACTGATTTGCACACAAATTTTCCATATTTCATAGCAAAATAACTATCCCAGTCGCATATTAACCAGTAAGTACACGCTGGCACCCCGACTCGGACAATTTAGGTTAGAAGAGGATGGCGGGGTCTGAAAGACCCCGCCATCCTCTTCGTGGTTATTTTTTTTTAACCACCCAGAAGTAGGAGCCCCGCGAAGCGGGGCTCCGTCGACATGCTGGGAAGCGTGGACGCCCCGCGAAAGCAAGACCCTCTTTAATAGTTCAATAAATTACTGGTATGTGGTAATTAATAAATAATAAGACGATAACCCATGTTCTTAAAAGTTTAATAGGTGATGGATTCCAAAAAAAATGATTCAATATTTTGTTGCACTCGAAGAATTATTAGATTTACTTTTAGTTAACAGATAGTCATTCAGTAAAACAGTTAAGCTTTAAAGATCTAACAGTAAAGTATAATTTATTCATTTGATGAGCAAATTTAGTGTCCGATTCAGTATTTTTGGTGGTAATTTCGAATATTTTGATTGAAAAAAGGGAATTTACAGTTAAAGTATTAAATACCACCCGTTTATATATATATTCATTTATTTGTGGAAACATATGTACAACTCAGTGACGGTGTTAATGATATACAGTGTGAATTTTTCAATTGGTGGTGGCTGACTATAGGCGAAACTATGTGGATTATCGAAAAATACTGCAAGTTTTCGTCAAAATCTGCCTCGAGTGCAGATTTTGACTAAAACCAAAATTGCGTCATTGATGTTTAGAAAAATCTATTATCCTGGCCAGGAATCAAACACGCTGATTTTGGAAAAACGAAACACTACAGCGTGTTTTTTTTTTATCAAACAAAATCGGATCCAATCTGATGTAAATAAAAAAAAAATATTACACCATCCGATAGTGTAAAAATAAAGATCAAATTCTGGGAAAGTACTTCTCAGAATCGCTTTATAGTGGAGCTAATTAGTACTTCCTAATTAGCTACACTATACTTACTACGTACGTAGTACGAACTAGGAACAAAATGTTTTTCTAACACAATAATATATTTTTTTCAGCGAGGTGATGTCCCAGTACACGAAGCAGATAATGACGCTGCTATTCCAGCGACTGTCCTCGTCGAAGACCACGAAGTACGTGCGCGGTCTGATCGCCTTCCTCGGGTTCTATGCGGCGCACTTCGGTGCAGACCCGCTGATAGACCTCGTGGACTCCGTGCAGGCTGGGTGAGGATTTTTTTTGGTATTTATCTAGTCCAAAGGCAAAGATGGTGCGAGCTCACCCAGAAGAAAGTAAAAAATGAACTTGCACATTGACGGAACATAGTAAAACCATTAGTCAGTCAAATGTACAGTCCTTTCCACTCCATCCAGTGTGGACCAAATAAATAAATAATAAATAAATATTCCACAACTATCACACAACGCCATCTAGTCCCAAGCTAAGCAGAGCTTGTGTTATGGGTACTAGACAACTGATAAACTTACTTATATATTTCTAAATACATACATATTATAGATAAATTACACCCAGACACAAATGTGGATGTTTGAGCTTTTGTGTCAAGATGGATGAAAGATAAATTATAGTCATTTCTTTTGTTGATATTTACTTGTAATTACGTTCCTATTTATATCATATTATTTTTGTAAAAATTTGAACTTAGATGTTTCTCAGTTTGTATATTATATTTTATCGAATAAATCAATTTAATTATAAAACAAACCAATAATAAAATCTAAATCGAATTACAAAAGCGAAAGTTGGAAGACTAATACTACTAATCTCTATCTAATAAGACTAATACGACTAATAGCGGATGAAACCGCTAGAAAAAGCTAGTAAATATTTTGGTTTTTTTTTTGTAATAAAAGTATACGTTTGTGTACAGAATGTTCGGCATGTACGTGGAGCGCGTGTTAATAGCTGACCTGCAGCGCGTGTCGGGTGCCCTGGAACGTAAGGCGGCGGCAGTCGGCTGCGTCAAGCTGCTGACGGAAAGCCAACACTTCCTGCAAGGCTCGCTCGCGCCGCTGTGGCCCCGGCTACTGCAGGTAAATTTCTACTGCATATAGATAGGGTAATGGCGCAATTTCATTGGTCGTTAACTCTTTCGGTATACAGCATACGGGGAGTCCTCGCAGGCGAGATAACAGCCAATGAAAGTTACAAATCGATTCGTGTTCATTACACTGTCTGCAGTGATTCCCCGTTTGCTTTAAATCGACCGTGATATCGACCAATGAAATTCATCGGTTGATATACATCTTGAGGGTCTCTTGTGATTAACTGGCGATGAACATAGAGGTTTTCCTACACCTCGCACGCGGGCTATTGACTAATGAAAACGGTTCCCCGAATGCGGGCCCTAAGGCACGCTTTCCAGAAATCTCTCGCACCTGGCATGCGGGCTCTATCGACTAATGTAATACGCCATAACGTTGAATGATACACTGAGGAATGACGTTATACGAGAACGTTGCGGGTTAAAAGAGGAAGTAGTGACAAAAATTGAAAAGGTTATGCTGAGATGGTTCCATCATGTTGAGAGGACGAGTGAAAGGCGACTAATAAGAAAATTATAAGCCGGGACGCCCTAAGAAGACCTACACTGACCTTATTGGAGAAGTGCTTCAGAAAGGCCGGGTGCGTAGTACTCGCAATCGGCGTGCTTGTATGAATGTGGATGAGTCGAAAGGAGTATGTAAGGATCGTAGCAGGTGGCGCTCTGCAGTTTGTGCCTACCACCATGGGAAGAAGGCGTGAGTTTATGTATCTATGTCTACCGGTGTGCAGCACAAATGTTCGCTCTGGTCGACTCAATTAAGTGAACGAACGGACCGGTTGACGGAGTGGCTGAGTGTCGCGAGAAGCAAAAAGTCTATGAATTAAATAACAAAGCCATCGACTTCCGAAAGAGAAGTTACTTTAAGATTTTTGAGGAAAGAAAATTTCAACTGCGAGTGGGACTCGTACCCGCGTCTTCTGGATAAGTACTTCAGACGTTTTAACAATTAGGCCATCGCAACACACTCGTTTCACTACTCTTCTCTTCCAATAGATAGCGCAACGTGTAAAACTTTCAAAGAAAGGGAATGAAAGATTCAACTTCAAAAGAGTTGTTGCTATGACGTAATTGGTAAGGCGTCTGGAATCTGGTATCCAACAGACGCGGTTTGGTCGCGGGACTTACGAATTACCGTGACCCTGGTACGTAAAGGGCTAGTGAAGGACACCGTGGATTTTAGTCAGTACAAGTCTGACAGTCCCTCCCGCCCTGCCCTGGGTGGGAGGATTCATTTGATGATTTTACCACGAAAAAAAAAAAACAGACGCGGTTTCGAGCCCCACTCGCAGCTGATTTTTTCTACGCGCGAACGACGCAGACTTTATTGTGTATAAATATATAAAAACTTTAGAGAACTTTACACTGTCTTGTGTCTGTCTGTCTTTGCAGTCGGTTCCTTAGTTAAAAAAAAATGTTTTATGGTTATACTTGTAAATTGCTTATAACCGTCACCCGTCCCTCAGGCCCTGATCTCCTTGTTCGAGCTGCCCACGGACGAGTCCGCGCTCCCTGACGACCATTTCATCGAGGTGGACGAGGCTCCCGGCTACCAGGCGCAGTACGCACAGCTCACCTGCGCCAAGGGAGCTGCTGGAGATCCGCTAGCTGGTATGTGATATATTAATTACTAGGTTTTTCCTGCGGCTGCCCTCATTTATCTATACTTTTTTTTGTGTTAGATAGGTCATTTATCGAGGATCTTTTAACTTTTCAGTAAAAAACTTATTAGATTATTTTTTTAGGCTTTGTTTGAATACAAAATAAACACTTGTGTTGCTCAATTTTATTAGAGAAACGACATTTTACGTTTATTGTAAACTTCAATATTTTAACAAAATTATGAAATAAAAATCTTTAATTCTAAGCCTTCCTTTTCTGTCAGATGTGTCACAAATAAAATATTTAAAAAAAAAACAAATCAAAATAAGAACTAAAGAGATTCTACTGCTGAATTTCTTTACATACGAGTACTAGTAATATATTTATACTGATACTGTAATACTGTTAACCTACATCATTTCGTACTTCGGCTGGGTACAGGTAAACCTACCATTACGTCTTAAAGCGAACTTGTTCTACTGTGTGAAAGAGACAGAGCTATACAAGTCGTCTAGCGCCACTTTGTTCCAACAATGGAATAACTCACACTTTAAAACGGCCATCAAGCCTCTCTCCGAAATTGACAGTTTTGTGGATCCAGGGTCAAAATTGACCACTGGCCGTTTTACTGTACAGCTCGTACCGCTATCTTCTATGAGAAATTAAGCAAATAGAACAAGGTTAAAATAAAAACCCCTGTTACTTATCTAATTGAGTGTACTATTGCAGGTATCGAGTCCCCAGTGAAGTACCTGGCGGTGTCCCTGGGCGCGCTGTCGTCGTCGTCTCCGGGCCTGCTGCTGCCGCGCCTGGACGCGCTGGCCCCGCCGCACCGCCAGGCGCTGCAGAACTACCTCAACATGTACAGCGTGCAGGTCTGCTGATCACACCGCGAGGACTTGAGGAGCGACACCCATCCCTGCCGGAATCTATGACGCCTGGAACTGCGTTCAGCGGATGCCTTAGTTTAGGAGAGGAGGCCGCGAGTACCTGAGCATTATTTATACACGCAATGTTGCTATAGTCTCCTCCAGATAAGTCTGGAATAAAATCGTGTTCCAATATTTCAAAAGTATAATAAAAAATGTAAAGAAAGTGTCGTAACATGATCAAAACAAACGTATCGTGGTAAAAGGCGACTTTATATTTTTTATTTTTGAAATTCGAACGATACATTATAAGGATCAATAACCTTTATTCCGAACTTATCTGGGGGAGCACTATAGTTCAATTACTATCAAGCACATACTCGATAGACGGTGAAGGAAAACATATTGAGGAAACCGGCATGTTCTAGAACCAAAAATTTGGAGACATTTGACATCTACCACACCACACTGGGCTTGCATGGTGAATTATGGCCTACTTACTCTCACAGAGTGAAAGCAATTTTGTTTCAGCAGTAGAAATATGTGAAACAGCGCTGGTGTCCACTAAACGCAATTTCAGGCCTAAAAAACTTCAGAAGGGAGCAGTGACATTATAAAAGGAAACAAATGAATGAAAGATTAAAGTGAATTTTGAGGCTAAGGGATGTATGAAAGATGGGAAGTCTAGCTGCGCCGATAACATATTTTTGAGACGGAAGAGACATAACAAATTATTGAAGAAAAATAACAAGTACATGAAAATTGTAATTTTGTAAGGAGAGATTTATTCCAGTGTTGGAACGAGGTGGCGCTAGACGACTTGTATAGCTGTCTCTTTCCCACACTGGAATAACTCTCGCTTTAAGACGTTATGGCACTCCATTACATGGAACTTTCTGGAGAACTGTGTGTGTGCAGACGCCTGCACTCAATCTACATAAATCTGTCAAATTCATTAATAGATTTTCAAACTTATAACAATAGTGAAAGGTTAATTAATTTTGTTAATTAATGTTCGATTGATCTGACTAAATAGGTGATTTTTGAGATTGGCGTAAGTTGACCTGCTGGCGTCTGTACAACACATACTTACCCACACTTAGAAGAAAATAGAACAAAATAACGGTACTCCGTCAAACAGTGAAGTGGTTATAATTCCGAAATGGATAAGGTAAAAAAAGAACTTAGAATTTTTAAAATTTGAAAGTGAATCAAGAAAGAGTGTGAACAATAGTGTTAACTAAAAGACTGCATAAAAGTATGTAAGAAAGGTATGATTTTAAGTAGTTAGACAACCAAGATAAACAGACAAATTAACCTCTCGGGCGCGTTACGTACACCCGGGTGTACATAAGCGAAAACGCCCCAGCGCCTTACATACACACGTCTGTACATAACAGACAGTCGCTCATTGGACGTTGATTTTTATCATTTTCAATTATAAATCGCCCGAGAGGTTAATAGACAATTGTCTGCCATGACTCCACGGTGTCGCGAGTTGTCTGTTTACCTTGATTGGCTTATATATCTGTGTTATAAACTGTATTCATAGAAACAAAAAAAGAATGCAAGTGAATGTAGTAATGATAGTAAGAAAATCGGTGAGTAAATCACTGCTGGTATGTGAAAATGGTGATGAATAAATGTAATTGAGCTGGTTTCATACATTTAAGCCCACTTGTACCACAATCACTAAACGGGTTTAGCGCTTAACTGCCTTAGAATATCACTGTATCCCTGTCAAATTGTTTGAAGTTGACAGAGACAGAACGATGTTTTAAATCAGTTTAGCGCTAAACCTGTTTAGTGATTGTGGTGCAAGTGGGCCTTAATATTTAAATTACATTAATTTCCTTTCATATTGTCAAACTAATGTATTCCATATGCATTTCAACTAACTGTGAGATCTAGCAAAACGAAGTGACTCAACTAGTGGTATGTGTAGTAGTGATTGAAACAAAAATAGACCTTGTTCTTACAAAGTTAATGCCCATATTCGTATGATACGGTTGATGACAGCCGCTTGTAAGAATGTGCACGTTAAATTTCATAATATTTGTATAAACATTATTAATCATGAATGAACGCGAGCTCCAACCTTGGGACCCAGACTCCACGGCAAGCTGCCATTCTTCTTACAGCGAATAAATTTCAGCGAAATCAGTATGTAGATAAACGTATGATTGTTATGTAATTATGTTAATGTTAGTGAGCGACGCTAAGCGTGGCATTTTAATTGTTTCCGAATGCAGTGATATTGTATATTTGTTAGTGTAAAAGTAATCTCTGTACTGTTTGTATAATAAACGCTTCGTGACTATTTTTTATTATAAGTAGTTTTTTATGAGTCCTCCCGATCGCGGTGGAACGAAGGTACTGCCAGACTTAACTGACATCCTTTTCCTTCAGTTGACCTTTGCATTACTTTTACATTTCCGCGATAAAGACAACTCTCTTTTTATCGCGATAAAATCATCAAACGAGTCCGGGGCGAGAGGGACTGTCAGAATTGTTCTTCTTTATCCTTCAATAGCCCTTCATGTTCTTGGGTCACGGTTGCTTGATGAGACACGCGACCCTGGCAGGAAAGACAACCCTGAGAGTGTCGAGCCTTATTTAGACGGTACTAGAAATTGCATGCGAGATACTTGCGTACTTGTTTAATCAACTGATCCATTAATAGTCCGCTATCTAAAAAAACTTGCATGAAATTTATTGCATCACGTGTAAGTTCACGGGTAATCATAGTATGTATAATAGAGATAACGTGTCACTTTTTTTGTTTTTAGTCGTGGTAAAATTATCATATGAGTCCTCCCACCCAGGGCAAAGCGGAAGGGACTCGTACTGACTAAAATCCACGGTGTCCTTCAATAGCCCTTTACGTTCCGGGGTTATGTTAATTCGTAAGTCCCGAGACCCCGGCAGGCTTTGGCCCTCTAAAGCCCCCGTCAAACGTGACACACTTTTTTTTTACGTTCTAAAATCATCAAATGAGTCCTCCCACCGGGACAGAGCGGAAGGGACTGTCAGACTCATACTGACTAAATTCCACGGTGTCCTTCAATAGCCCTTTACGTTCCGGGATTACGGTAATTCTCCTGTATCGTGGGTGCGTTTACAAACCTAGAAATTCACGTACACAAACTCCCAGACCCGGAACAAATACTTGCAGATTATACAAATATTTGTTCCGTGCGGGGATCGAACCCGCGACACGCTGCTCAGCAGTCGATCACTCAGCCACTGCGCCAACCGTACCGAAATAATGATAATTTTTCTCACGATTTCTATCTTGACGATTTTGAAAAATATATAATGACATGCAATATCAACTGGGGGTAGTTCATTCACTAATGTCGGAACTAAGTATTTTTGTAGGCTTACCAAAGTAGTTTGTGAATTAGGTAGGAAAACCAAGTGTGTTCTTAATGATTTGGGTTTTAAATAAACGAGTTGATTACATAAGCAATTATGCTGATGTTTCTTGTGATATTCATTATCAAATTGTGTATTTTGTAGTCTTGTTAAAACCTTACGTAATGTACAGTCTCGTCAAATTTTACTCTCGCACTGCCGCTGCTACGTCGCGTCGTCTGCTCCAAAATCAATCTAAACGTTAAACGCACAAGGCTCAAGATCCAAGCCAAGATGAAGGTCGTAGAAGAGGAACAGCTGATCACTGTGATGGACGGGCCGTGGTCGCCCACGACGCTGATCCGCGAGATCGTGGAGTCGGGCACGCAAGAGGACCCGTTCTACGTGATGGACCTGGGGGAGGTAGTCGCCCGGTACCACCGCTGGAAGGAGCTCATGCCGCGCGTCGAGCCCTTCTATGGTGAGTTACCGTACTATTGTTATAAATGCTGAAATTTAAAAAAAATATAAAGTGCAAGCTTTTTTATTCCTGATTATCCCCGTAGAAGTTACGTCGTTGTTTAACCTCTCGGGCGATTTATAATTGAAAATGATAAAAATCAACGTCCAATGAGCGACTGTCTGTTATGTACAGACGTGTGTACGAAAGGCGCTGGGGCGTTTTCGCTTATGTACACCCGGGTGCACGTAACGCGCCCGAGAGGTTAAAATTCAATTATTTACGATACACTTTTTCACATTTGGGTCTCAGAACGCCGTAGGTATGTTGTGAAACAATTTTCAACTACATTGATCCAGTAGATATGGTGATAGACGGATAGAGATAGCAGGGAGACACACGAGTGACCATATAGGGTTTGTTTTGTTATTCATACCATATTTCATTTATACGGAACCCTAATAAGATCAACCCTGCTGTTAGAAAGTGTTGTACCTATGTTAAGTTTGTTATTCAATCACGTAAAAACAACTGGATTCATCTGTAATTTTGGCACACTGATATATACCTAGATAAGCTAGACTAGCTGTTCCCCGCGGATTAACCCCCGCTGTTCGTCTGCTATTGGTTGTTCTACCAAAAAAACAAACAGACTCTTCAGCTGTACATACAGTATAGGATTAGGTACATTATGTTATATAGGAACAAACACAGGAACAAACATAGGAACAAACCAGTATTAGCTTTCATTACGTGGAAAGATCGTACAAAGCAAGGCCAAGAGAAACTGATTATGTATAGCTTTCATATTGTGTAGTCAAGGCTCAGTTGAAAACCAGCGTCAGGGACTCTGTGCATTGGATTTTTGCTGAACTGAGCCTATTTGGCACAGCCGTGAGGCACACAGTACCTATCTTTTGTGATCTTCCTTATTTCTATTGTATTCTCGTGACAACATTGTGTGCCTAAGGCTTGGCAAAAGACTTGTCTCTCTTTCCTAGTCGCGTCAACTCGTGTCTACCATTCATCCCGATATTACACTCCCGTGCCATAATGTTTGATGTATAAGTAGGCGAAAACGTGGTCAAAAGCTCGTTTAAAACTATTCCATGTGTAACATTTTGTGATTTAGCGGTGAAATGCAACGACAACAAACTCCTGGTGAGCACCCTGGCGGCGCTGGGCACCGGCTTCGACTGCGCCTCCAAGGTCGAGATCGAGCTCGTCACCTCCATCGGAGTTGCTCCCGAGTAAGTACACCGCTACAGGGCTGCATTTAACCTATTGGAGGCCATAGGCACTTCAGGACTATGAGGAGTCGAAAGGCGTAAGGGGGCTTTGATCACCGCATGACGCAGGTCCTCACAGGACACGGAAGTTTCGGGAGGTACCTGTGTCGGATAAGGAGGGAAGAAACGCCTGGGTGTCACCACTGCGAGGATCGCCCGGAGGACACGTTGGAGCATACGGTGCAGGACTGCCCCGCTTGGGCAGAGCACCGCCGTGTCCTCACGACGGCGATAGGCGGAGACCTCTCGCGCCCGTCATTGGTCGAGACCATGCTGCGTGGCGAGACGGAGTGGGAAGCGGTCGCCTCCTTCTGCGAAACAGTCATGCTCGCGAAGGAGGAGGCGGACTGCGTGAGGGAGAGGACAGCGTCCTACCTCCACCCCCTCCGCAGTGGTAAACGCCCACGGCGATAGACGTCGGCATATCCGGCCACTGTAGGCGCGGACATGCGTTTAGCGAGTTTTGGGCAACTCGCTGTCCAAACATTGTGCGTTGTGTTTCACGCGCGCCTCAAAGAGTGTCAGCAAAATGACGTGTCCCCGGAACGTAAAGGGCTATTGAATGACACCGTGGATTTTAGTCAGTACGAATCAGACAGCCCCTCCCGCTCTGCCATGTGTGGGACTCATTTTACGATTATACCATAATTTAAAAAAACAAAAAACCCGACTGCCTGAAAAAATGTGAAATAACTGGAAAGATAAAAACAAGGTAAGAAAAATTTTATTTGGTTTTTAAGCGATCGTAGTGGACAACTGTCACAAACGCAGTCGGAGGCATCAAATGTTCACATGACGACAATGATGTTGAGTTAACTACTGCTGAGTCATCGTGTACACTGTGTCTGATGCCTCCGACTGCTTTTGTGACAGTTGTCCACTAGGATCGCTTAAAAACCAAATAAAATTTTTCTTACCTTGTTTTTATCTTTCCAGTTATTTCACATTTTTTCAGGCAGTCGGGTTTTTTGTTTTTTTAATAATTTTTTTATTTTACTATTTTTAGTTTATGCATAGAATGAATTTATCGCTTACGGGAATTGACAACAACAAACAGCTCGGCGATATTGGTATATTTTGTTGTTTTTAGCATTTATCACTCCAAATTAAATTGAAACATATAAGTTACTTATATTTTGGTAAACCATTTTTATAATCCTTTATTTTGATACCCCACTTGATAGAATGCGAGAGATTTATAAAAATATATTTAGTTCGGAACCCTTTGCACGCGAGTTCGACTCGCACTTGGCCAGTTTTATGTACCCAGTGACACTCTCACGTTTAAGACGAATCTAACGATACCTCTCAAGTTAAAATCCATCAAGCCGTTTAGGCTGTAGAGCGGGCCAAAGAAATATACCCACATACATACATACATACATACATACACTCGAAAAACATAACCCTCCTTCTGGCGCAGTCGGGTAAAAAAAAAAAGGTTGCTTGGTCAATAAACTGTGTGTCTGTTGTCAATATTACACAAACGGTAGATATTAAATAACCGCAGTTTTCGGGAAGCTGGTATCACGAGGTCAGATAACAACCGACGTACCTAATATCACAAGATTTATGACAAGAATTTGGGTTTTTGATTTTTTTTCGTGGTAAAATCAACAAATGAGTCCTCCCACTCAAGGCAGGGCGGGAGGGACTCTCAGAGTTGACTGACTAAAATCCACGGTGTCCTTCAATAGCCCTTTACGTACCGGGGTCACGGTAATTTGTGAGTCCCGCAACCCCGGCAGGCTTTGGCCCTCTACAGGCCCCGTCACTATGCTGACACTGCTTGAGGCACGCGTGGAACAAACGCGCCGTCGACCCGGGCATGGTCCATGGTCGGACAGCAAGTCGAATTTGGGTTGAATATATTTGAACTAAAAGTGTAAAACAATCAAAAAACTGACCGTCTTCAAAAACCATCACTAAATAGTGTTGTGTAATAGTGTACCTACATCACACATTATCTATCGGAAGTTGGTGGCAAAAATTAATTGAAAAACAAAGCAAACAAAAGCCTGACTTTCGCAAGTGATATTACACTTTTTTGTGGTGGTTTTTGACGACGATTAGGTTTATTTTTAAGTTTTTATTTCCAGCGTACTTGAAAGAACGCACCCAGTGTACAAAAGAGGAACTAAAGTAGATAAATAGTTATATGCATATCATCTTACGCAGTTAGCAGTAGTGGGGGTAGCAGTCAATTGGTCAGTCGTGAAGCGGACGTCGCCGTGTTCGGACGTGCGCCGGTACTAGTACTGTGTGTTGTGTGATGAGCCAGTGATTCATACAATCAGTATCCATAAAGGCCTACCAACGGTTATAAAAAAATTGGATACGAAAGCGAACTTTTTGATGACGCAATTCGACCGATTTCAACTACAACTGAAAATCATCCTTACCACTACAACATGTGACATAAAACGCACGGTTATCTAGGGGTAGATGAAAAACAAAACACGCTCGCCACGACGACAAAATTCTGTCGAATAGCATCATTACATCGTAGTAGCAAGGACGATTTTCCGCTTTAGTTGTCAGAAATTGGAAATCCCATGAATTGCGTCATGAGCAAGCTCGCTTATAGTCACTATATACAAGCTTGACTAAGTTCCTACTGAATACTAAGTGCAAAGGTTTGTTAGTTACTGCTTACGAGAAATCAGAGCGTCTACAAACAGCGGCGCCCTGGGCCCTTGTCTAGAGTGCCCACTGGAAAATACGACCCTGTTTGGCAGTACCTACTATTTCATGGATATATTTTTTACAGACGTATAATTTACGCGAACCCAACCAAGATGGTTTCTCACTTACGCTACGCGGCCGCCATTGGTGTCGACATCATGACTTTCGACTCTGAAGAAGAACTGTTAAAGATAAAACAACATATGCCACACGCGCAGTAAGTATCTTCTTTATGTATCATTTTATACTAAGTGTTGCTAGCTGCTTCGCCCGCTACAACAAAATTACCCCACGGGAACAAAAACTATCATATGTGTTAATCCAGGTTATGAACTATCTGACGGATTTGTATGAAAGGTTCATACAAATCCGTTCAGTCTTTTAAGCGTCAAACAGCCACAAACACACATACATTAATTTATCCACCCTCACAATCTTTCACTTTTATAATATTAATATGGCCGAGGGAGATTTAGAAATCTCTGCCTGCAGTGTCGAGTAGATGCGGTTGCAGAGTAGGTAAACTGAGCAATAGGAAAATTGAAAGGATATGAGGGTACCTGTCAAATTAATAGTGTTCAACAAATTCGTAGTTTACAACTAACATTGAAATATTTTTTATAAAAAAAACTAACGTAGGCCAGTGTATAAGAAACGGGACAATATAGACGTAGTCACGTTCCGCGGGGCTCCCAACCACGCCAATAATTGCTAATTTGCAAAAAATCCTGTCTGTTATTTTCACTCATCTATCAATCTAGACAACGGTTACTGATCCTCGAAGATCGACTTTTCTAGTATCATTCAATGGCCATTGCAGTCTTTCTTTTTATTTACGTGGTAAAATCATCACATGAGTCCTCCCACCCAGGGCAAAGCGGAAGGGACTGTCAGGTTCGTACTGACTAAAATCCACGGTGTCCTTCAATAGCCCTTTACGTACCGTGTTCACGGTAATTCGTGAGTCCCGCGGCCCCGGCCATTGCAGTCTAGTGGTCATACGCTCTACAAAAAAAAAAAAAACAGATTTTGTTTTTTTACAGACTAGTGATCCGCATCCGCTGTGACGCGGCGGTGGCGAAGTGTCCGCTCGGCATCAAGTTCGGCTGCGACCCCGTCACTGAAGCACCGCGCCTGCTCAAGCTAGCTGCCGTGCTCGACCTGGACGTAAGTACTTCTCACTTTTTGCCTTCTGACTGTCTGAGGTCATTCTGGCCATGTCAGAGGATAAACATAAAACATGCGACATTAGCAAGCAAAATAACTTTATTATCCCTCTTCTTCGATTCAGAAGACGCTACTTCACTACATAATGTGACCTTCAGACACTTGATACAACGATACCACGTGCCTTTTTAAAATGTGATGGAAAACTTTGATGGAAGAAACGTCATGTTATCCATTAACCCCAAAAAATCACCACCAACGCGCACAGAAACTGCGTGGTAGACATAGTCCCTTCCCTCTCTTTAAATGGTACTTGTGATTGAGCATGCTGTTGGATTCTCAACTGACTGCGTTGAGCGGAGCGTAACGATTGGTCTGTGTTCCAGCAGTGTGATTCTGTAAGACTTCATTCTAAACTTCGAATCTGAATCCGCTGTGAGTTTCTTGATTGGCATTCTAAAACTCGGTTAATAATTCGAATCTACACTAGCGCTACTCTAGCGAGCGTGTTTGCGAGTTGAACTATATTGAACTCGGGATTTTGACAGATAAAGTATGAGATGACGTAAAAAGTGGCATTCTGTAAGGTAATTCCACCGTGAGTTCGACGCTCACTTCGCACTCAAACCCGATTCAAAGTGTCTAATTATAAGCATCTATTTTACGAGTGAAAATAGAAGAAATCATAGTTATATAGTGTATAAATAAAGTTATAAGTGAATAAGTGCCTATCTACTTAAGCGATAACGATGGCAAGAATGTTTTTGTTTAAATCTATATTAGAAGCTCACGCTTTGGATAAACTAGAAAAACGTCGACAATCTACCAAAATTCGAAGTTTATCTTTATTAACCCGAGATGACGACTATGTGAGCGTGTATAGATTGTCAAAGGAGCTAATTGACCAACTGGAATATGAGTTACTGCCTCTGATAAAGCCCACAAAACGTCGAAGCAAAGAACTTTCAACTCGTGTAAAAGTAAGTTTATTTTACTAAGTATAAAGTTAATTTTGTAAGTATTTACACAGTTTATAATTGAAAGATTTGTAACCAAGCATACCATTATAAGAGAAACACTTCATGATAAGTGTTCCCTTTATGTGGATTCCCCGCTATAGTAGGCTTAAAATTTCATGTTAGTCTAAGGTACCCATAGTTATAATATTGGTATTCTATTAAGCATGAAATTAATCAAATTGGTCCCTGTTTTGATTTGACTAGATCCAGATAAAGTAGGTATTTAATTTTTTATTGATTTATTGTTTCACAGATATTATGCACCTTGTCATTCTTGACTAATGGCAGTTATCAGAAAATTATTAAAGAAAACAAGATCATATTTATCGCAACCATCAGCCAACCATCATCTGAATAATCCAGCCATAGTAAAAAAATATATAAGGTTTCCTCAAAATATACAAGAAAGACAAATTAATGTTAAAAGGTATATTATAATTTTTATTTTATTTATTAAGTGACCCTTTGATTTTTACATTTTATATGACGGTTGATCATGTTAGTAATTATTGTAAATTACAGGTTCTACAAAAAGTTTGGTTTTCCAGCAGCTCTTGGGTGTATTGATGGCACTCTGATGGCAATGAAAAAACCAGCAGAGAATGAAGAACGCTTCTACACCGGTTCTTCTCTATGGAATCAACCAACCCGAACCGAACACCTGAAGCCTGAACCGAACAAGTAAAATAAAAATATTTGATTTTGGTATTGTTTATTGTATGTATTCTGTGGTGTGTGAGGCGGGCTTTTTCAATAAAACTGCGCTAGTATTCGTTAAGTGTTTAATTTAAATATGAAAAAAAACTTACTTTAAAACTAAAAATCTTACTTTAAAAGCTAAAACACAACTCATACTGCTACACCCTATCTCTATTCTTGGCCTCAGCCAATGTTTCCAGCCCTTTCCCGACTGCAGCCACAACTTCAGCTAAAATTTTATCCCTCTCTGCACTCCTCTCCAGAAAGGACTGCAAGATCTGTATATTTAATCTTTGTATCTCCAGCTGCTGTTCTTCCACACTCAGGAATCTCTCAGTGGTGGTGGAGAATTCTGTTCACCGTTGTGATGATGGAGGAGCAGCAACTGAAGTTGTGTGATGTAATTCTGAAACGAGAACACCTATTAATACATGCGTTAAAAAAGAAACTATGCGTTAAAACTAAATATTTGTTTCGAAAATGAAGTTTTGATAGTTTGTACTTACACACAGAACTGCCTCAACTACTACGAACTGTCCTAGGGCGGCGAGAAGGTGAAGTAACTGAAGCAGCGTGATGAGGAGCTAAAAAGATAAATATTTACATAACTTACATGAAGGTTGTTTAGGTCATCACTTCTATGATTTACAATATTCATCTTGCTTGATATTATATTGAATAATGACCATCATAGACAACTACCAATAGTAAAAAAACCTTATTACTTAATTTGCTAAATATAAAATCTTTTGTGAGCAGATATGAAACAAAATGCTGTTATTAAATAGGTACACATGTATTTTTTAAACTACATTTTAATCTCCATTTCCTTCATTCATAGTCAAGAATTGAGTAAAATTAAAATATTTATGAAATCAAGGAACAAACTTGAAACCAAGATTATCGCACATTTGTCAAGTGGTTTGCTTCAAGGAATGTTATGTGGTTCGAACATGTAAAAAAAGCACTGCTAACCTTGGTCCACTGTTTGAAGGTTTTGATAGTGCTATTGAGGCGCACGGCTAGTTCCTCCCACTGGTGTCGACTTCGCTCTCTGGTATTTTCTCAAGAAACACTTCGCCATGCCAGGGTTTCTTTCCATAAACTCTATCAGAGTTTCAACCTGAGCCGACGATGGGTGAGAGGAACGTATCTCATTTGGACTGAAACATTATTGTTGGATTAAAAAACAAAATAAACACTTTCTTTAATTAATATTATTTTTGAACTTCACAACAAGAAATATAAACTTACTTCATGATTATTTCACAATTATTATCGGCACTGAACAATCAAAACGTAAACAAAACAATGCAACGACGAGATGAAAATATTGTCCACAGATTATATTTTTTTTCGTAGGGTAAGCATAGATTATATTCACGGCACGAATATAGAGTTTTCTGTTTATTTTTTACTTATTAGCTGCCTCAAATTCCTTTAAATAATAAATTGTAATTTAAACATCATATTTAGCTAAAATTCTGTATCAAAAACTGATAAAATGAAAAACCGATAAATCTCGACTTACATTTTGTTGAGTGTGGTAGTCACTAGTACAGTATTGGTCGCTTTGGAGCTCACGTCACTTCGCAAATGTTTAGGTGATGCTTACAGAATGCAAAATCAAGGTCATTTTGAACCTTACGCGAAGTGTAAGTGAATAGCGACGTGAAATGCGAGTTGTTGTCTGAATTTTACAGAATCGACGTACTGCTCTGGGTAAAAAAGAAACCCATTGATTTTCATCTCTGTCACATAGCTAGTCCCCAACACCGACTTTGCACTTTGAGGAACTTTATATCTTTACCTCTTTTCCGCACCCATTTTTTTCTTGCGTCGTTAAAACATTTTGGGGAAAGAAACTTTAAATGAAGGTAGTTAAATACTAACCTAACAGAGTTCATAGTAAAACCCAGCACCATGGCCGGCGCCAGTCCCTTCTGCAACGCCATCGCTCCATCAGCTCTGGCGATGACGTACAACGCGTGAAAGATCCCTCGATACCGAGTGTTGGCCTCGGTGCGCGCGCGCAGCTCCCCTTGTAACTGCAACCGAGTCTTCACAACGTCCATGGGGTTTGTGAAAATGGTGGCGCCTGCGCCGGCTAGGCCGCCAATTATGAAGTCCATGTTTACTTACTAGAAAAGAACGGATACATGGGTTTTGATAAAAATGTCTACAAAATATAGAAGCATAGCAGCCAATAGGGAAAAAAATAATACGATATTATACGACAAAGGAATTTGAAGACTAGTATTTAGGGTGGCCCTAATCAGTCGCTCGCTATTTTGATTATTTTCAGAATCACGGTGCACAACGAAAGTTATTTATTTACTTAGGTAGTCCTAATGCGTCAAGCTTCAGAGTTATTCGCCGTAATATTGTATAAGGTGTTGTGCGTTTGTTGTTTACGTTAAGATTTACAGTTTGAATTCCTTCTGTCCCGTTATATGTGATAATGTCTTATTCGCGCCGCCTGCCACACCGCACACCGCTTAGACCAAAGTCGTGGGTCTAAGCGGTGTGCGGTGTGGCAGGCGGCGCGAATAAGACATTTATTACATTTATTTATTGATTAATTAAGTACGCGAATTTGCCACTGGCAGCACGTCGTGGCGTGTTTCAAACATTTCAATACATTTGATCTTACCGCTCGCTGCCCCGCGCTGAGTCACGGCTCACAGGGGGAAGGTCGAGAAAATAAAGTTTGTACTTAATTAATGGTAATTAAAGCGAGATTTATCTTTTGTTTTGGTACTAGAGCTAGGTCATTACCAAGAAACTGTCGTGAACGACGAACAATCTGGCGCTTCGCCATCTGATCTCATCGCCACTGAGATAGATGCTATTATTTAATTACTCACAAAAATAAATAAACAACATTTTAGACTAGCTGTTCCCCGCGGTTTCATCCGGTGCTTGGCTCCTATTGGTCGTAGCGTAATTTTATGCAGTCTATATAAATAGACTATTCAAAACAAAAATATTATTCTCTTCAATTCGAAAAGGCCTGCGACTACACATCAATCTCCATTTATGACGTTCTTATGATAGAGCATCGTGTAATTGTGACGCTATTCGTTATCTTTATGTATATCTTTTTTTTATCGTGGTAAAATCATCAAATGAGTACTCCCACCCATACTGTCAGACTTGACTGACTAAAATCCACGGTATCCTTAAGTAGCCCTTTACGTACCGGGGTCACGGTAATTCGTGAGTCCCGCGACCATCATTATGTATATCTGGCTCAGTGTGATTCTGTAAGACTTCATTCTAAACTTCGAATCTGAATCCGCTGTGAGTTTCTTGATTGGCATTCTAAAACTCGGTTAATAATTCGAATCTACACTAGCGCTACTCTAGCGAGCGTGTTTGCGAGTTGAACTATATTGAACTCGGGATTTTGACAGATAAAGTATGAGATGACGTAAAAAGTGGCATTCTGTAAGGTAATTCCACCGTGAGTTCGACGCTCACTTCGCACTCAAACCCGATTCAAAGTGTCTAATTATAAGCATCTATTTTACGAGTGAAAATAGAAGAAATCATAGTTATATAGTGTATAAATAAAGTTATAAGTGAATAAGTGCCTATCTACTTAAGCGATAACGATGGCAAGAATGTTTTTGTTTAAATCTATATTAGAAGCTCACGCTTTGGATAAACTAGAAAAACGTCGACAATCTACCAAAATTCGAAGTTTATCTTTATTAACCCGAGATGACGACTATGTGAGCGTGTATAGATTGTCAAAGGAGCTAATTGACCAACTGGAATATGAGTTACTGCCTCTGATAAAGCCCACAAAACGTCGAAGCAAAGAACTTTCAACTCGTGTAAAAGTAAGTTTATTTTACTAAGTATAAAGTTAATTTTGTAAGTATTTACACAGTTTATAATTGAAAGATTTGTAACCAAGCATACCATTATAAGAGAAACACTTCATGATAAGTGTTCCCTTTATGTGGATTCCCCGCTATAGTAGGCTTAAAATTTCATGTTAGTCTAAGGTACCCATAGTTATAATATTGGTATTCTATTAAGCATGAAATTAATCAAATTGGTCCCTGTTTTGATTTGACTAGATCCAGATAAAGTAGGTATTTAATTTTTTATTGATTTATTGTTTCACAGATATTATGCACCTTGTCATTCTTGACTAATGGCAGTTATCAGAAAATTATTAAAGAAAACAAGATCATATTTATCGCAACCATCAGCCAACCATCATCTGAATAATCCAGCCATAGTAAAAAAATATATAAGGTTTCCTCAAAATATACAAGAAAGACAAATTAATGTTAAAAGGTATATTATAATTTTTATTTTATTTATTAAGTGACCCTTTGATTTTTACATTTTATATGACGGTTGATCATGTTAGTAATTATTGTAAATTACAGGTTCTACAAAAAGTTTGGTTTTCCAGCAGCTCTTGGGTGTATTGATGGCACTCTGATGGCAATGAAAAAACCAGCAGAGAATGAAGAACGCTTCTACACCGGTTCTTCTCTATGGAATCAACCAACCCGAACCGAACACCTGAAGCCTGAACCGAACAAGTAAAATAAAAATATTTGATTTTGGTATTGTTTATTGTATGTATTCTGTGGTGTGTGAGGCGGGCTTTTTCAATAAAACTGCGCTAGTATTCGTTAAGTGTTTAATTTAAATATGAAAAAAAACTTACTTTAAAACTAAAAATCTTACTTTAAAAGCTAAAACACAACTCATACTGCTACACCCTATCTCTATTCTTGGCCTCAGCCAATGTTTCCAGCCCTTTCCCGACTGCAGCCACAACTTCAGCTAAAATTTTATCCCTCTCTGCACTCCTCTCCAGAAAGGACTGCAAGATCTGTATATTTAATCTTTGTATCTCCAGCTGCTGTTCTTCCACACTCAGGAATCTCTCAGTGGTGGTGGAGAATTCTGTTCACCGTTGTGATGATGGAGGAGCAGCAACTGAAGTTGTGTGATGTAATTCTGAAACGAGAACACCTATTAATACATGCGTTAAAAAAGAAACTATGCGTTAAAACTAAATATTTGTTTCGAAAATGAAGTTTTGATAGTTTGTACTTACACACAGAACTGCCTCAACTACTACGAACTGTCCTAGGGCGGCGAGAAGGTGAAGTAACTGAAGCAGCGTGATGAGGAGCTAAAAAGATAAATATTTACATAACTTACATGAAGGTTGTTTAGGTCATCACTTCTATGATTTACAATATTCATCTTGCTTGATATTATATTGAATAATGACCATCATAGACAACTACCAATAGTAAAAAAACCTTATTACTTAATTTGCTAAATATAAAATCTTTTGTGAGCAGATATGAAACAAAATGCTGTTATTAAATAGGTACACATGTATTTTTTAAACTACATTTTAATCTCCATTTCCTTCATTCATAGTCAAGAATTGAGTAAAATTAAAATATTTATGAAATCAAGGAACAAACTTGAAACCAAGATTATCGCACATTTGTCAAGTGGTTTGCTTCAAGGAATGTTATGTGGTTCGAACATGTAAAAAAAGCACTGCTAACCTTGGTCCACTGTTTGAAGGTTTTGATAGTGCTATTGAGGCGCACGGCTAGTTCCTCCCACTGGTGTCGACTTCGCTCTCTGGTATTTTCTCAAGAAACACTTCGCCATGCCAGGGTTTCTTTCCATAAACTCTATCAGAGTTTCAACCTGAGCCGACGATGGGTGAGAGGAACGTATCTCATTTGGACTGAAACATTATTGTTGGATTAAAAAACAAAATAAACACTTTCTTTAATTAATATTATTTTTGAACTTCACAACAAGAAATATAAACTTACTTCATGATTATTTCACAATTATTATCGGCACTGAACAATCAAAACGTAAACAAAACAATGCAACGACGAGATGAAAATATTGTCCACAGATTATATTTTTTTTCGTAGGGTAAGCATAGATTATATTCACGGCACGAATATAGAGTTTTCTGTTTATTTTTTACTTATTAGCTGCCTCAAATTCCTTTAAATAATAAATTGTAATTTAAACATCATATTTAGCTAAAATTCTGTATCAAAAACTGATAAAATGAAAAACCGATAAATCTCGACTTACATTTTGTTGAGTGTGGTAGTCACTAGTACAGTATTGGTCGCTTTGGAGCTCACGTCACTTCGCAAATGTTTAGGTGATGCTTACAGAATGCAAAATCAAGGTCATTTTGAACCTTACGCGAAGTGTAAGTGAATAGCGACGTGAAATGCGAGTTGTTGTCTGAATTTTACAGAATCGACGTACAGGTGATCGGCGTGTCGTTCCACGTAGGCAGCGGCGCCATGGAGACGGAGGTGTACGCGCGCGCCATCGCACTGTCCCGCGCACTGTTCCACGTGGGACACAACGTGGGACACAAGGGCATGCGGCTGCTGGACGTCGGCGGCGGCTTCCCGGGCGGGTCGCACTCCTCCATCTGCGAGGTAACACTCACTTTATTTACCACTATTCCACCACTGGAAAACTAAGCTTCCGTATTCTATATTGTGTGTTTTATTTTACTGGCAACTTGTAGTTTTATCTCTGGCGCACTTGCACGAAGCACAAACAACAGACCAACGACCATACAACAAATGACATAAGTTACAGTCACGCAGTGTGTGACAGAGATAACGCTAGCAGTCTATGAAGCTGAAACTCTGTCTCTTTCCAAAGGCAATACTTATCTCCGAATCGCCGAATACTTGTTCACTTCGACCAACCTCCTCCTTTGTTACCCATCAGGTGGCGGAGGTAATCAACTCTTCTATAGAGGAGCACTTCCCAGACCACTCCATCCGCGTGATCGCGGAGCCAGGGACTTATTTTGCCGCTGCTGCCTTCACACTTGCTACTATGGTGTATGGTAAACGACAGGTGAGTATTTTTGAAGTTTTGAAAACTTCTTTAGCGGCGTTGTGCACTTTTTTTGGAATGGGTAAAAAATGTTAAACTCGCGTCAGGACACGTGACCTGATCGAAAATTCGTAAGACGGCGCAGGGCGCTTGCGCGAATGTTCGTGTGTGTTTATTACTATTGAAGTTTTCACTTCCGCCGGCACTCCCAGAGTGCAACCCGTCGTTTTTTTTTTATTCTTCGCACTCAAATTCTTTGTTGCATTCATGTACATACATAAGTACTCGTAAATACACACATCAAAAGTGTCTAGGGATCAACATATATTTTTGCAATAACTTTTCTCCTGATTGATATTAATTAAAAATTTTTTTAAGGATTCATCAAATAAAGTGTTTTCGTTTGTCACAGTAACGATAAACCAAGTCACCTTTGCATTAATAAATAAATTTGCCATTTTCCTAATAAAGGGATTTTTGACATTTGAACCACTAACACAAAAGTTCGAAAAAAAGACTGAAATAACAGTTTCTTTAAAATTTTATTGGGTAACTTAAACAATTAATAATCCGTGTTTCTACCGCGAACACTAACAACACAAGAATATCGGTTTGGCATACTCAAAATGAGTTCATCCAAATCACGCTGTGGAATGGCCGCCCATGTTCGTTGCAACAACAAAAAAAGGTCTTCTTGCGACTGGATACCCTCCATATTCGGCAGAGCTCTTCTCTGTAGCATATCCCATGCATGCTCAATCGGATTCAAGTCTGGTGACTGAGCAGGCCAGGGCAGGACATTGATGTTAGCTGCGGCGAGAGTCTGTCTTACAACTCTTGCGGTGTGCGGTCGTGCATTATCATGCATTAACTGAAATAAGGGACCGATTTGCACTTGTAGAGGAACGATGACGTCTGATACAATCGTCTCAGCATAAATTTGAGCGTTGAGGTTGCCTCTGATCCAAATCAACTCAGTTCTTCCGCCGATCCAAATACCCGCCCATACCATGATGGTTCCACCCAGTGGCGGATTTACCAATAGGCTAAGTAGGCTGGAGCCTAGGGCGGCAGATTTAGAGGGGCGGCAAATTTAGCCTAAATAATAAAAAAAAGACTTCAAACTTTATGTATACACATTACGTTCCTAATCCGTATATAAAAGATTACTAACCGCACTGCAAAATATAGGTACTTATGCGATCATGAATTTTAAAAATATTCCAATAGCTTTTTAATAATAATTTAAAGGACATCACCCAAACTGGGCTAATTTCTTTTTTGCCGGCCAACTAAAATAAACGCAAAAACTAAACAGAAGCCATCGAAATAGATATTTTTCGTTCAGACACAAGTTTTAAGTTAGTAATAACGATTACAAAAAATATGAAGAAAACATCCACATAAAAAGAACGGTGGCCGGAAATCACCACACAGTGTCCGACGTTCTGCTGCGACGATGAAGCAATGTCGGCTGTGTCATGAGGATGTCTTCTCCCTCAAGTGTTCCGCCTCCTCCTTCGCTAGCATTACTGCATCGCAGAAGGAGGTAGCGGCTGTCCATTCCCCCTCTTCCCGTAGTATGACCTGAATATGAACTAGTGCCAGGCGTGAAAGGGCGGCCGTCCCTTAATGCCCCCCTGAGTATACGTCGGTGTATCACCCAAGCGGGGCAGACCTCCACCGTATGCTGCACTGTGTCTCTGACCGGTCTACACATTGGTGACGCCCGGGCGTTTCCTTCCGCCCAATCTGACAGAGGTATCTCCCGAAACAATCGTGTCCGGTGAGCACCTGCGCTTGGTGGAAGGTGAGAACGCTGTAGCACCACTCCACTCCTCAAAGAGGGGTCTTGCCGCTGCGATTGCTGTGTGCCCGAATCTAGGTGTGTCTGTGTGTTAGACAGGAAGAAACGCCTGAAACCACTGCAAGGGTCACCAGGAGGAGTATACGGTGCAGGTTTGCCCCGCTTAGGCAGAGCGCCGCCGTGTCAATGGCCTCACGGAGGCCATGCTGCCGGGCGAGACAGAATGAGAAGCGCTCGCCTCCTTCAGCGAAGCAGCCATGGTAGTGAAGGAGGTAGCAACGCGTGAGGGAGAGGTTAGCCTCCACCTCACAACCCAGCTGCCATCGCCAGGAAGACGCCCACGGCAACGGACAACGAGTAATGGGTGACTCGCCGTCCGATAATGGACCATGCCCGGGTGTACGGCGCCTCGTGCTTCACGCGCATCTCGAAGATCTCTCAGCAATCTGACGGGGGGCCTTAGAGGGCCAAAGCCTGCCGGGGTCGCGGGACTATCTCATCACTCGTAACAGTGACCCTGGAACGTAAGGGCTTCTTGATTGAATTCTTCTGAATTCAAGGATCACCGTGTATTTTAGTCAGTAGATGTCTGACAGTCCCTCCAGTCCCCGGGAGGGAGGATTTATTTGATGTTTTTACAACGATAAAAAAAATTGTCCCATGATGGGCCGATGCGGACGAGGAGTCCGCAGATCTCGCAATCTTTCTTTTATTTACAGTTCTTTTTTATGTTTGTCCCATTTCTGCGTCAATTGTAGATAGATTTTTAACATTATTTTTTATTCGAAAGCTTATACTTCTGATGTGGCCCAATAGTTACCAAGTCGTAATCTGATAATGGAATCTCAGAGGTTCCTATAGAAGTGTTTTTCCACATACTTTCTAATGCAGCTCGGATATTTGTGCCTGGTTTTCAAATCATCTTCTCATGTTGCTGAGCTGACGATTTTTTTTTAGCGTGGTAAAATCATCAAATTAGTCCTCCCACCCAGGGCAGGGCGGGAGGGACTGTCAGACTTGTACTGACTAAAATCCACGGTGTCCTTCAATAGCCCTTTACATACAGGGGTCACGGTAATTCGTTAGTCCCGTGACCGCTGAGCTGACGATGGAAGTAAAAAAGCGAGGAAACTCTACCACAATTGCTATTATCATTTATTTATGTAAAACTGCTTAGCCATCTACAACACACTAAAAGGAGTAAAAACTGACTTCCGAATAAAAACAAGCTTCCGAATAAAAACTGACTTACAAAAAAATCTTATTTCGCACATATTTGTGTTAGATTCAGAAGTCAGTTTTTGTATATTTAAGTTCTACAAATATAAATATTTGAATTTAAATTATTTTCCATACACAGAATAGGACGATATATTGTGGTTGAATAACGTCTCAGTGAATTGACTTACAACTTCGGTGTAGTAATAAAAAATGTTTATTGTCTATGCTTTATTTAAATAGCAAGTTTACTTTTGTTGGCTTTTAAAAATAGCCCAAAACTGTATGTAGCGTGGGTTTTGTCCTTTTAAAAAAAGGGGCGGCAAAAATTGAATAGCCTACTAGCGGCAAATTTGTAAATCCGCCACTGGTTCCACCACTATAAGGATGGACTTCCTGGCAGGATTTTAATCGCTGTTGGCGTCCAGGGCTTCTCCAGTGTCGTATACGTCTTGTATCCGGTCTCATACCAAAACGAGATTCATCAGAAAAGCACACGAAACGCCATTGTTCTTCTGCCCAATTTCTGTGTTCAAGAGCCCATTGATATCGAATCCTACGATTGTGCATTGCTATAGGTGGTACCCGTAGCGGTCTTCGGGAATGAAGGTTCACTTCATGCAAGCGGTTTCTGACTGTTTGGTCGCTAATTAAGTTCCCTGAAGAGTGATGAAGCCTCACGGCTAACATCATGGCGGTTATTGTTGGAGCTCTTCGAGTTAAGATTTGAATGTATCGGTCTTGTCTCCGTGTGGTGCAGCGATACCGTCCTCCATGGCGCTCAGCCACGGTACCAGTGCTTCGGTAACGTGTCCAAAGTCGACTGATAATACTCTGACTTGTATTCAGAGCTAAAGCCACAGTACGTTGCCGGGAACCAGCTTCTATCATTCCCACGGCTCTGAGCATTTCTTCCCTGCTTAAATGACGTCGCCGCTCCATAATAACGTTGGTTTTAATCAGTAGTAGGGAAACAGTAGCACTAATAATGTCTTCAATGCGTTGTATGTTTTTATAGGGAAAATATTGACAGCTGATTTTCATCTTTTACTCGAATTTGATTCACAGTTCCTGATTCAAATTATGAAATGCACAAAATCATAAATTTATTACAAAGCCACATCTCAATCTCAAGAAATCCGCATAAAAATGCTTGATCCCTAGACACTTTTGATGTGTGTAAGTTTCAACTTGTACATCTAGTTATTATATTATAAAGCTGAAGAGTTTGGTTGAACGTGCTGAGCTCAGAAACTACTGATTCGAATTGAAAAAATCTTTTTTTGTTGGATAGTCCATTTATCGAGGCTATATAATATCACGCTATAATCAATAGGAGTTGAGCAGTGGATGAAACCGCAGGGAACAGCTAAGTATTTCTTAATAATACTTTTTTCTTAAGTATAAATTTCAAATTCATGGTTATATTTGCCGGGATCTGGATGGTGGTTACGTATCAGCATGAGTTAATTACTAATTTTGTTTTTTTTTTGGATTTGGTAGTGTGATGTAGTAGTTGTAAGGTATATAATAAGGTATCTTTATCCCAATATAGTCAGTGTATTCTCGAACCTCATTCGTTTCATTTGTCTCCTACACACCCGACCTTACATGGCGACCCTGCCTGTAACAGTAGTCGGCACAGACCCGCGCGCGTGTGTGCCATAAAAGGACAAAATATTATAAACAGTCAGTGCAGCTAATGTGGACTTTAAAATGAAGATAAAATACACTGGGCTCCGTTACCACAAGGCGTGTTTTACTGTTGCGTATTCGTGCAAGATTTATAATTTTGAAAAATGGGAACCACAAACAGCAAGGAAGAAGTAGTGATTGCGCAGACCGCGGGAGTCGGTAGCAATACGGCTCGTACGCAGCAGCTGCAGGAGACCTCAAATACAATTTTGGTGGTGATATGTACCATATTGGCGATCGGACTTTTAATAATAGTATACAAGCTGTATAATCGTTGTCACAAAAAGCAAATACAGCGTCGCATAGATGAGGTGACACTGAAGCGATACTCCAGTATTCTACGCAGGCAGCAGGCATACATGGGTGCTGTACCGCAGCCTGGCAAGGCAGAAGTTCTCGACGTATAACTACGACGGCGAAATCCATGGCATCTTCATGGCTCGTAATTCTACGTTCTACGTGCTAGTGTTGTGTTGGTGTGAAAAATAGGCAGTGATGTGATCATTCCTAATATCTATATCAGTGGCAAAAGTAGTAAGTAAAGTGAATCAAGGTAAAAATTAAGGTTTATTTTACAACCTATTTTGTGAATTTTAAGAACTACCTGTCTCTTGATGATGGTATTTAAGTTTTATATTGTTACATTTATATTTTATTTTAAGAGAATTTACTAAATAACGAATAGTTTCTGCAGAATTATTATGTGCATTTTCTTGACATTGCTAATACATGAAATACGTAGCTTAGAACAAGCACCAGTGACTTATTTAAAGGCTAATGTGTTATGGCTGAGGATTTAGGTATAATATTAAACGAGTTAAAAGTTATAAGAAGCTACTTGATAAAAATTGGTTCTAGTCGCCGACAAGGAAAGATTTCAGAGATAAAAAGAACAGAGGCAAATTCTGTTTTAGTTAAGTACAATAAGTTTTTAGAAATCTATAAAGAAAACTTAAAAAATTATACAAGTTCCGAAATTACATTAATTAAAAAGATTTGTGAAGAGTTCGATAGGTTATTTTTAGAAATAATTTCTTTGTGTAGTTTAACAGAAGAGAAAAATATCCCACTACAAACCATGGCGACGGATTCATTCGATTTAAAAACTGCGCTACATCTTATGCCCGTCATGGATGATAGCATTAATAACACTAAGCAACTGATCGAAAATATCGAATATTACGATACAATGTTAGATACACCGGCATGTAAAAACAAACTAATTCAGTTTATATTGAAAAGTAGATTATCCCAGCGTGCAAAGTTATTATTGTCTCCAAAATATGAGACTGTCGAAGAGCTGACGAAGGATATGCGTAAATTACTACTCCCACAAAAAAGTTACATTGCTATTCAGTCAAAATTACAGTTTTGTAAACAAGAGAGTAAAACAATTATAGATTACGGCAAAGAGATGTCAGAACTCTTTGTAGATTTGACGATATCGCAAGCTGACAGTGATTCAACCAAGTATGCCTTATTAAGACCCATGAATGAGAAGTTAGCAATCAAGCGATTTGCGGATGGTTTGCGAGATCGTCGATTAAGCACCATAATTGCCGCGCGTAACTTTTCTTCTCTAACAGAAGCGATCCAGGCAGCTCAAGACGAAGAGAAACCCGGTCCCAGTAGCTCATCAGAACTTATAGGTACGTATAGACAGTCGCATTACCAGGGTCGGCGAGCTCAACGAGGTTACCGAGGTCAACGAAATTTCGGCGCAAGAGGTGGTGCACAAAATGCACACCAGCATCGTGGTCATCGGTCACAGGTACCACATGGTTATAGTAATAGCAATTGTTATCGTGGTAATTATAATAATCGTTATCGCAAGACTTATAGACCACCGCGTAGTAATCGCGGCCGGGGTGTCGGGTTGAAAAAGGATATCAATGTCATAACAGAGAATAGCCAGGTAGCAACGAACACTTCGAATAGTGAGTCATTGAATCATTTTTTTCGTGACTGATGTCATCTTCACGTGTAACATTTTAAATAAGGTGTTGTTTAAAATTTGTAACTATAACCATAACATGCTAATTGACACGGGCGCTTCTATATCGGGAATAAAGTTGCAATGTTTAGAGCGTTTACAAATTCCTTACCATAAAGAGAGAGTTAGCGTAAAAGGTATTGGTGGATATTTGTTTTCCGAAGGTTATGTGTATTTAACTCTTAATTATAACGAGTATAGTTTTCCATATAAATTTACAGTATTTAAAAATTTACCGTGTATTACTGACGGCATTTTGGGTCAAGATTTTTTGACACATTATAGAGCTATTTTAAATTTTGAAGTCAATACGTTGCAATTGACCAATGACTCTAAGTTAGTAACATTATCGTTCGAAAATAATCAGACAACGCGTAACGGCTACTATCTAACTATACCAGCACGTAGCGAATCCACGCATTACATTAATACGGCGTTAAAAGAAGAATGTGTGGTGTCAAATCAACAATTATGTGATGGCGTTTATTTAGCAAGTAGCATAAATAAACCGATTAATGGAAAAATGCCTATTCGTATTTTAAATACTCGAGACACAGATGTAAATTTAAATTATTTTCAAGTTAGCACTAGTAACTTAAATGAATACCATATTTGTCAATTTAATAGAAATACTATGGATTCGGAAAGGGTGAAAACTTTACTTTCGTCATTAAACTTAAAAGGATTAAATGTAGAGGAACAGAAATCGATAGAATGTATTTGTGCAAAATTTCCTGATATTTTCCATTTACCAGGGGATAAATTATCCACCACCCCAATTTATGAACAGACCATTGACATGAAACCACATACTGTTCCAATCTATACCAAACCATATCGAGTCCCTTATTCTCAAAAACCGGAAATAGAGAAACAAGTCAAAAACATGTTAGATGACGGCATAATTGAGCCATCCCGAAGTGCATGGTCTAGTCCATTATTGTTAGTCCCCAAAAAATGTGACGCGGCCGGTAATAAAAAGTGGCGTGTCGTAATTGACTACCGCAAGTTAAATGACAACATAAAGGACGATAAATTTCCCTTGCCCAACATCACCGAAATACTAGATTCCTTGGCAGGAGCAATGTACTTTACTCATTTAGATTTAGCTCAAGGATTTTTTCAAATTACATTAAAAGAAAGCTGCAGACCTTATACGGCATTTACTACAGGTAACAATCAGTATCAGATGACTCGCATGCCGATGGGGCTGAAATCTAGTCCCAGTAGTTTTAGTAGAATGATGACCATTGCAATGTCTGGCCTCAATTATGATAAATGTCTCATTTACCAGGACGATTTGGTAGTAATGGGTAGAAATTTGAGTATTCATAATCAAAATTTGATGGATGTTTTTTCTAGATTACGAAAAGTAAATTTAAAACTGAATCCCACAAAATGTACATTTTTGCAAAAAGAAATTCTTTATTTAGGACATACAGTCTCCGGAAAGGGTATTTTACCAGACCCAGAAAAAATTAAAGTAGTAGAAAGTTATCCAAGGCCACAAAATGTTGACGAATTAAAGCGTTTTGTAGCCTTTGCAAACTATTACAGAAAGTTTATTAGAAACTTCGCCGAGTTAGCATTTCCTTTAAACAAATTGTGTTGCAAAAACGTTAAATATAATTGGACCAAAGACTGTGAGCATTCTTTTCAAAATTTAAAATCAGCCCTGATAAACCCACCCGTTCTCCAGTATCCAAATTTTTCAGAAAATAATGAGTTTGTATTACAAACCGATGCATCGGGTATTGCAATCGGTTCGGTGTTATGTAACGGAGATGGACGGCCAGTGGCTTACGCAAGTCGAGGTTTGAATAAAGCCGAAATTAATTATCCTACTATTGAAAAAGAACTCTTAGCAATAGTATGGAGTGTTAAATATTTTCGACCTTATTTATACGGAAGACGGTTTAAGATACAGACCGACCATCGACCCTTAGTTTATTTATTTTCAATGAGAGATCCATCTAGTAGATTACTGAAATTTAGACTGCAGTTAGAAGAATATAACTTTACAATTGAATATTTGAAAGGACAATCAAACTCAGTGGCAGACGCATTGTCGCGAATAATAATTACGTCGGAAGACTTAAAATCAATGAAAGAACATATAGTTAGTGTAATGACTAGGGCACAATTACGACAGTTAAATATGAATAATGATAAGAGAAATAATAACCAGTCGGTGGATAATATGGACACAAACTCGAGGCCTGATCAACCGAGAGTTGTGGAAATAATTAAAAAACCGAAGGATATTGTTGAATTTTCTTTAATAAACTCTAGGCAATTAAATGATTTACAAAAGAAAGGAATAATAGTGGAGAAATACAAATATTTTATATATGTGCCCAGTAAATCTATAATTTATTTACAAACAATTTCTCGATCTCCGATTACGCGAGTCGAATTGGTGAGAGATTTGTTATATTTATGTAAAAAGTTATCAATCAATGAAATATGCATAATAAGAAACGACTACAATAACGATTTTATAAGTGGGCTTATAAATGAAATAAAAAGTTATGAAAAGTGGTCCGGACCACGAATTTGTATAGTCAGTAATGTCCAGAGAATAAATAATATAGATAACAGGCGTGTGATATTAAATGACTTCCACCTATTGCCCACAAGTGGCCACGCGGGCATTAGGCGGATGGTAAATAATATTAAAAAGTATTATTTTTGGCCAAGTTTGGAAAAAGATGTCGCTGATTACGTCTCTAAATGTGAGCAGTGTAAGAAACAAAAATATTCTAAACACACCAAGCAACCAATGCAGGTCACAACGACTGCCAATTCAGCACTAGAAAAAATATTTTTAGATATTGTGGGGCCGCTACCAACAGACTTATATAACTACAAATATATTTTGACTCTACAGTGTGAGTTATCGAAATTTACGGAAGCGTACCCCCTACACAATAAAGATACAGTAAGTGTAGCTCGTGCGTTTGTTGATAATTTTATTTTAAGATATGGCATACCTAGAGAAATAGCGACCGATCGTGGGTCCGAGTTTATATCAAGTACTATGAGAGAGGTGTGTCAAATCTTAAAAATCAACCAAATTTCGTCTACAGCATACCATCATGAAAGTATTGGGGCGCTGGAAAACAATCATAAAGCGATGGGTGCGTATCTTAGGATTAATTGTGAGAATCAAACAAGTGCATGGAGTACTTGGTTGCCGTATTGGTGTTTTTCTTACAATAATACAGTACATACGGAGACCAAGTACACACCACATGAATTAGTGTTTGGCAAACGTTGCGTATTACCGACAAATTTAGAAGGACATACGGTAGATCCTTTGTATGCTCATGACAATTACGCTCTTGAGCTAAAATATAGGCTACAAGTAGCACAAAAAGATGCACATAGTAATTTAACTAAGAGTAAGGTTAAGAGAAAGTATAACTATGATATTAATATAAACCCCGTGTATTATAAAAAGGGTGATTTGTTATTATTGAAAAATGAATCAGATAGTAAAATGGACCCTATATATTTGGGACCTTATGTAGTTATTGATGACATGGATCCTAATGTTAAAATTTTGAAAAGTGGTAAAGAATATGTAGTTCATAAAAATAGAACTAAACTTTATAAAAATGACTAAAGTAACCAATATGTGTTTGCTAAATAGGCACCTCAAGTGTCATTTATAAGTATATTTATAAGTATTAATTTAGAATATTATATTCTTATGTTATACATATAATATAACTATGTAGTTTTAAGTCATAATCAGGATTCATTTTTATTAACAATATATCCTGCGCAGGTATACCTACCATATTAAAACTTAAAAATAATAATCGTGTAATAATATTATTTTTTTTAATAAAGGGGAAGGTGTGATGTAGTAGTTGTAAGGTATATAATAAGGTATCTTTATCCCAATATAGTCAGTGTATTCTCGAACCTCATTCGTTTCATTTGTCTCCTACACACCCGACCTTACAGTAGTTTCTTATTCGAACAAGTATGGCAACTCTGCCAATGTTTCCGTTAGCATAGGGGAGGGGGGGGGGGGGGGAAACGTTGCTTATTTTCACTGGCAAGGGGGAGGATGGGGTTAATGTTACTAAAGTGCGCGCCCCGAAAAAAGGCCTGCGGAATTTCGTGGTACTAATTTTTTTCATATGCAATTTGATGTAATGACAAAAGAACTTCAGTCGAATCGTGATGTAGGACTTATCGCTTTAGTATTTAATATGAGTTTGTTTGTTATGTTTTCACGCGTAAATTGCTGAACTCATTCTGACGAATATTGGTACTTGGATAGATTGTGACCCTGGAGATACAGGCTACGCCTTTCTGTAGGTATAAATCTTAATGAATGAAAAGGAATGGGGGGAAGCGTGAAGCGTGTGAAAGTTAGTTATGTATATTGTGATTGTCATCCGCTAGGTGGCGATTAAGGACAGCGACGAGAGCGGGGAGACGCACACGATGTACTTCATCAACGATGGCGTGTTCGGCTCCTTCAACTGCGTGATATCCTACAACCAACACGTTCCTGCTGAGCCGCTCATTGTAAGTAAACACGAAACCAAGTGTCGTATACATAAAATATTATATAACATAAAATATTCAGTAGCTTAGCAATTTTTTTTTTAGCGTGGTAAAATCATCTAATGAGTCCTCCCCAGGGCAGGGCGGGAGGGATTGTCAGACTTGTACTGACTAAAATCCACGGTGTCCTTCAACAGCACTTTACGTACCGGGGTCACGGTAATTCGTTAGTCCCGCGACCACAGTAGCTTAGCTTAGTGTAAAATTTGTCAATATCAATATTCGTAACTAGCTACCGCCCGCGACTCCGTCCGCGCGGATGTCGGTCTTCGCGTGGATGGTTTATTTCTCCATTTTGAGTAACTCTGACAATGACATCTTATAAATATCTATTGAACCCAAATACGGCTAAGCCTATGATAATTAAAGAGATTCGCGGTTCTACAGAACAACGTCTATGAATAAAACTGAAAAATAAGATTTTTTTAACCGACTTCCTTACTACGTATTTTTTCAGGATAAAAAGTATCCCTTTTTATGCTCAGGATAATAAGGTATAATTATACCAAGTTTCATCGAAATCGAACCGTTAGTTTTCACGTGATGCCTGCATATACAGACAGACAGACAGAAAAAAAATTTTTAATCACATATTTGGGTTTGGTATCGATCCAGCAACATCCCCCGCTATTTATTTTTTCAATATTATCAATGTACAGAATTGACCCTTCTACAGATTTATTATATCGCACCTTTAGAATAGAAGTGGCGTAATCCAAAATTCTAGTTTTTTGGGTTATTCATTAATTAAATACCGAGAAACGCGGGGAAAGAGCGTGATTTGAAAGAGACGGAAACAGTGCGTTTTTCCTGTTCTAGGCTAGAAGAGCCGGTTTATTTTTAATAAACTAATAGAATACATGTTTATACGTCGTTCGATGCATTAAAGTCATTTTCTTAAAATTTTTAGTTAGGCCACTTTAATTCTAAAGGTGCGATATGTATAGATACCACAGTAATACCGTAATACCCGAAAGTCTAACGCTGTGTGCGCGAAGACAGCGCTTACTAGAAATCACATTATAGGGCGCCAGAAAATCTGCAAATTCTTCCCAACTATAAATATAAATAATTACCATTACCAACCTAATTGAAATAAGACCTACAAAAGTACCGTACCACTCAACCGTCCGGCCCACGGGACTGCGTACCCCCTTGCACTGTTGTGGTGCATATTATAGTGTGTTTTATGGGCCTTTAGTTGCTTGAAATAAAGGAAAAAATAAAATAAAATAAATTAAACTTGACACGTAGTTCACTCCGCAGGTGCTTCCCTTAATTCACATCTCTGTAACATCATGCGTTGCGATCGATTTGATAGTGCCAACGACTTAGCACATAGCGTACCTATAATATTAATGACTGTGGCTTGTAGTATCACGTAGCCAGTCATGCGTATTAGCCATGTGATAGGTGAATCGCGGCCCCAAGTAGCACAAAACTTCATTATAAGATGTCACAAGAGGTAACATCGGTAACTTTAGCACTTATGAAGAGTTATTACAGTACACTCGACCTGCAATAGGTGAAAAGTGAGCTTTTGCCTGAATAAGAACGTTATTATGTGTCACGGAGACCACACTGTAACGCTTGCAGCGTTAATATAGGTAACAAGTCCAGTATTGTACAGCTTTAAGCAATTTAAAGGATTTTAGTGGACTTTAACTAAACTATATTCTGAACTAAAGACCACAAGTGTACTCTTAGACCACTTGCATTTTAATAAAGAACACGTGAGCTACTATAATGTAATCAGTTATTCTGTGGCTTCAAATAATAAAGATATAATGCCTTTTGCTGCACACAGTGGAATTTGTGTAATGTTAATCAGCTTGATACACGCAATCGTATAATATCTCTTATAAAGGCCACATGATCACTATGGGTGAACATTATATGATGCTAAGTTAAAGCAAACTGCTCTATATTAGCTCACATGTTACCCTTAATCTCCGTGAGAGCTGAATACTTGTACTATCGTTGACAATTAATCTACTAGTGCCGTTAAATAAGACCTTGAAGACTTCCTTATTCAGCACTTCGTAGGTATACGTATATTCATTGCGTCGTTTAAGATATTGTGATATGTGGAAAAATAAAAAAAGGAATACGGAATACGCCGAAAAATTAATGCAGAATATTTGAGGATTCTGAACAGAAATACAGATGATGCAGTGAACATTGAACAGGCTACACGTTTTGTAAATAATGGTCCAAGTGTGAATGAAATTTTAGAACGGGAGGGTTCCGTATCCGAAAATGTTGGTGTAAAAGCACCTGCTGATTTGGATGTACAAAACTCTTCAAGTATACAGCGAATGTTAAAAGATAGTGATAACGTATTGTGCAGTAATGACAATGAATATATATGGCCAGATAGATCTAACTATTCTGCAAGTTCAGACAGTGACAGTATATGTAGAAATTATGATAAAAAAGAAAAATTTCGAGAAAATATAAGAAAATGGGCCATTGAAAAAAATATTGCACACACAGCTTTAAAGGATCTGTCAAAAATTATCAATGAATTTATTCCAAATACATTACCTAATGACCCCAGGACTATTTTAGGTACACCCAGACAAATCACCTTAAAAATAATCGATGGAGGTGAATACTGGCACAATGGAATAATAATACCTTTGCAATAGTTATTTGTTATACAAGAGTGCAAAGTTGCTTTTTAACCGCGTGCTCAATTTTGATGACCGAGCAAGCGAAGGATTCTAAAATTGAATCACGAGTGCAACGAGTGATTCAAAAATTAGAATCCTGAGCGTTAGCGACGGAATCAAAAGAGCACAAGGTGAAAAATCTTTGCACTCGAGTGCAACACGTAACTTTTCATCCCACCTCAGCGAGGAAATGACTAAATGCAAAAAAAAAACACATTTACAATCACAAGATACTTTTATTTCAGTTTAGTTAATAACTAATCCATTATGATAGGTTAATACGTTCTTTTATTAATTTAGATGCATATTTTAAAGTTTTTGGTGGCCAGCGGACGATCCCTTTTGATTCCCACAGCGTAGGAACGATGGTCAATTTAGGTACATCGTACTCGATCGTCTGTACTACTTATTTAAAAAGCCATAATACTTCTCTGAAAAGAAAAACAATTGATAATTAAATAGATATAATGTACGCAATTTCTTTTTTACCTATCTACTCTGTATGGACTGTCCCATCCCAACTCTCCATGCATAAAACTAAATAAGACGTACCAACTAGAATTAGTTTAAGATTGAATTATTACGTCTGTGCACAAATTAAACTATGAAAGTAACGTTATGTCCAATTCGCGATACACACTCGACTGCAGTCCGTCGCACGTCGGCCGATAGGATAGCGAGGCGAGGTGTGTCAAAGGCAAGGAGGGGGTTGACTCTGACTGCACGCAAACTGAAGGTACTTAGGTACCTTACCTAAGTATTTCATTTCATAATGACCACTCTGTTTAAAGTTTTACCTAATTATATCTACTTTGGTCGAGAAAACTTTGATACTTACTAGGTGGGTACATGATTAACGTACGCTAATCCAAAAAATATAGGATGATGTGATGATGATGAGGCTTAATCCGCGGATCCCTAAAATGTCTGCAGATTTTATAGGTTCACTGATGATTACCTACAGTTATTTGCATACATGTTACCCACTATCAAGCATTACGTGAATCTGTAGCTGACTTGTGTAACACAAGAACCAATCATAACAGCTCGTTACTGATTTATGTACCACGAGTGGACACTTAAACAGCTCATGCCGTTTGATTGTGGTTACTAAGGTACACATTGCTTGTCTGCCATTTTTTAGATTCTAACCTATCTACATACAATATTATAATAATTTGTTTCTATTAAGTCAAAGAAAATAACAACCGAATTTGAATAGAAAATGTAATGATTTTATGCGAAAACAGCGTATTGTCAAATTACAAGGAAAAATAAAAAGACTTTTTTTTTATAATATTATCATCAACCTATTTTATACTATAATTTTCAAATAAACAGTGATATTTTGAGAGCGCGTGAAAATTTTCGTCTATAATTATATAGTATTTGACAATAAACTCTCTTTCCCATTCGAATTTCATGGACATGGAGGAAAAACAAAGTTTTACTTACCGTTATTCTATATTTCTCACAAACACTTTACAAAATGGTTCACAGAAAAGATGTCAAAATAATATTAAGTAGTAGGGTGAAAATTGTTCACAATTTTGCCACTTGTGAATTGTCAGCTCCTTCAAAGAGTTACTAATATCCTGGAGTGTATTTTGTGCTGAAAAATAGGTAACAGGTACTCTATTATTCAGCCCTTGTAGTGTATAAAAGGTAACGCATACCCTGATAACCAGTCATTATTCAGCTCTTGGGGCGACTGTTACCTTTAATAATGCTCAAATAACGCTGATATAGTGCAACCAGCTACATTATTCAGCTAACAGCTGATTAATTTGTGCCCAAATCAGAGTTATATCAGCTGAGTAGGCGCCTCTAACGCTATTATTCAGCAGGTTTATTCAGCTTAAAATTCCATTGTGAACAGTGATTCAGCTACTATTCAGCGCTTCTGTGCTACTTGGGGGCACAGCTCGTCTCCGCTTCGCCTCAGTCAAACTGCAGCTCAATTCTAACTTCCTAATTAATATTATAGGTTATAGAACTTCAGCCTTAGACTTGAAAAATGTTTTTTCTTTAAATCGTTTGCCTTCTAAAAGATATTTAACCTACTTTTTCCTTGGTCAGGACAACGGCTCCCCTCTGTCTGCGTGTTCAGTGTGGGGTCCTACATGTGACGGTATTGACTGTGTGCTGCCTCACGCGCGCCTGCCCGCTCTGTCCGCGGGGGACTGGCTGTTGTTCCGCGACATGGGTGCCTACACGCTGCCGGTGTCCACAAGGTTCAACGGCTTCCTGGCGCCGACGGTCCGCCCTGTGGTGGACGCGAAACTTGCGTACGTTAAGTGTCAATTTCATTCGCACCGAGAAGCGACGCTAAACGCCCAAGCCCATTAATAGTATTTCAAGTTTATCATTAACTTTATTAACTACAAGAAAACATACAGTACATTTGCAGTAGGTATCGTCGCGTCGCGTAGCGTCTCGGTGTAACCCTATGTTTAAATGGATCAGTTCTCGTTTGTTCTATTAACCACCAAGGGCTTGGCTTGCGGGGCTTGCTGCAAGCCACCTAAATCGTTCGTCCAAACAACTCCTCAATGAATGAAACCATTTTGAAAAGAAGTTTTTTGTTTGGAAGCTAACGTGATTAAGATGGTACTTTTTTTTTTTTTTGCGTGGTAAAATCATCAAATGAGTCCTCCCACCCAGGGCAGGGCGGGAGGGACTGTCAGACTTGTACTGACTAAAATCCACGGTGTCCTTCACGAGCCCTTTACGTACCGGGGTTACGGTAATGGGTAAGACCCGCGACCCCGGCAGGCTCTAGCCCTATACAGGCCCCGTCAGTTTGCTGACACTCCTTGAGGCGCGCGTGGAACACAACGCGCCGTCGACCCGGGACGCGCCGTCGACCCGGGATTAAGATGGTACTTAGCTAATTTTTGAAGATCTGTTCAAGCATTTGATGATCATCAGCTCATGTACCTGTTTAAGTTTACATTATTTTATTAATTACAGATGCCTCTTAAAGGAGCTTCATCCTCTGAAAGCTTCTCAGTTTGTTGAAGATATCAAGGAGTCGCAGAGCGTTACTCACTCCCCTCCCTGCCCACTTCCGGACCCCTCTCTGATACATTCATGATGTGGAGTGCTTCAATGGTAACAGGTGTGATTATTTTTGAGTTAGTTATATCTATTTATTAATTTGTACAATTAATAAATTCAGCCACTCACTCATCACAGTCCACTGCTGGACATACGCCTCTCCCAGGCTGCGTCACATCATCAACCTTCCGCATCCAGTCTGTCCCAGCCACTTTCTTAAGGTCGTCAGTCAATCTAGCTGGGTCGCGGGCGCGGTCTCCACTCCAGGAATTGTCTGCTTGAACGGCCATGGGTTCTTCAACAAACATGGTTAGTCCACTGCCATTTCAGTTTGCAAGCCATATCGGTAACTCCGGTTCTTTTTCGGATAACTTAATTCCTAATTTTATCTTTTAAAGAAACTTCAAGCATAACCTGCTCCATAGCGTGCTGAGTGGCGTTGAATTTGTGGTGCAGGTCAACTGTTAGTGTCCAAAGGCCCATGCAACTTTTAGTATGGACCTTGGCATCATTTTTTTTTCTTTTCGCCAGTGATTAAATTAAGGCCACTATTAGACTTTGATTAGACTACTACCTAAGACGTCCATAGAAAAAATAAGTTTCTAAACCGTAACCAACCAGAGATATGGCGGTTTTAATTTTGTTCTAATCAGGAGTGATTTACTCCCGATTAGAACAAAATAAAATCCGTTATATCTCTTGTTGGTTACGGTTTAGATTTTTTTATTATTTTTTACGAGTAGTAAGTTCCAAGTTTGCGGTTGCGGTCTACTAGTTTAATCTCTTTGACTAATGACCAACATTTCATTAGGTACTGAAAAAAAAAACGACGGGTTGCACTCTGGGAGTGCCGGCAGAAGTGAAAACTTGAATAGTAATTGTTGGAAATATCTTGTGAACAGATTTTAGTAAAACTCGCAAAAATGGTTGACTTTTTATTTCAATAATTTTCCAATGTGACGTACATCTTTTATAAACAATGTTACCTAGCAACGAATGTATCCAGCATACAAACTTCTTTAAAAGTAATAAAGTCACACGAACATTCACGCAAGCGCCCTGCGCCGTCCTACGCTTTTTCGGTCAGGGTCTGTCCTGACGCGAGTGTCCTGACGCGAGTTTAAGATTTTATACCCATTACAAAAAAGTGCTCAACGCCGCTAAAGAAGTTTTCACTTCAAAAACTTGACGCCAAAAAGTTGCATACCTCTTTCGGCATCATAATAATGTAATAATTACATTAGTTTGTACATTATTTATTGGTTTGTAAGCGTAGGATGGGACGCCCCTGGTAAGATGGACTGACGACCTGAAGAAGGTAGCTGGATGAAAAAAACGGGAGATCATGCGCTGTGGCGCTCCTTTTTCAGGCGTATGTCTAACAGTGGACTGCATTAGGCTGATTTGATGATAATTAGATTGTAAATTATGTGTATATCAAAGAGATTTTACATATTTTAATGTCTTTGGTGTATAATAATATGTATATTTTGGACATGGGATTTTATAAATTGACATGGGTACTAGCTAGCATCGCTAGCTCTCCTCGCTTCTCGCTTACTGTGGGACCGAACCCTTAGGCAGTTTTGCGCAAATGAAATCAATGTTAGTAAGCGAAAAAAAATATAAAGAATTTTAACAGAATATTTGCCGTGTTTATTATTTGTTTTGAGTCAAATACCTGAATATTTCGTAATCATGGTGGCTAGCTAAAGTGCTAAAATATCAGAATCATTAAACAAATAATAAATATGATTCATATCTGGCCGCGCGATTTGGCCGCCTTAATGCGCGGGGGCACTAAATATAAATGTACCACTGACAACAATTCACCACTGACTTACTGAGATTCTTGGCCAACCACAATGTTTTATTGTAGCCGAATAGTATACCAGTCGGCTAAATTCATAGTCTGCTTATCTATAATAGATCCACTCTAAATAAAACCACAGAAATACATTCCACAAATGTTTATTTGAAAAGCAAGATTATCACAAATATTTTTGCGAAACCGTCCTATGAGATGAAACATTAACTTTGAAAAAATTCATAAATCACATTAAACATGTCGGTAAATGACACATCGAAATACATTTAAATTGAAATACTTTACATTTGAGATATGCAAAGGAACACACCGCGAATTTATATACATTTAGGGCAGGTCCCAGCGCCAGCGATGAGCGAGAAGCTATCGACTATTTTTTGTCTCTCAGGAAACATACAACATTTATAGGAGGAATCAGTTAAAATATTTAGGGTGTAACTTTCTCGGTGTTACGAAAGAGAGTCGCATTACCCATTTGATGGATTATAGAGGTCAGATGGACAGTCCAAAAGATTTTCTATTTTTAACTCAAGCTGAGTTGAAAAATAAATCTGTTCGGTTTTCTTTTAACTCATTTTTTCCAATAGTTTATCAGTTTATTTGTCATAATCATCAAAGAGGTATTGAGCTACACCATATACATATAGATTCTAGAAAGTCTGAAAGTCGCTAGCTCTCCTCGCTTCTCGCTTACTGTGGAACCGAACCCTTAGGCAGTTTTGCGCAAATGAAATCAGTGTTAGTAAGCAAAAAAACAATATAAATATTAACAAATTCGCATAAAAAGCGACACCATATCAATTTTTGGATAAAATACATATTTTATTTTATAACGATCACATCGAAAAATGTCTAAACACAATAATAATTTATACAAAATTAAGTTTTATACAAAAAAAAAAAAAATGAGCCCAGTTTTTTTAATGAGATATTATATTTATAATAATTACTGAAATGCAAAGTTTTCTACGTTTTACTAAACTCTCGTAAGAGACGAAATGCTATCACACACATAGAGCGAAGTTTTTTTTTTAGATTTTAAGTACAATAATTTAAAAAAGAAAAGCTATCGATACAAAAACTATACACGTGAAGTGAAAGAAATATAAACCGTATTGTCGAGACATAGAATTGATATTTCTATACTACCAATAAGTACATACGCTTTTAAATCATTCGATAGGAGCTCGAATAGTACTGAAAGTGTAATGAGGCCGTGAATTTTGAGCTTATGTACAGTCAGGGAAAAAAATGTTAAGCAAATTGACAAATAATGCAACAACTTAAGAGCGCGTATTCTGAAAGTTGGCAAGCAACGTCTCAAATAGTTGTCAAATATTAACAAGTTTTAATTCACATAGCAAAGTTACTGTATGGAAATAAGAAATATGGGTTAGTGCACAAAAAAATTGATAAGGGAATGCAATAATTAATATCGTAACATCGAATATGTAGTTTTAGATGTAAAAAAAGCATTTGGGAACATTTGAAATGACTTTATACCTGAAACGGTTACAACATCAAATTCAGTGTTTTAATTGCATTCCTATATCAATGTTTTTGTGCACTACAGAGCCATATTTCTTATTTTCTTGCAGTAAATTTGCTAAATTAATTAAAACTTGTAAATATTTGACAGCTATTTGCGACGTTGCCAACTTTCAGAACACGCGCTCTTAATAATGTATCTCAATTTCCATCTTTGTCTGTCTTTAGACTTTTAGACAAACAGTTGTCAAAGAACGCGAATCAAGATTTGGATTGAGATACAATATTAATTTCACCGTATATTCCATTCCATACAATTGTCATTCTTTGAGAATTGTATGAAATGGCTAATCTAAGGCAAACTGACAAAGGTTACCAATTTGATAAAACAAATCTATTTTTCAATTACAGCATTAAGAAAATAAGCAATTTTAATACAAATAATGTTTAAAAATACGTAATTAAAAAGTATTGCTACCTGACAAACGGGTGCTTTCTTGTGAGACCAACCACAAGCAAATAAAAACTGTTTGATTTTAGCGACACATCTACGGAAACCAGGCGGTGAAAGTTCGTCTTGAACAGCTGCAAATCAATAGCAATCTTATTTTCATTGAAATAAAGACCACAGTGAATTGGCTAACTGAATCATAACAAGTTAACATATTCGTATAAGACTGACCAATCAATCTTCTGACCGAACAACATTGAACTATAGGTACAGTTGTTACTCGTTTATACACCCATCTTAAACGGCAGTATAAATTCAAAATGGGTCAAGCAATACTGGCCATCGATTGAACTAATTTCGGTAGAAATGTCACAATATCATAACATCACAGTGTTGCAAGGATATTTTGGCGTTTGGATGACAGGCGCTCTCGAAGACACGATAGCGGCTTTCGTGCGCCAAAACATCCTTGTACTTGTGTATATTATTTGCTAGCTGACAAGAATGAGGGTGTAGGCGTGTGAGTTGAGAGTGTGTGGGTGTAGCGTGCGTGTGTGGTGTGTGTGAAGCGTGTCCCTTGTGTCCTCGCGTCACTTGAGCGCGCACTCCACGAACACGGCGTGCGAGGCCGGCGGGGCGGGCGGGGAGGGCGGCGCGGGGTCGGGGCCCGGCGCGGGGCCCAGCGCGGGGCCCCGCGAGGAGCCCGGGGCCCCCGTGCGGCCTGCCACGAACTGCGACGCGGACAGTGGACGTAGCTCCTTCAGAATGCAGCTGAAATGGAGAGTGGATGTGTAGTAAAGACTTTCTTTGTCTTTCTCTTTTTTTTGACACACTTCTCCGCAGTCACGTGCGGCGCACTTTCGTCGAGTAGAACTATAATACAATTATTTTTATCCTTGATTTCAAGTTGGGTGTTTAAAGTTATACATGAGGAGTACAATGATATTTAAGAGGATTCAGGTAAAAAAAAAATGGAGTCAAAAAAAGCTAATTTGGCAGAATCGTAACATACATTGCGATAAAAATATTCTATATCAAGTAGCTACTGTATTGCTAAATTCATACATTATAACTATTAAAGTGACTTTTACTCCCTCTCACAGAGAGGAGGCGTGTCCCAAAAGTGGGAGAATATGACTTTTGATCCCCCAGGTTTTGAAATATTACATTTAAGGATATGGGTTTCAAATCTAAAACCATATCAAAAACACGTTATAAAATAAAGCATTTTTTAGCATGGTAAAATCATCAAATGAGTCGTACCACCCAGGGCAGCGCAGAACTGTCAGACTTGTACTGACTAAAACCCACGGTATCCTTTAATAGCCCTTTAGTCCCGCGACCCCAGCAGGTATAAAATAAAGCTTGGTATACTCACGCCAGTCGCGCGTCCACAACAGGTCGCACAGTGGGCACGGGGAAGCCGTTGAAGGGCGACGCCACCGGCAGAGTGTACGCTCCCATGTCACGGAACACCAGCCACTCACCCACCGCCAGCGCCGGCAGCCGCGTGTGAGGCAGCACGCAGTCCAGACCGTCGCACGTGGGGCCCCACACCGAGCACGAGGACAGCGAGGACCCGGGGTCCTGCGGAGAGGGGGAGGTTATACTACTGTAGCACCGAGCACGAGAACAGCGAGGACCCGGGGTCCTGCGGAGAGGGGGGGTTATACTACTGTAGCACCGAGCACGAGGACAGCGAGGACCCGGGGCCCCTGCGGAAAGGGGGGGGGTGGTTATACTACTGTAGCACCGAGCACGAGGACAGCGAGGACTCGGGGTCCTGCGGAGAGGGGGAGGTTATACTACTGTAGTACCGAGCACGAGAACAGCGACGACCCGGGGTCCTGCGGAGAGGGGGAGGTTATACTACTGTAGCACCGAGCACGAGAACAGCGAGGACCCGGGGTCCTGCGGGAGAGGGGGAGTTTATACTACGGTAACACCTAACACGAGGACAGCGAGGACCCGGGGTCCTGCGGAGAGGGGGGTTATACTTCTGTAGCACCGAACACGAGGACAGCAAGGACCCGGGGTCCTGCGGAGAGGGGGAGGTTATACTACTGTAGCACCGAGCACGAGAACAGCGAGGACCCGGGGTCCTGCGGGAGAGGGGGAGGTTATACTACGGTAACACCTAACACGAGGACAGCGAGGACCCGGGGTCCTGCGGAGAGGGGGGTTATACTACTGTAGCACCGAGCACGAGGACAGCAAGGACCCGGGGTCCTGCGGAGAGGGGGAGGTTATACTACTGTAGCACCGAGCACAAGGACAGCGAGGACTCGGGGTCCTGCGGAGAGGGGGAGGTTATACTACTGTAGCACCGAGCACGAGGACAGCGAGGACTCGGGGTCCTGCGGAGAGGGGGAGGATATAATAATGTTGCAGCCTCGTTGGAAGATCACGTTGCAAACTGATACAATCGTGCACACCGGCGTGATATAACACCCAAAATTAATATTCTTTCTCAATCTAAATACCGTTATGTTTTCTTTTGAGGACTTTTTCTGATTGGACATCTTTAAGACTACTAGACCAGGCAGATTCGGTCGTTTTTTGCTTACAATTAAAAACATTGTACTCGTGCACTGGCTGGCTTTTTATAGTATTGTGAAAACACACAGTCTTGACCGCTTGAAATGCACCACAATCTTTTTAAGTACCTTTTAGTTTTTATTGTTATTATTTGTAATGTAGGCAAGAATTGAGAAATCTTAAAATTCCCGAAATAATGTGATTACTAGGAGGCGCTGTAATCGCGGACACAGCGTATCCAGGCACTATAGACAAACGGCTATCGATAAACGTGAACGCTCAAGAGTCTTTAATGGATTTTTAACTTTATACCCAAGCTGATAAAGTTGATAATTGATTAAAGACTGTTAAGCGACAGCGAATGGAACGAACGAAAACGCGCTGTTATTTTTAATGGATATTTAACTTTATACACTAGGTATAAAGTTGAAAATCTATTAAAGACTCCCGAGCCTCCACGCGTATTGCCTCCCGTTTGGCTGTAGGGCCAGGGGCCGTATTATGATGTCTTTGGCTCTGTCTTTTGGCTTGTTTCTGTGAGTGAACGAGGTGACGCTAGACAACTTGTATAGCTCTGTCTCTTTCAGTCACTGGAATAAGCCTGGTGTACAGTCAAGTACTTACGTTGAGCGGCTCCGCGACCACATGCTGATGGTCGTACAGCACACAGTTGAAGGAGCCGTACACACCGTCGTTGATGAAGTACATCGTGTGCGTCTCACCGCTCTCGTCGCTGTCCTTAATCGCCACCTAGCGGAACACACCTCAAACTTAATATATAAAGTTGATATATTTTTACAACGGGGTAGTAGTTTTAACATACCATTATTCAATAATTGGCTATTTGACAGTAGCTAAAAATTACAAATATAATTAGTCCGTCATTTAGAGTTGTAAAATCAATAAATATTCACCAAAATATAACGCATCAAAGCTCGAGGGCACGTGACGTCAGAATTCAGTAAAAATTGTACTAAATTCTGACGTATTGCCAATTTTTAACCCTTTAACCGCCAGAGTCGTATATATCCGACAAACATTTCCGTGCCCCTATCGCCCGTGTCGTATTTATCCGACAGAGAATATTCACGATTTTTGTTGTTTTCTTCGATTTTATTGCATCTATTCTATATCTCTCTATTTATGTAGATAGACAGATAGAATACTTTTTATAGTACACCATGATATTTTACATATCGGAGCTTAAAAGGAGCAGAAAGAGAGGAGAAGAGGAAAGCACGATTCGTAGCCGAGCGCTAAGGGCACGGCAATTGATATTTAGCCAAGCGCTTAAAAGGTTAAAGCGTCGTATCTTCGTTAATTTTGGTTTACGAAACAAAAGAAAAAATACAGGTCGAATATTTTTTTATAATCTAAGCAACGGACTAACTATAATTTTTCAGTCAACCAATTCCAATATATCACAATTTCGGGAGGGTATTACTATAACTGTTTGACATTGCAAGTCAATACTAAACATGAAATATTTCGTCTCAAAATTCTCGTAATTAATTTTCTCTCTTAATTCATTTTGTTTTTGCGGTTTTTATTCACGTAAATTTGGTCGTAAGATATAAATAAAAGACGTAAGATAAATTGTAAAACAACATTTTTGCTATGAAAGCAATAACTAGATTTGTCATAAGATTGACATATAGTGACGTCATAGGTGGCTATTGCCTACCACATTGATGAGGGGAACCCTTTGACAGCTCATAAAAAGTATATCAATTGGAATGGTGTGTGTGGAATTTGAGATGCATGGGAAAATTATAATCCATAAGAACCGCTCGCTGGATAACTTGACGCGGACACTTTGTTTCCCTGTCAAATGTATGGACCGCTAGAAATTATTTGTCACTACGATGAGCGCACTCCCATATAACTTCAGCACCCATTTAATGACCAAGCCGGGGTCGGAAGACTCATTTGACAATACATCTACCAAAAAGATAACAGTTTTCTCCACAAAAATGGGTAAAAGTGGCCAGATATTTATGCTGTTCGATTGACTTTCACACAATATTCATATTGTATTTCCCCGTGTGCTGTACATACCTCTCTCTTGGCGTGTACCATGGCGGCCAGGGTGTATGCGGCGGCCGCGAAGTACCGTCCGGGCTCCGCTATCACACGCACCGAGCGCTCCGGGAAGTGCTCTTCCAGGGCCGCGTTGATCACTTCAGCCACCTGCAGACAGACACTTATTGTTATACTTGATCATTCAGTTTTGTCCCATTGCTAGGAATTTCTCCTGATCGTGTCCTTGTGTCCCACGTGGAACAGTGGAAGGAAATTGAGTATTACCTCGCAGATGGAGGAGTGCGACCCGCCCGGGAAGCCGCCGCCGACGTCCAGCAGCCGCATGCCCTTGTGTCCCACGTTGTGTCCCACGTGGAACAGTGCGCGGGACAGTGCGATGGCGCGCGCGTACACCTCCGTCTCCATGGCGCCGCTGCCTACGTGGAAGGACACGCCGATCACCTGGAACACAAACCAATAGTTACGTTCCGCTGCGCAGAAAGTTGAGAACCCAACGGGGCGTTCAATCACATTTCGGTATCATTTAAATCACAGCTAAGACATAAGCTGTGTGAGGGAAGAAGCAACCCGCCAGAAAACAAAAGCCATGGTGATGATTTTTGGAATAAATGACGGCTCTCCTTTCAGAACCTTGGCCCCGTCAGAACGAGCTTTACTTCCATTTAAATAAAACTTGAAAATTGTAGTTGGTTAATTTTCTTGCTAATGTATGTATGCATTTAATTTTAACAGCCGACAAATTCGATCCGTAAGAAAAACCGTAACCTAACACTGAGATTTGTATCACATTACTATGGTTTGTTCCCGGATATTAGGTGACTAGACAAATTCCGACGGTAATATATACCTAGATTATCGTCGTTATGTAGAAAAATTAGCGTCTTTTGAACTAAAAAAGAGGGATAATAAGTTATTTGTTTGCTAGTTTATAAAGTCTGTAATTTCGTAAGTGTCTAACATTAAGATATGTATCACGTTACTATGGTTTTTCTTCTGGCATGCCTAGAATGATCTCAGACACTCAGTCAGAAGACAAGAAGTGAGAAGAACTTACGTCCAAACCGTACACGGCAGCCAGCTTGAGCAGACGTGGGGCCTCAGTGACGGGGTCGCAGCCGAACTTGATGCCCAGCGGACACTGCGCAGACGCCGCGTCACAGCGGATGCGGATCACCAACCTTCAAACATCATCACACATCGTCATCACTTGGGGACGTCGCAGCACTTAATGTGAGCTTGTTTACACGTTCGCGTTCTAACGGATGAATGGATTGCGATGATATGTGGCACACAGGTAGAATATGGCTTTTGTTTACGATGAGAGATGTTTTACTTTGAAGTTTCAGCCAGAAGCTTTAAAAAGCTGAAAAGTAATGAAGGTTACACCAAATAGCAAGGCATAATACTCACTGTGCATGCGGCATATGTTGTTTGATCTTCATGAGTTCGGTCTCGGAGTCAAACGTCATTACGTCGACACCGACGGCCGACGCGTAACGGATATGCGACGCCATCTTCGCTGGGTTCGCGAAAATAATGCGCCTGTAATAAATATATAATATACTAGCTTGCCCGGCAAACTTCGTACCGCTTATTACTAACGTCACTCATTTGGTTTGCCTACCCGGAACCCCTCCATTAACAATTAAACTTTATGATATGGTATGAAAGTTCAAATTGACTTTTAAGTATTATTTTGTATGGGAATATAGAAAAGTGTTGTTTTTGGACATTTACAGGCATTTTTTTAAAATTTTCTCTCCGTGAAAACCTTCCTCGTACTACAAGGAATATTATAAAAAAAAGAATTAGCGATTCATTTTTATATTATAGAATTTACTTCTGGAGGAAACGTGTTACTGAGATTAAAAAACAAATGTAGCTGATGTGGTCCTAAAGACAACAATGGGTAGGATATATCCGTTGCATCCTGAACAGACTGTGTTCGAAATAACATGGAGGTAGAAAGGGTCGCTACAAGCTGCAAAAGACATAGTGGAACGAACTGAATTGTTAAAGTTTTATCACCAATGGAAGATAAGGAGTGGGTTTCTGAAAAATGGAAGGAGATAGGAGGTTTTTGCTAGGAGTGACAAAGAAAAAAAAACATACGTTCCTAGAACACACGATCTATTTGAGAGTGAGTGGTGGATAGCGGCTTGTTAGATGTCATACGTCATCGAATTCCTGATTATAGTACATATGAGTTCCCCACGACGATTTTCTTCACCGTTTTGCAAAACTGTCTCTACTGAGGTATACTTACTCGGGAGCGACTCCGATGGAGGTGACGAGCTCGATCTCGACCTTGGAGGCGCAGTCGAAGCCGGTGCCCAGTGCCGCCAGGGTGCTCACCAGGAGTTTGTCGTCATTGCACTTCACGGCTAAAGAACAAAATGTTGCATATTAGCTGCATGTTGCATGTATCAAAAAAGGTGTGATAAAGTTCTTGCTTTTAGCGTGTCGATGACCGGAGACCTCTCGCGGTCAAGAGCATGCTTCGGGGCGAGACGGAGTGGGAAGCGGTCGCCTCCTTCTGCGAAGCAGTCATGCTCGTGAAGGAGAAGGTGGGCCGCGTGAGGTAGAGGACAGCGTCCTCCCTCCACCGCCGCAGTGTTAGACGCCCACGGCGACGGACGTCGCCAGACGATCTCCGGCCGACGTAGGCGCGGGCATGCGCGCAGCGAGGCAACTCGCTGTCCGATCATGGACCATGCCCGGGTCGACGGCGCGTTGTGTTCCACGCGTGCCTCAAAGAGTGTCAGCAGGGTCACGGGGCCCCCTCTAGAGGGCCAAAGCCTGCCGGGGTCGCGGGACTGTACGAACTACCGTGACCCCGGAACGTAAAGGGCCATTGAAGGACACCGTAGATTTTAGTTAGTACGAGTCTGACAGTCCCTCCCACTCTGCCCTGGCTTGGAGGACTCATTTGATGAAAGGCTAGCAGTGTTAGTAACTTGAGTGGGTAGAAATGGGTTTTTGTAAGATATTATCTTTTTATAGGGAATATTTTCGAATATGGTGGAATGGGATTTAATTTATACATGTGATTGGTATTTAGGTGGCATTTTTTGAGGAGTTTTAGACCTAATTTACTTTAATTTTAGCCCGATATTTTGGGGTCAAAAAGAGTATCAAGCGCGAGGAGAAAATCAGTAAAATATGCGTTCGGATGTAAAAAAGTATATCTCACCATAGAAGGGCTCGACGCGTGGCATGAGCTCCTTCCAGCGATGGTACCGGGCGACTACCTCCCCCAGGTCCATCACGTAGAACGGGTCCTCCTGCGTGCCCGACTCCACGATCTCGCGGATCAGCGTCGTGGGCGACCACGGCCCGTCCATCACAGTGATCAGCTGTTCCTCTTCTACGACCTTCATCTTGGCTGGGATCTTGAGCCTTGTGCGTTTACGGTTAAGGTTGACTTTGGAGCCGACTTAGCCCCGGCAATGCCGGAGCGTGGGGTCGGCTATGCTGCGCTTGCCTGTCCGGGCCAGTAGGGTCGGTGTCAGGTGTTCGAGCCGGGTTGTGGTGGCCCACTAGCGCTAGTCCACAAGTGTCAGCTGGAACAAATAAGAACATTTTAATATTTCACACTTAGGTAAGCAGAAATCAACGAATATTTACCAAGATACGTATAAAGAATTCAATAGAAATTACTAAATGGTGGCGTATTGCCAATTTTGAAACTGTCGTATTTCCGTCAATTTTGGTTGTCGTACCTGACGGACTAATCAGATGTTTTTAGCCAAATAGCCAATTGTATATCCAAAAAAGTTTAAGCGGGGACTTACGTAATGTCTAGGTGGCGTCAGCGGGCCCGGGCTCGCAGCCAGGGCGGGTCTACGTTGAGGGCGCGGCGCCAACAGAGCGGCGCGGGGCGCGGGCGCGCGGCCTGCTGCGGCCTGCTCAGCCGCTTACGCCCGGCACTTGTAGATGCGCCGGACTCGCCCGGTGCTCCCTGGAACAAACGGAAAAGAACGTTAGAAAAAAAAATATAGGGTAAAATCATTGACTCAGAGAATGGACTGCGCCTTCCATAGCCAACTGACAGATAAATTGGCCATACTCTAGAAAGAGAGATAAACAACCACTGGCTTAAAGTGGGGCTTCCGATCTCTTTCCTGTAACAGAAAAGAGATACGACAGCGCCACTCTCTAACTTAAAGCCGAAAATACATTTTTGCTTTAAGTCTATGGGTTAAATCAAGATAGTTTACCAGGGTGTAACATAAAAGGGGAAAAAAGGGGTGTCTGTCACCTTGCAGGCGATGGGGACTCTTTTTTTTGGTTGTTAATATCAAATAAGTACTCTCGTCCTGGTGGAAGGGACTGTCAAACTCGTACCAACTAGAAATCCACAATGTTCTTTCGGTTGCCTCAAATTAAGAAAAAAAATGATGGAACTACAATTAGGTAATCTTCTTTTTATTCTGCAAATTTTATTCCATTGAAGAACAAATCGTCTAGATTGGAAAACTCCGTAGGAACCTAGGAAATATCTACAGGGCAAAACTATGTAGATACTACTGCGATAATTACTAATTTCATTTATGTTACTATTAAGGAGACATATTTTAAAAAAATTGTATGGAAATTAAATGGCTATTCTAATTCTGAAGATAAATGTGTCAACATAGCAACTAAATAAAACCTCAAAAGACATAGACGGCGTAATTAATTTTATAAGGGGATATAATCATAGCAATTCTAAAATAATCTATGATCGTAACAATATTAAGGCGATAAAGACATAAAAAAACTATTTTAGTACCTGTCAAAGCGATCTGCTGATACATAAACTACTAGATAAAGTATTTACAATGAGCGCTTAATTTGAAAATTAACACCTTTAAAAAAAAAAGAAACCTTATCACAACACACACTGTTGTATCGAAGTTAGGCCTTGAACTAAGTCAATTGGCACTTTTTGAATACTGATATGAAATGATAAGGCGACTGACGACCGTTATCTTTACAGTTTAAATTACGAGCAATGACATAAACGTGGAAAAAATAATTCGTAAATATACAAGTTGAATTTTCGAACTGGACGTGAATGGCTAAATCCGAAACTATGAGGAATAGAGAAAAAAAATTAAAGAGGCTCATAGGCTGATCTTAATGAAAACTAAAACTGAATTGTTGGATTTGACGTGGCCAGGAACTGAACCTGTTGATTTTGGAAAATAAGCACACCCTTTATTATTACACCATTCAATAGTGTCCTTAATAAGGATCAAATTCAGGGAAGAAATGATGTACGGCAAAAATCTAATGTAGTGTGTGCAGAAACTAAGATTTAATTCGACAAATAAGCTTAGATGAAGATCACACTTCAACACTTTCGAGTCTTAAAATACGATGGGCCGTATTATGACGTCTTAAAACCAGGCTTGTTCCAGTGAGTGAACGAGGTGGCGGGCGCTAGACGACTTGTATAGCTCTGTCTCTTTCACTCACTGGAACAAGCCTGGTTTTAAGACGTCATAATACGGCCGCAGGTTATAAAAGATAGTTACAAAACCTCTTTTGGAAGTACCTAGTATAAAAAAATAAATAAAAATAAACATGGCTTAATTTAGAAATCAAAAATAGAAAATAAGGTGGCACGTAATCAAAAGAGAAGTAAAAATAATTTACGGGAAAAGTTTGAGAAATAACGTGTCAAGTTTGTAAATAATACATATTATTTTAGTAAACCGTTTTAAATAAACTTGAATCGTTTCATTGGCTTCCTGTCTTTTGTCAAGGCTAAACGTTTTCAGGCCACATTTTAGGTATAAATAAATAACGTCCTTGTACGTAGTTACCACATAATTATAGAACGGGTATGGCTTTGGCTACCCCAGTTAGGGTTGCCAACAGCAGTTTTGTATAAAGTTTTTCTGTAACTTTTTTTTCTTTACTGCTTTGCCTCACACTTCAAATTACTCTTGTATCGTAGGGGCGTTTACAAAAATCCATACAATTATAACCGTGTGACATATATTGATCTTCTCCAGCTTAACTTACTTTCTGATACTTGATCAGAAGGTAAGGTTTGACGACAATCATATAGGAAAGTAAATATAATTATCATTGAATATTATTTTCTTTATAACAATATATGGTTCGAGGTAACTCGGGACAAGAACTGACTGAGCAAGAATAAGGGGACACTTTTTTTTTTCTTGGTAATATCATCAAATGAATCCTCCCACCCAGGACGAGGCGGGAGGGACTGTCAGACTCGTACTGACTAAAATCCACGGTGTCCTTCAATAGCCCTTTTCGTTCGGGGTAACGGTAATTAGTAAGTCCCGCAACCCTCGGTGGCCCCGTCATTTTACTGACACTCCTTGAGGCGCGCGTGGAACACAACGCGCCGTCGACCCGGACATGATCCATAGTCGGACAGCGCGTTGTCGATTACTCTTACCAACTATTACTAAACTAACCATATAATAAGGGGACACTTTGCAAAATTGTTGTACTATGTATGAGATCCTATCATTGAACAGATCATCATGATCATCATAATTTCAGCCTGGGATCACCCAACGCTGGGTATGGGCCTCCCCTTTTCTTGCCATATTTCTCGGTTCTGTGCGTCTCTTACCCGTCTGTTCCTCGCGATCTTGACGATATCGTGATGAACAGATGATATTAAAAAAAAAACAGCTGGCAAGCGGCAACCCTATCTTCACTGAAGAATATTTTATGCATAAACGTTATAGGAAACATGTAATTTCATGATTACAGGTGTATAACATAATATTATGCAACAAGCATAGGTTCAACGGAGTCTTCTTGCATATTTTATTAAGTTAGCTTTGCCTATGAGCTGATATAACAGAAATTATGACGATATTGATTAGGTATTTTAAGTGCATTGATTATAATAATTGGGGCACTCCTTACAATCGAGTCATGTGTTACAAATACCTATTGTTAACGCGGAATTATTAATAGTAAAATAAATCGTAAAATAATCAATTTATTTATCTTATCGTGGACTTAGCAACAGACTTGCAAAGCGATTGAAGCGTCTACTAATACCTTTATGCAAGACTAGCTCCTGCCAGGTTTCGCCCACTACAGCTCGAAATATATCCAATTGTTTATTGATTTTCCACACGAAAAAACAGTCAATTTTACGTGTCGCCTACTATGATTTATTTGTGAGAATAACCAGTCTGCTAATTCTATTTCCGTCTTCTGATTTGTAATCTTAAAGATAGTGTCAAACCCAGACGGCGTGATGACAATATAATATTTTAATCTTTTAAAGATACCAATAATGGATAACAATAATTGATTATTAATCATTATTATTACTTATTATTGCGTCACATACTCCACCTTTTTCCGGAAATTGTACTACGTCCTCTGGGATTCTAATGTCATTTTAGCCGAATTATAAAATTAATTGGGATGCAATGATCCTATATCTATCACTCGTATTTTATCGCAATTCGCCACTTTAGCAATGTTGCTACTAGAATTGCGATAAAATTGTTCTTTATCAATTATCTTATTTATTGCCCGAGTGATAGGATAGAATATTTCCTGTTGTTGCTAAAGTGGTTATTTTAGACCTCTGAACCGATACAAGGAATCCAAGGAGAATGAAGTCGGGGCAAAACACTAGTTTATACCAATATAACTGTAACTCTTTACTGCCTGTAAATTTTTCACCTCTAAATGGCTGAACGTATTTGAATAAAATTGACACATAGAAACATTAGGAGCTAGGACATGATACTATCATGTACAATGATAGTACTACATGTCTTACTACAAAAAAGTTAAACATCTGTTGGACACTTTTCTAAAAAAAGTGTTACTTTTTTTAAAGTGTCATTGGTCGCGTTACTCACGAATTACCGTGAGGTGACCGGTACGTAAAGGGCTATTGTAGGACACCGTCGATTTTACTCAGTACGAGTCTGACAGTCCCTCCCGCTCTGCCTTGGGTGGGAGGACTCATTTGATGATATTACAAAGTAAAAAAAACCGTGTCATCTGTAAAACGAATTGGTAAGACAGTAAGTCTCTAGTAAGACAGTAAGTAACTATTTATCCACACTTACGTGATACAATTTCCTAACTTCGTCCATGTGAACGAAGTTATAGTTTTATAAGTATTCAATGTAGCCCGAAATCAATCTTCACATAGTTTCCGCTCCTTTAATTGAATATCAAAGTCCAAAGATAAATTACGTACATATTTACTGAACCTCTACATGTATTTACAGCGTGGCCATTATGTACGGTCAGCGAAATTAGATCAATTTGAAAACTGATAATGATGTAATCTGTACGAATATTTTCAAATAAATACACTTGTCGGTTAATTATAATTCCACCATTTGAATTATATAAATTATACCAATATACAATATGAGGATGCTGATTTTTGTATTTTTTGTGTTGTGTCCACATAGTTCTTTTATTTTTGTAATGGCACCTTTGTATATTAAAGGCGTAATGTTACACTTAACAATATCAATTTGTTATGATAATTAACTCTCTTTTCATAATTAACAGAAAATTTATGAAAAAAAAATGTTTTGTGACAGTTACAGTTAACACTTTTATGCTAACAGTACTTTTGATTGTTTTGCACTGATGCTAACAAGAACAACTCGTGAACTCGTGCCCAAATTGAATTTACATACAAACTCATACTTGGTTACAATAATAAATGGTATCAATTGAATCTATTTTACAAATGGCTGTGACGAGAATTCTAAGGGATGTATAGTGTAACGCGAATTGACAACAAGAAATGGGTACACTAAGTGGATAAACATCCAGGGTGGCAGGTTGTCCAAGGTATATATATAAATATAGAAAATTGTACATTTAGGCTGCTTATTAATTTTAATTTGAATATCAAAAAGTTGAAATTATAAATTTGCTAAAGCTTATTTTCCTGCAGCGACAACTGTTAAAGTAGGTAGACCTGATCACTGAGAATTGGAGCCAAAAAAAAGTATGAAAAATTAACCCGTTCGATCCTTGGCGACAAAAAGTCAAGAAATTACATTTAAATGTGTACGTGTCCCTCACTTACACATTTACAAAAAAGTGTCTTTGTTAAAAATGTTACGTTTTGTTTTGAACATGGAATCAGGACATAATTCACACTTACGGAGCCCTAGTAAGGTTTTTCATTGGTTAGATTTAAGAGAAAACTATAATGCGAGGTTCGAGTACCAGAAAAGTATAAGTTTGTTTTATAGAAGTCTGTTTAGGTTTCTATTAGGGAAGTTCAAATCAATTAATATGCAAGTCAGTAAACATACAGTCATTAAACGGAGTTTTCACGAGAATCACTCCGTAACAGACTATTATGTCGTGTAGTGACGTCACGAGGCGCCATGTTGAATCAACGCGTGCGCAAGGTCAATGTTATGTGGTAAAAGATAATTCCATTACGTTAGTGTGTATGAGTTGAATAAATTTCAGACATTTTGAATTTTGCGGTGACACTTTCAGTTTTGGAATATTTCGAAGTTGTCATTATGTTATCTACATAATTTTTTGTAGTTCTTACTAAGTAAAGAAATAGTTATTACGAGTACTATTTCTATGTTCAATTTAATTGTTCTGAATCGTCAAAAATTACTGTCTTTTTTTTAGAAAATAAATATCTACCTATTATACTATTTCAGCATCAGTCTTATCAAATATGCCTTACATTTTATAAATCGTTATAATTATATATAATTTATTCTAGGAAAAACCTTTCACCTAATATAGGTTTATCTTTGAAAAAACGTTCAAAATATCTTCCACCCATCCATACAATATAAACATTCAATCTTTCGCATGTATCAGGTGGGTAGTTCGATTCCCGCTTGTAAACTAAACTATAAATTAGGAATTAATAAATAGTGACTAAAGAATCAATTATTTATTTTTCATGCTACTCTAAAACGTGATAACTTCTAACAAAAAAAAATCACTATGCTGATAAAAAATAATTAGGAAATGGCCGCCGAAATCAGCTTATCCAGTTGGCAACTGCCTATTCGATGAATTAATATATATACTATTTATTATACATATATTATACTCATTAAATTAAATTAATTAAACTACACATAAAGCTGGAGAGTTTGTTTGGTTGACCGCGCTAATCTCAGAAACTACTGGAGCGAATTGGAAAATTCTGTTGGATAGTTCATTTATCGAGGAAGGCTATAAGCTACATAACATCACGCTACGACCAATAGGAGCCGAGCAGCGGGTAAAACCGCGGGGAGCAGCTAGTTTTTTTTATTCGTATTTCTTGATAAATGTGTAATATGCGTGGAAGACATTTATCTCAAAATATATCAATAAGTACAAAATCAATTGAGTGTTTCATATAAATTAGGAAAATTACATATCGATGTAAAATAATTATGTAGGTATTCAATTGTTTCTTAGTGTAAACATTGATGTCAAAAACTCACCTTTAATAGCGTAATTCTCAAAGCTTTCTTTCCACTTTCAAGCAACAACCTGAGGTTGTTGCTAAAACAACGAAACTAATAAACTCAAAGAGCGAACACGTTGCAAGAGCAACCGTTGACGAAACTTTGATTTCCGAACGAAAATTAGAACTGTCACGGACGCGCGATGGCGGCAAACTGATAAAAAATGGCCGACGCTCCTGTATTTATGCCGTGCGTTATCAGGATTTGTGGGATGGCCCAGTTATCACGAGCGATAGTACTATAGTCTGATGTAATTGTAAAACCTCGTCTACACTGCCGTGAACCGCTTTGGTGACGTGGAGCGCAAGTTGTGCCGTGTGCTCCTCCCCCCTGTGCGTCTTAACTGTTTATTTTCGGCTAATCACGACGCATTAAAATGATGAGACGTTAAGGAAAACATGTTAATGTCGTGATAATTGTAAAGAGTGTTATAAAACGAGTTCAATGCTTTTTATCATGAATTTATTGCGCCGCAAGACGTGGCCTTCAAACATCTTTATTAACATGCCCTTTAGACTCTGAAGGACTTTTCAAAAGAACTATTAAATGGTAGATTATGTACAGGTAGCCAAAGAAATCGAGGAATACATTATTTGTTTGATTATGTAACAGTCCATTGGCAGAGCGTTTCCGATTGCCCTCGAGGCCTTGAACTTAACCTAACATAGGTTACCTTAAAATTATTTCTTACTAACATGACATATTTCAAGCGAAAACAACACAGGGGATATTTTTATAGCAATTCATGTTATGATTCTGCTGTAATGGACACCCGGGTCAACTTTCAAAGGTTTTCTATTATCAATTGGAGACGGGGCCGGTTAAAATAATTTCTCAAGCTAGGTATTAGTAAATAAACAAACAAGATCAAAAAAATAAAATATCGTTAGCTAAGTGGCTACATAATTAAAAATCCACTGTATTATTTTAAGAGGCCTCAATTAGGCGTCAACATGGATAAAAAGGATTATAGCTACATTTGACAGTCAATTAGGATTGTTTTCAACGTATTCAAATAAGTATTTAGCTGTCTAAATTATCTGTATAAACGATGATAATATTACCTAACTTTTTGAACATGAACAATGAAGTAACATGTAAAGTACTAAACAGTTTGTTGTTTACTCAATAAAAACTACAATTACTAAGTAATTAAAAACATTTGATATCATGTCTCAGAGAGGACATAATAGCAAAGTAATTTAATTGCCAGTCCCATTCGTCTTGTATTATGTTACTAATAATTTAGTTTTTGATTACAGTTTTAAGTTCGCCATCTTGTTAACGGTTTTCTTCAGTTAGATTTCGTATATTCGTTTGTTTAAAATTTGTCATACCTTTTTCAGCAACTTCGACTTAATTGGCTCATCAGAAACACGAGGTTCCAGTAATAATTAGAAAATCAACTAGAAAACAAACAGGATAAAAAAAATAGTGAGTCATTTAAGGTAAATATTTTGGTAGACTGAAGCATATTTTCAAATGCGTCCCACTACATTTTAAATTTTAATCACAGTTTTTTCCTATTTTATTTCACCAGAATTCACAATTCTAGCGTAAAAATCTATAAACATAGTGGAGTGGTGTTTCAAGGCGTAGTAAAGCGGGCAGCAATAATGCAACGTTAATATGACCTTAACCTTTCGATCGATCTGCGCGGTCCCGCTTGCCAGAAGTCCTTCAATACAGAGAGGAGAGAAATTTGTGAACTTCGGAACTATTACGTTCTATCTGTACCACTTTGAGGGATGCCTGTTGCAAGCAAATCATTACGTAGATTTTTTAATTAAGGATATAGAAGTTTAGAACGTACCGTTTCCGGGTCTGGCTGTTAACGTATGTGAATTTAAATGTTTGTGAACGCATCTGTGCTATAGGACTTATATTTTACAGCCTTCAGACTGCAGTACCTTTGTCAGTCGACTCCTAGATCTCTTATCAGCTGCCTCGCCTTTTTCCATCTTTGTTGGGGTAAGCTTCTCAGTCTGCCACCTGAACTATTGCTTCTATTATCCACCATAAAGTTCATCTATTGTTTTTTTGGTCTCCCCCTACGGTTTTTTTTTGGGAAAATCCCACCGCACTTTTCCTAATCCACTGTAACTCCTAAAACCATAATCAACAGTGGAGACTACCAGAAAAGCGCCAAGGCAATGAAGCTTCTTCTTCTGTCTTGGATCCCACAACGAAATGAACCAGAAAATAACGGTGAGTCACACAGGATTTCTTTTTAAGTTTTTCAGATTAATTCGTTGCTTTTTTTCTTATACCGTGTTCACTTTTGGCATGTGCGAATAAACGTTTTTCTTTCTACTTCCTCCTTACTCCATTTCAAACAGGAGACAAAACAAAGAAGAAACAAGGCCAATAGGCACAAAGGGACCACCAATAACTTCTCCTACTCTTATAGCCATCCAGATTTGTATCCCAAACCCTCCTCAATACATTTCCCTCGTTGTTCTGTTCAAGAACTAGTGTGCTTTAATAAGACTTCCTTATCATCCCATCTGGAAATTCCCACAAATAGATCATTGCAAACAAAGTCTAAATATCGATAATTGCAATTCCTGGCTCGATAACCTTTGGCCTTATGATCTCGTTTGACGGGGGTGCGATTGTGTGTGACCAATAGACAATAAATTTTATTAATTAGGACGTTTTGGTGTAGGTAATTCTAATGTTGGCCGTTACTATCGCTTTTGGAACATAATTAATATTTGAATTAACTATATTTCGTTAATTTGTTTGCAACTTTGGAGCTGGAGTTTTATTTAACCTGTGAAAATCCTTCGGGTAAGGCATTTTTTATGGAGATTTAATCAAATGCAAAACTTTTTTAGGATATGGGTATTTTTCAAATCTGGATGTTTAAAAGAGCCACTTTGTCAAAATCATAATTCAAATTGAGATAAAATTCGAAAAAAGTATCAAGGGATATCGAAAAAAAAAAACGCAATTCATGTTATGATTCTGCCAAAGCGGCCTTTTTTGGACACCCCTTGATAGTGTACTTTGACACTTGATCTACTTAAAACATTTAATAATATATCTAACTTAATTTTAATTAATCTACACAATATTTATGTTACGATTTAAGTAAATACGCAGTTTCTTAGAACTCCATTTTACGACAATCACGTGGCACGTGACAAATGTTAGGGATATTTGTATATCAGTGAGTTCCCTTGAAATGAAGTCATGTTTATTTTGTCAGTTTCTGTTTTGTTTCTCGTTTTGATAAGATTTTCAATAAGGCCCGGCGCCCACTATCGGTGGGCATCGGTGCGGCTCGGTACAGCTCGAGCGCTTTACGCCGGCTTCGAGCGGCTTAGGGCGCCTTAGAGCTCCATCGGGCGACTTCGGGCGGCCTCCGCAGCCGTAAGCATGGCTAAGGATGCCGAGGCGGTCTTCGGGTAACTCAGGTGGCATTTTCGGATCCGACACGTCGCAGAACAGTCATTTCGATCACCGCACGCGCCTTCATTATCGTATCGTACAAGTAGACGCAAAATAACTTGGCAGTCCTGAACATAGGCTCTGCGAACTTCTGCGCATGTACATTCGTAAAGAAAACTATTATTGGCATTTTTTTTTTAACCAAAATACTAATTAAAATGTCCTAATACCAAGTAAAAATAAAATAAATATCAAAACAACTTGAGACTTAAAGCTACAAAAATAACTTATGAATAAACAATATAAATCCACCCTTATAAATACACACACATAACTGTTTTTACGGAACGTTACGAGTGACTGCTCTGCGATGTTTCTGCAGTCAGAACTATTCTTAAGCTACCCAAAATCAGCTACGGCGTCCTTAGGCGTGTTTACGACTGCCGAGGCAGCTCTCAGGCGCCCAAAGCCGCCCGAAGTCGCCCGTCGCAGCTCTAAGGCGCCCAAAGCCGCCCGAAGCCGGCGTAAAGCGCTCGAGCTCTACCGAGCCGCACCGATGCCCACCGATAGTGGGCGCCGGGCCTAAACACGCACTATGTTGTCAAAAACAAAAATATACCTATCTAAGTATGGCAAGTACATAGAATAGGTATATTTATGTCCTTAAGTTTAAACATCGTGAAGGAACGGTAATCACCGGCTATAGTATCTTAACATCTTTCGGTTAAAGTGATTATTATTTAGCATATATTTTTTGCCACGTTGGGCGCCATTAGTAAAAATCTTATGTTTTGACTTCAAGGTTACGACTTATTCAAAAGTGTATTGAATTGACAGCAATCAATTTTATATTTATTTTTTAAGTTAGCTAAAAAGCTGGCAAGACTAAATTACTATGCCTGTGTTTTTTTTTTTGTATTTTGCAAAGCAAGTTGCATTTTTTTATTGGGACAAACCCACCACACTGTTCCCAAACCATTCCAACTCTTGAAAGCCAGAATCAACAGTGGCAACCACCAGGAAAGCGTCGAGACAATAAAGCCTGTCTTGGATCCTGCAACTTCAACTGCACTTCCCTCCATGTCGAGCAGGAGTCAGAACAAAGCAAGGCCAATAAGCACAAAAGGCCAATAACAACTGGGACAAGCCCAGTTGCCTAGCACCACGGGTTAAAATTACTATTAATATTAATGGGTCCTAAATTGTGAACTGCTATATTGGATTCCAAAACGCAAGGTGCAGTAGCCGAACAAATATTTGTATGTTCTACAAGTAGTTGTTCTGGTTCTGGCTTGTGTATGTGAGTTTAAATGTGCGTTAACGCACCCACGACACAGGAGGAATTTCCAGAATGGAGCAACGTTTCAAAAAAAAACAAAATAAAAATTCCACTAATCCGTTCAAATGCACTGAGGTCTCATTTTGGTCAACAGTTCAAGGCTAAAAGGCAATATGAATTCACATTTTACCCACCAGATTTGAAAATCAAGTTACAAAAACACCAACTACCCTTCCCCGACCTTGACCGACTCACACAGAGCGCGTCGTCCCCTCAATCTAGGTTAAACGAATTTCGGGAGTACACGTGTTAACGTTCAGAAACTTCATTTGATATTTCGCACTGACAATTTGATTTTCTTCAAAGAGCCTCGTATAAACCTACGTTCCGTAATTTTATTGCTTACGTATCATCTTTCGTATACTTTATCATAACATTAAACCTGTAATCTTGGAGCGTTAGGCTGAAGCGTAGAAGTAACAGCACTTCCACATTTCGATTATTATTCACAAAAACACTATTTTCTGGAGAATGTTCTCCGTAAGAATAGTTGTAATTGTCTTTATTGCACGACAAAATACGCTTAAATAATAAAAAAATATATGAACACAAAATTCTGATTTTATATAAAAAAGTTTATTTCTCAAAAGTGTCTTTTCGTTCCTTGCTACAGACGATTTATCCAGTCATGTTAGAATCACGCGTAATAGGTGGTAAGCTTAGATTATAGACTCTCCAGATTCCTAGTAGGCCACTGATAATTGAAACCTAAATTGAATCACATCTAAATCTGAATATGGCGCTCCTCACGCATTTATAAAAAAGTGGCTTCACAAAAAACGTTACCTTTTGGGCGCTTTCAATTTAGACGATTGGTGCCGGACTGCTGCAGTCCGGGTATCGTACTGCGCACGGGCGGTTATGATTTTTCATACAAAATATCTCGACGCAAAGTCGTGCGACAGCAGTGCGGCGCACGTCCGTTGCGGAACGGCAACAACCTGTCTCAGTCGTTGTTCGCTAGTGCTGTGAAAGGCACCGACTAAAGTTGGGTTTCGATGGAAATCACTAAAATTCGATCGGACTGCAGCCGCGTATCTCTTCAAATAAGACGATTTACGTCGTACTGCTGTCGTCCGGTAGCAGTACGGCTCATGGTCGTAACAACCGTGCGGCAGCAGTCCGGCACCAACCGTCTAAATTGAAAGCGCCCTTTGTTTTGAACACGGAATCTGGACATTTTATAATGTAAGGTGGCGAAACTGTTGCCATCAACCAGGCACTGACTCAGTGGCTGCTACTGAAGAATTCATTGTCAATCCGCATCTACAGTCACAGTAATTAGCCAACCAATCATGCGAAAGACGATAATATTAGTTGACTGTTTGCCAAACAGGTAGGTAGTCAGTCTACAGACACCAACTCAGGTATGAAAGTGCCAGATTTCTGGAAAAACGATGCCAAGGTTTCCAGGAAAAATTATGATTAAAGAAATTGAAGCACGTAAATGCATAAATTGTAAATGTTAGGTGTATGCTATGTATGAAGTTGTCTTAAGAGGGCACGACGCGCCGCTCATGACCGCAGAGAGTAAACCCCTTCATACACAAAGCGTCGCAAGTCTCCGACACCTTACGACTTTGGTATCCCTTAGAGCAGGGGTGGCCAACTTGATTAGACATAAGATCTACTGTTTACTAAAGAAACCCTGTGCGATCTACCAATTACATACTTCTTGAAATCTTAAAACAGCATAGTTTAGTACACAATCATGTAGTATTTTTATTGACCAGTCCTAGAAGTTCCTTTTCATATCATGTGATTTTGGAATGGAAGTCTGAGTTGATGATGTTTAATCAACTTATATAGGTAGGTCCTATAATATTATTTATATTTTTTGCCTTGTCACGATCGACTGAACTAATAGTCGAGATCGACCGGTCGATCGCGATCGACCCGTTGGCCACCCCTGCCTTAGAGGTTCCTACACAGGCACGCGTCTATGGATACCAAAGTCGTAAGGTATCTGAGACTTGCTTCGCTTAGCGTACGAAAGGGCTAACTGAAGGAACGGGGTAGTTCCAGGCAGTCCCTTCTGTCCGGAGCATTTCGACTGTTCGAGCAGTCGATATTCACTGCTTCGAGCAGTCCGTGTACGGCCGCACTTAGGATCTTAGCAGCTGACGTTCTAGTTTCTGCCTACCTCCATTGGAAAAAGGTGAGTTTTATTTAAGTGGGTACATGTGTAATATATACCATAAAGGTGACAAGCAAGCATACGGCCCGCTACCGCATGATGGAAAGCGGTCACCGTAGCCTTTGGACGCCTGCAACACCAGAGGTAACGGTTGCGCGTTGCTGACCTTGCAACTTTTTCACGGCCTTTTTGAAGATGTGAAGAAAGTAGGAACTTAGCCTGTAAGGCCAATATTTTCATTACATCGTATCCTATAGCTATTGGCATAATAATTCTTCAAGAACTAGCTCACCCGCATCTGCAGACGAGATAATTGTTGCCCGGACTTATGCAAGTGGTCGCCAGCTAGTCGGACTGAAAGGATGCCTATCACCAAGCACATACATTACATAAAGTCTATTATCAGTGTCTTTCTAAGCGAATCCGCGGGCAAAAGCAAGCTAGTTACATTTTAATTTAATGTGTATCATTACGTATCCAACAAGGAGGTCGGAGGTCGCTCGACGCTCGAATATGTGTTATCAATTTCTTCACGTGATAGGAACCAGAGACAATCGTAATCAACCGCTTTTTGTTGCTATTAGTATTATAATAAAATCACGCGAATTATAATACAAGCAGTATGGTTAAGATTGTAGTTGCTCTATTTGTGTAAAAATTGGAAAACGTTTATTTTGGCTACTTGGTGTTTAACGTCGTCAGTTACTTGTGAAGCAGTTCTGATGAACTTCACAATAAGTTACCTTCAAGTCCCAAATAAAATGGGTTACGGGCAAGGAGATTTCTCTTATTACCTTTGTGGTCGTCACACGTTCACTTTTTGTATTTATATTCTACTCTGTCAGACGTCACAACATCATTTATTCTTTTTTCTTTCATATCATTCCTAATAATTCATCCATCTTATCTTTGGGTTTCCTCTTACTCTCTACCCGTGAACATTCGTAAAGTTTAATATTCCTCCTTTCTTTCATATCATTCCTCACACAATCCATCCATCTTTTCTTTGATCTTCCCTTTGCTTTCCATCTACCATCAATAGGGTTCAGAACCGGGAAATCCCGGTCTCGAAAGTACCGGGAATTCCCGGTTCTTTTGTCAGTAAAATGGAACCGGGAAATCAAACTTGATTCCCGGTTCTTTCGGTACTTTCGGGAATTTAATTTTTATTACGCGATTCACACTACTATGTACTTATATACGCTTACTTTACTTTTCCACACTTTCTACTATTCAAACATTCAAAAGTAACGTGAACAATTCAGCGTTAAAAGAAATAACGCGCGAAATTAATGGTGCGCTCGCTACGCTATAACCAATAACTAGGATAGGAAGGCTAAGTCGCACCAAATCGTCAACAACTCCTGTATCTCAACTCAAGCTGAACCCCCACAAATACAAACCTCCCAAGGTGAACAGGCGAGAGAACGTGAATTTGACTCTGATGTGCTTGAAGTTTAAAACATTGCTTTGACAAAAGGCGATGAGTTAAATGCTGAGCTTGCAAAAGCTGTTAGTGAAAAACGCGTTAGATCTTCTGCTCATGAAGATCTCTTTACGAATGTTAGGATTGAAATAGCTCTCTTTGAGAATGGAGGAGATCGTGGGCGTTACCTGTCGCAGGCATATGACCATTAACGATTCCGCGAACCAGTGTTGAGTCAGAAAGAGTTTTCTCTTCGTCTGGTTTGCTATGCAACAAAATAAGATCTCGTTTGAGTGACAAAAGTCTAGATGCACTGTTGTTTTTAAGATCCTACTAAAGAGAAGAGAGAGCTCTTTTAGCTCTTTCTTAAAAATCTAAACTTTAGTTACGCCATATTTTATGAATACTCGGAAGGAGATATTCGGCCTTATTACAAAAACTAAATAAACCTTGGTTTAAACCTGGTCTATCAAGTCCAGGCTTATCTGCAGAGTCATGGTTTAAATTTGTCCGTATTACAAAACTAAGATAAAACGTCGACTTTAGTACCGCCATTTGAACGATTGTCTATACAATTAAATCCACAATGAGTAATAACAATTAAATCTACCTTGTTTCAATCCATTTTGGGTGAAAATAACACAAAAACTACAACACAATGAAAAATTTGCTATGAGAAACTTTGACACACCTTTGACAGGTACTACTGTTAGACCATGGTTTATCGCAAAACCACGATTTGTAATAATCTTTGTTTAAACCGTAGTTTTACTAGATTAAACCTGGGTTTTTAGTTAAACCCCTTTTTGTAATAAGGCGGTATATGTTTAAATATTTTTTGTTAAAAAAGTTTAATTTTGTTTTCTTTGAAAAATGTTTAAGATATTTCTAAATGTTTAAGGAATCTAAGGTGACTGCCTAATTTTTACCATTTTATTGATAGTAAACACTTACTTAAGAACCTAACAATAACACTGTGATCGATTATAGTCTGATTTATATATATATACAGGGTGTCCCAAAACTCAACGTCAAGCCGAAACGGGGTGACAGGATTGATCATAACCATCACGAGAAAAATCTGAAAAAAAATCTATCCCATGCAGTTTGTAAATTATGGGCATTTTAAGAAAAACCTAGAAATTTGATCAAACTGTACCATTTTTCGGTTATTGTGGTTATTCTTTTTTATTTTTGTTCATTTGAACTTTGGAAACGTAATCCTAAATAACATTTCTAGAATCCCAATAAAAAATAATGACACAATTGCCTCAAGTTTCCGAGAATTGAGACTATTTGTTAAACTACGAATTTAAAATTTTCAAGATTCGTCGACTTTGACAGGCCCTCCTATAAAAAAAATGTACTAGAGTGCCTTGGCAAGTGGCATTAAAAGTTGGCGCATTTAATCAGAATTCTAAAATGGTACAATACTTGTTAGTTCCATACAATAGAAAAGAGTAAAAAAATTAAAACCTCAAGTAACCCGATTTTTGCTATCACATTTTACTCAGTTAAAATGTTTTTAATTCGCACAAGCTCTAGGTAGGTTCTTAATTTTAAGACAAAATGATGAGAGAGATGGATAATGGGTATGGGTACGCATTTCGCAGTGCAAGTAAGAGATTTCCTTGACCAGGAATATCCGGGAAGGTGGATTGGACGTTCAGGCACTATCTTGTGGCCCGCCCGTTCACCAGATTTAAATCCCCTGGATTTTTTCTATTGGGGAGTTCTCAAAGAAAAAGTTTACTCAAAGCCCATTGATCACGTAGCCGACCTACGTGAACGCATTTCTCAAGCAGCTGAGGCGATCAACTCTCGAAGATATGCCCGACTTATAAGTAGATCTTTTTTAAGAAGATGTAGGGCTTGTATTGAGGCTGATGGTAAACAATTTGAACATTTATTGTAATAAAAATGTTTTTTCTCTATCTGACTTTTAGTCCAACAAACCTAATTATTTTACTAACTTTTTTTCACTTTGGTAAAAGTGGCGTCACTATCTGTCTCGCTCACTCATGACAAACATACCCATTATCCATCTCTCTCATCATTCTGTCTTAAAATTAAGAACCTACCTACAGCTTGTGCGAATTAAAAACATTTTAACTGAGTAAAATGTGATAGCAAAAATCGGGTTACTTGAGGTTTTAATTTTTTTACTCTTTTCTATTGTATGGAACTAACAAGTATTGTACCATTTTAGAATTCTGATTAAATGCGCCAACTTTTAATGCCACTTGCCAAGGCACTCTAGTACATTTTTTTTATAGGAGGGCCTGTCAAAGTCGACGAATCTAGAAAATTTTAAATTCGTAGTTTAACAAATAGTCTCAATTCTCGGAAACTTGAGGCAATTGTGTCATTATTTTTTATTGGGATTCTAGAAATGTTATTTAGGATTACGTTTCCAAAGTTCAAATGAACAAAAATAAAAAAGAATAACCACAATAACCGAAAAATGGTACAGTTTGATCACATTTCTAGGTTTTTCTTAAAATGCCCATAATTTTCAAACTGCACGGGATAGATTTTTTTTCAGATTTTTCTCGTGATGGTTATGATCAATCCTGTCACCCCGTTTCGGCTTGACGTTGAGTTTTGGGACACCCTGTATATATATAATTACTTACTACTAGGTATGAGAATAGAAAATAGTTTAATTTTGTTGCCTTTGAAAAATGTTTAAGATAATCCTAAATATTTAAGGGATCTAAGATGACTGCCTAATTTTTATCATTTTATTGACAGTAAATAATTACTTAAGAACCTAACAATAACACTGTCTGTGATTGACTATAGTCTGATTTATATAGGTATAATTACTTACTACTAGGTGTGAGAATAAAAAATAGTTTAATTTTGTTTTCTTTAAGAATGTTTAATATAATTTTAATGTTAAGGAATCTAAGATGACCGCCATATTTTAACTCTTTATTGCCAGTAAATACTTACGTAAGTACCTAACAATAACACTGCGATTGATTATAGTCTGATTATGAGACTATAATCAATCGCAGTGTAGTGTATACCTACTACTAAGTATAAGAATAGCGAATAGAAGAAAAAAAATCGAATTAAAATTACTTGAATACTAAATTTTAGTTTACTATTGAAGCATATCACTTGTTTTCTACAACAAAAACTAGCAAGAACCGAAAATACCGAAAGAACCGGGAAATCCCGGTTCCGTTATACTAAAGTACCGAAATTCCCGGTTCTCAAAAAGATTACCGGTTCCGAAAACACTAACCATCAACATTCATAAGATTATGAGCTAACAGCAGAAATCGGTCTTCAAGACAAGTAAAATCGAACATGCATTGGTCCGAACATAATTTTGGCATTTCATTGAAAATATGCATTATGTTTGTAGGTTTTCCTGTATTATCGCAGTATATTCTTTAGACATCGCCAATGTACATAATATGTGCATTTAAATCGTTCCCATAAAGTTATACTTTTAAATTGGCCACGTTTTCGTCTAGTGTTCGGTTTTGGTTATGCAAAATATTCCAGAAAATTGTAAAAGTCACGTTGGACGACAATATGGATTCTGTGGGCAAATAATTTAATCTAAATCTTTTACGAGTATAGTCATATTGTATAACTAATCCTTGTCTCAGATGGCACTGTATAATCTCAGTTGATATAAAATCACGTTCTTGAAGAGATAGGAACGGATGATTATTAAATTGTGTGTTAAATGCTCAGTAATAAAGAGATACTCTGTTATCTTTGTATACAGAAGTGTGTTCGCTATCTGTTGTAATTTGACCAGATATTGTGATCATACGTGTATTACATAATTTTAAGTTTCATCTGAATTTTCTTGTTCTTGTACGATGACAAAAGTGTAATTTTGTTTCGGTTTAGTTACAGCTCTTTTCTTTTTTTCTGTCGTCATGGTAGAATCATCAAAATAAATGAGTAGTCCCACTCTGGGTGGAGTGGAAGAGACTGTATAATAGCTCTTTACTTTCCAGGCCCACGGTTACTTATTTTGACAGTCCCGCGACCTTGTAGATACCGGTCTGCTTTCGGGAAAAGCATAGGATTTAGGGGCCTAATGAAGGAGCGTATAGCGCAAGATGGAACACTATCTGCCTAGCCTTTTCCGATGTTTGAGGCCGGCTTCCTATCTAATTAATTTTTACTACAAATGCCGTATTACAACGTTTCCACCAGAACGGAAACTGTACCGATTGTACGGAAGGTGTTTATATGTACGTCAATAGGCGCCGTTTCACGGAAACTAAGTGTAAGCAGAGGGGACCAGACACTTCGATAGTTAAGTAACACATCGTATTAATTTGATGAATGAAATAATAATGCGTGGTGATAGGAGGAAGGAATTGAGAACCTCCTATCCTCCTCCTGATTACCTTCAGGGTCTCATCTATCTCTGTACTAAAATCTTCAAAATCAGTCCTGCGATTTAGGCTTGCTAAGAGGCCCTGGACACTACTGGATAATGGGGCTTAAGCAGGATGCTAGAACGAGCGAAGATAACTCGAAAAATTGTATACCCCGCCTGGGTCAAATTGGGGTTTCTTTTAACAGTCAATAGCTATGACAGCTGACAGCAGGAAATTCGGGCCTCTTGAGTCATGGAGCCCTAGCCCCTAGTCACTTGTCAAGAGAAGCTAATGGATAAATGGCCCTATTTGGGGCCAAAGATTCACCAGTGAAAACAATTCCAGCCGTATGAAAGAAAGAAGAGAAGAGATTTATTGACACCAATATTCCAAGAACTGGTAAACTCATTAGAAAATCATGTTTAATAACCCCGTATCTAAAATCAATGTTTAGTCATCAGGAACACGTGCCAAACTCATGTATGTACAAGAATTATTGTACAAAATTATCATATACTAAATACAATCCCACTTTGATAACGTTGAGTTTCTGAGCGATGACATAATGTAATGATTTCTTAAGTAAATACATAATTAAGTAAAACCTTGTTTCATGTTATGTTTAAGCTCCTTATCTCGTTTCTTAGACTTCGTGGCATCCGCAGTGCAGTTTCATAAAGTTGTGATACCTGCTGATTATGTCATATAAATCTTTTGGTACTTGGATTTGTATTGGCTGCTCGCCAATCTGTGTAAACAGTGTTTGGCGAATGCATAATTCAGTTAAATAGCCATTAAACTCAGTTATAAAAAAGAAAATCTTCGAATCTGTTAATGAAGGTAGTTCGAAAAAACAGTACCGTCTTCAGTTGGATTTTTGACGCGTGATAAGAACTGATTTGATTATTCAACACCGTCATAATCGTCCACAGCTTGACTTCACCTACAGGTAGGGATAGGTATCGCCTATTTGTCCCAATCTCCAAGTTCCTGTATATTTTAAATAAATAAATAGCAGTTGAACTACCTTGCAAACGCCAAAATAACCTTGTGGGACTGTAAACAGGATAACCTGCAAATATGGCCGCTTCACATGACAGATAACTTATGACGTCGTAATAGTCTACGCACCAATGATATGATACTTCGTAGAAGTTTTATATAAGGTATGTAAGTATCATCGCCCTCAAAAATATCTCATGTCGCAGTTCTAGACGCGTGGGGCGTGGAACTCGTGTGTGACCTTCGGCCGACCCGCGTTTCATGCCAGGGTTTATTTATAACCCGTATGGTTATCTATGAGGTGAATCCCAGTTTACTATGTTTACTCAATTTTTGATTTTTTTGTTCTAGAAGCTAAGCTTTAGACTTTTAAAGTAACCAGATTTATGAAAGAAAGAGAACAAAGAACTGTCATGTCTATGAATGCAGTTGTAACTTCCTCATACAAACCAACCCACTTAGTTTCTAAGAATCACAGAGTAGAATGTTCTTTCAGGATGTTCAGTGATATCAGCGATAATTCTGATAAGTGATACGTATTGTTTTTCTCGAATAGATGTATGAATCATCCAATTGAATTGCAAACTCACTTTGAGAATATTTTCTACGTGTACAATTTACACAAAATGTACTAACTCAAATGAGTCCTCCCGCCCAGGGTGGTGCGGAAAGACTATTAAACTTTACTGACTGATCTGTTCCTTGAGCTGCCCTTTGCGTTCCAGGGCATTTTTTGTTTAAAAGAAAACGTTGCCTCACACAAAGAATTTCTCTTGTATCATGGGTGTGTAAACAAACGTAAAAACTCACATTCAGACCCGGAACAATTACTTTTAGGTCATACAAATGTTTGTTTCGTACGGGGATCGATGCCGCGACACGCTGCACAGTGGTCGAACCCTCAGCCCATCGACCACACAGCCTATAGACTCCTAATAACAGGCGACCGATGTCTGTCAACACATTAGGCAAAAATGTCTTATAACCGTCGTCACTTACCAAGCTCGTATTAGTTTCGACCACTCCTGTGAGCCGTAAACACTTCCGCATTACTCCTTTAAAAAATCGAGAAAATAGACATAATATGTTCCGGTATACAATACGTTTGTGTGATAAAAAAGCCGGACTTCAAATTTCCTGAAAGACGGTATCACATTTCATCGGTAACTTAATAGTTCCATAATCTAAATTAGATTAAATTTCTGACAATATTTATCGGGGTTCATCTTATACTGGTCATACTTGGTGTCTTTATGATTCCGTCCCTTTCTTTTGCAAGTATTTTTTTCGCCATCTCGTTTCGTCGATTTTAAGTACACATATTAGTGATGTTCCAAATCGTACAACCACCTCTGTTGTCGATAAAGCAAAACAAAAACCTATAACTATTAATTTTTGCAAAAAATATTTTTTCAATAATTAGAAATTACAACAGATGTACATCTGATAAATTGTGAAACTTTAATTTATAAATTTTAGATACCCACACGATCTTGATTTAAAAAATAAATGGATAAAAGCAACAAAGCGAGAGAACTGGATCCCATCTACTTAAAGTGTGTGATGTTCACGTCATTTTAGCGAAGATTGTTTTATTCTTATGAAAAACCATCGATGTCTACTAAGTTGAGCAGTACCAACTAAGTATTTGCCGCTTTTGGTGAGTTTAATTATTGAACTTTTTTTTCTGTCTCCTAGGCATAAAATATAGTTTCGGAACCTTTCTTATTTTTCTTTTTCGAGTCGCTGCCGCGACAGTATTTATATTTTATTGGCCCAAAACCCCATCATCTCCACCGCGTTGTCGGTAGCGGCTAAGAGATCCGTTTGGCTGCATGTTTTTGGGCTAACTCTATAACATCGCGCTGCATTCAATTTGATAGGCCTCACCAAAGACTTCGAACATAGCTTATAATAATTACGGAAATTTTAAAACATTGTTTTTATGCATTTTTATATTTTACCTATATGATTCAATCGTAATTACAATAAAAGAAGGTGATTGAATGCAAGTATGTAAAAACATATTTTATTAAATACAATTTAAAAATGTCGATACTTTCTTGTTTGATTTAAAACCGTCCCATCCCTAGTGACATGCACTGACCTTGAATTGACCAATCAGGACGCAGTACCCCGTCCCCCTCGCTGACGTCATACCTCAGCAAGTTGGCAGAATAGTTTTCGTGCGTTTTATCGTGTATTAGGTGTCTATAGGCTGTGTGGTCGATGCCTCAGCCACTGCGTCAACCGGGCCGTCGTATATGTACCAGTTCAGTACTTTTTGTAGTATGTCCGTCAATCTTCACAAACTTACGTATTTATCATAGTAGTATTACATTAGGGATTTCAGTGTCCGTATACCTAACTAGATATGACTGTTGGCTGAACATAATTACTATCGATTTTCAACCCGGAGCAACCCTTGACCTAAACCTGTTAAGACTTGATTATTATTAAACAAGATGGACAAAATGTTCGCTTTGTTTATTATCTTTTCATAGTCAAATCACGAAAGACAGCGGTGATCATCTGTATCCAGAATTTTATCAACAGGTCAATGTTTGTACCGTATAAAAAATATCTTAGATATCTGTGGTCTAAATGTCAACTGTCAAATCGCTAATTGGCGCAATTTTTTAATTATTATCTGTCGCCGGCGCCGTTTTTTTTTCTTGAAATACTTTTAAGATTATAGGGTCATCTTTAAAGTCAGGTGTATGGCCGGTTATCAAATAGGTGTTTAATTTGTTCATGCGTCAATTAAATGTAAATAGATTTAAACTTTGAGTTCAAAACTCGCTTAGATGACCCCTTAGTTCAAATCAAACTGAAGAAACATCTTATTATTTGTAAGATTGGCCATTATTTTGATCAGACGATCTTAAAGTGATACGGCCGTTTTACCCAATTACCTATTTATCTGAAGTCTAACCAAGGCCATTACTCTGTTGATACGAGCAATCTGTACTATCAGTAGGAAACTACAAATCCCTGGAATTTAGATGTTTATCAGGTACGAATGTTTATTGGCTATTAACGACGCAACATCTAGGGCAGTGATTCTCAACTCGGCGCACTTTGCGGGTAGCTATTTTCTTTTGGGGCCGTTCAAGTATTACGTAAGCAGATTTATTACAATTATTTACCCCCCCGTCCCCTTGTCAGCAAAAGTAAGCAAATCACTTACCCCCGCCCACCATGCTTACGTAAACATTTTTCAATTAATGTATTGTTTTTGCCTAAACGTATGTATTATTTGCGGGAATCCCCAAAAATGCGTTTCGTTTTCAACCAAAGACAATATGAGGGTTGCCGTTCGTGTGTAAAAAAGTAAATAACTACCGATGACGTAATCATCATCTAGACTCCCCTACCCCCCATGTCATCCTAAATAAGCAAAGTAAAGACTCCCCCCGCCCCCCCATAGTGCTGACGTAATACTTGAACGGCCCCTTTGTTGCTATTTAATATTGCACAAAGTTTTTGACACAGCAATATTAACTAAAATACGTTTTGCAATAGCAATTTGCATGACACTGAGACAGTAGAGAGCAAATGTGTTGGGCGCCATTTCAACTACAATACCTACCTTTTACTTTTTAATGACAGAACGCTTTCATTTCATAGTTTTAAACATATTTGTTTGATAATGAAATGATGATGACGATGATTGGTTGTAGCGTGATGTTTTATAGCCTTTTTCGATAAATGGATTATCCAACACAAAAAGATTTTTTCAATTCGAATCAGTAGTTCCCGAAATTAGCGCGTTTAGCCAAACAAACGAACAAATTCTTCAGCTTTGTAATATAAAGTTTAGAATTTAGAGAACAAGACTTATGTTTTGAATCATTTCACACAGCAACGACTGATCAAATACCGACACAATGTTTGTAGATGGTAAACTACACATATTACAGTGACGAAAAAAAGTGTAAATGGTACACAAATGGTATATTTTGGAATGCAAGCACCGCAAACATAAAACCTTTTTAGTTTCAGCGGTACTCCAAAGAGTTATAAAGATAATTCTATCTTATCTTTTACCCGAAAGAAACTGCAGAGTGTAATTGCATATAAAACTCTGATCTCTTACATAAAATTAGTGTCCTAAAAATCGTAATTGCGATTTGAAAAGCCCCTTCAAATTGACCTAAGACATTTGCGATAGAATAGGTTAGTCTCGGGTGAAGGATATTGTGGAGGTCCTTCAGTTCAGGAAGAGGTCAGGGCCGACTGCTCCGATTTCCTCCCAGGAATAGAACAGGAATGAGGCGTAGGTCATGGACTCGAGCTTAGATCCAACGTGGCCCTGAATCCGCTACTGGAAAGACAGTTTGTTATGAAAACTTGTTTTGATTTCGAGCAACAGTCATTTGTAACCAGGAAATGGAAATTAGCTAAGTGTGAATGGAGACCGTCAATCGGCAAAGGAAGGGAAAGGAAGGCTATGTTTATTTAAATTTATGTTTAACTGGCCAAGAAAAGCCATCGTTTTTATAACACAGCTCTTTAATGGAATCTTGAGGACTGGCTATTTTCCAAGCATTTGGAAAGTGTCGGAAATTATTATGATCCCAAAGCCAGGAAAACCACCACACCTTGTGTCGTCATACAGGCCAATAAGTCTCTTACCTGTTATGTCGAAATTATTTGAGAAAGTCACTGCACGTAGGCTTAATGAATATCTTAAAGAGGGCAATATCATCCCACAACATCAGTTCGGATTCAGAACGGGCCATTCTACCGTGGAGCAGGTGCATAGAGTGGTTAATAAGATAAGGGAAGGTCTGGAGCGAAAACAGTACTGTTCGGCTGTGTTCCTGGACGTACAGCAAGCGTTCGACAAGGTCTGGCACCAGGGCTTGCTGTTTAAAATAAAAAAACAACTGCCACACAACCTGTATGTATTATTGAAGTCATACTTAGAAGACAGGATTTTTCGAGTAAAAATTAATGACTCATACTCGAAATTCTACGACATACAAGCTGGAGTACCCCAAGGTTCTGTATTGGGTCCAACCCTCTACCTGATATACACAGCAGACTTACCAACGTCAGAAGAAGTTCTCTCTGCCACCTTCGCTGATGATACGGCTGCTTTGTGCAGTCACAAAAACCCTAACATTGCATCACAAATTCTACAAACACACCTAGACAAAATCTATAAATGGATGGAGGACTGGAAGATTAAAGCTAGCGCAAATAAATCTACGCATGTGACATTTACCCTCCGAAAGGATGACTGCCCACCTGTTAAACTAGGAAATGACATACTTCCGCACGGTACAGTAGCTAAGTATCTCGGCGTCCATCTCGATAGAAAGCAGACGTGGAGACACCACATAGAGAAAAAACGTGACGAACTAAACATCCTGCTCCGAAAACTGACTTGGCTCTTAGGTAGAACATCACATGTCTCACTAGAGAATAAAGTACTCATTTATAAAGCAGTTATAAAACCCGTCTGGACATACGGCGTTGAGCTGTGGGGCTCCGCAAAGAACTCAAACTTGGAAATTCTTCAGCGATTTCAAAATAAAGTTCTTAGAATTATAGCCAATGCTCCTTGGTTTATGAAGACGGCAGAATTACATGAGCATTTACAAATGAGAACCATAAAAGAGGAAGTACAGCAAAGACTGGAAACATACAAAGCTCGAATAATGTCACATACCAACATCTTAGCTACAGCCCTAAGTGAACCAACAACTATGAAAAGGCTCAAACGTCACCACATATGGGACTTTATTGAATAAAGCCTAATAATAAATAAGAGAGGAAGATTCTTTGCTGGAAGAATGGACCTCAGCAGCCAATACTCGTACAAAAAATCTGCTAAAGGTGTACAACTGATTGCAAGATGAACTATTAAAAAAAAAAAAAAAAAAAAAATGTTTAACTGGCATCAGCTGGATGAAAGTAGCCGAGAATCGCAAAAATGGCGTGCGATTTCAGAGGACCTTAGATCAAAATCGGTTCATCAGTTTGAAAGCTAAAAGACACATGCAAATATCGAAAATATTACAACACGATTGTTTTCGTCAGATGTTAAAAACAAGGCAAAATTGAAAATAAATAAAGATAATACTCACAGTAATCACAATTTTATTGGTCGAACAGTAAGTTAATAAGTACACCAAAAACAGTAAGGTCCGAATATACAGGCCTCGTTTAAAACAAAGGATCTAGAGAAACGCCCGTTAAAAACTAAGTTCACGGCTTCGGATACAAGTCGAAACACATCATTCATGGACATGAGTGATGTGTCTCATATCATATCCGATGAGCTAATCAGAAAAGAACAAAAGGACATATTACCAGAGTAAATTACCATTGTAATCGTAAAACCACTTATTACTTCGTAAATCGGTTACATTCACGTGTCCATACTCGTAAATACTACCTATTGCCTTATTAAAATAATGATCCAAATAAGGTGCAGATAATTACAAGAATTTTCAAAATGTAAAAGGACTTCATAAGTAGGTTATCACTTGTTTTATTTGAGTAAGCATTTTATTTGAAAATTTCGCATAAATTCATATTATAAACAAAAAATAATTTAAATCAATTAAAGACTAAAAATTTAAATGCAAATCTAGTAGGACTGTTGATCAATAGACAGAATTCAAGTGAAAACATCTATTTACTGTTCTGGATTTTTTCTAAAAGTAGTTCTAATCTTCCAGTCATCACTGGCTGTCCCTTCTTAGTCTTCTTACTCAACTTCTTGAACCGTTCATTCTTCTTCTTCTTATATTCTTCCAGTTTTTGTTGCTTTTGCTCTTTTACTCTTTGTTTCTCCTGCTGCTTCTCCAATTTCTCCTGTTTTACTTTGTTAAAGTGCTCTTTTGCTTTGTGATACGGGTCTTTCTTGCTCTTTGTAGAAGCAGAAGCAACAGACTCATCCTTTTCAAAAAGATTTTCTTTTTCTACCAAATTGGGATGTCTCACATATTTACCCGCTCCTTGAGTCCCGTCTGTGGTGTCTTCATCAAAATTCTTAGCTTTGTATGTGCCTAAAGTGGGATCGTTTTTTATGTCTTTATGGTATTCGCGTAGCAGCCTCTTTTTACGTTGTTCCTCCCACTGCTCTAGCTTGTACTTCTTGCTGTATTTCTTTAGGCGATATGCTTTCTTGTCAAACGGTTTTTTTTCCTTGCTTTCCTTGTTTAAATCCAAGCCTTCACGGTTCTTATTGAACTCTTCCTGCCTTTTATTTTTGGGTTCTTTTACTTCAGTTGGTTTGCTAGTATCTTTTTTGAACATCATGTTAAAGGAGCCTCGTTTGCTATCCATATTTATTCAGACCTATAAAGAAATGAAAAAGCGTGTTTGACAAATGGAAATACAAGAAAAAAATAGACTGCCATACTGACTGCCTGATAGTAGGGGTTGTTAATAAAAACACAAAAAAAAATATTAAATGTGAGTGATTGATTGATTGGTACTTTTTAAATGTTAGCCCAAATAAGCCATTTTGGCTATACCAAACCTCACTATTTGTAAAGGCAAAACTTAAAATCAATTTTAAAATAAAATCTCATATAATCTCCTGAATAAGTATGTCAAACAATAGTTTGCATTACATACAATAAATCCCAGCTCCCACCACCAATTTGGAAAATTGTATCGCTACAGGTTTCAAATAAATAATTATTTATTTTAAATAAATAAAATAAGAATAATTACTTTGCAGTACAGATATAAATAAGGCAGTCATTAGGCAATAACATCATGCAGTAAAATAATAAATTATACAATAAACACGCCTTTTCATTTCGGATGGCTGAATAAATAAAAAGTTATATCATATTTTTATTAAAAGTAATTATAAGCCAGATCTACCTACACATCCACTAATAGTAGATAACTGAATGTCGATAATCCAAGAAAAAATGGGAAGTAATTATAATGATAATAAATATAGTAAAATGCAACTTTTACAGTTATATGGCAAGTAAAATAAAAATAAATAGTATTTGAGAAATACTTTTTACATATTTATATTTATTTAATTCCAGTTTCTGTTTTTGTCTGTCATATAATAAATAATAAAATAAAACCTAGTCCTACGCTTTCGATTTAAGGTGAATACATGGCTCCTTTTCTTTGTTTCTTGCAGCTTTAAAACTCATGTGAAAGTTGTAAGTAAAAAATCTTGTTCAGCATTAAACCACTAGTTAATCTGTCGTTATCAGGCTATATCATTTGTCTTACTTATCAGTCAATATTAGCTTCGAGTTTTAATGAAGTACTAATTTTTTATGTCTTCATACAACAACAGAAACATTAAAATCACGATGTTTTATATTAGTACTGTAATTAAGCTCTGTCTGCATGACTTAACTTGTCACTATTAACAGATAAACAATTTGGCACATAGACAGCTCATAAGTTTTTTTTTGAGTCTAATATTTACCAAATGAATTCTCCTATTTCAGTAAAGTGTTCAGCAGGGCTGTCCAAATCTCATTAACTAAAATCTACCCACTGCAGTACTCAGTAACATAGGTATATCAAGACCTGGCTTAAGTCATAAAATTCTTAGAATTTCCATGTTCTGGTGGTATAATTTCAGTTTCCAAATGAGCAAACCCAAAGACAGAAGCTAGTTGTCTATATCTTGATTGGTTTGAGGAATTTAAATTGAGCTCAATTGCAATAGGCTTGGTCTATTACACTAGTGATGTCGTTGTTATACAAACAGTGACCTTTCTTCATGTTATTACAAATTATTGCATGCATATGGCCTTTGGGAGTGACAAAAGCAACGTGAAGTTTTTGCCCCCAATCCACCGCGCCGCATTCTATCGCCAAAAATTTGATCGCTAAAATGATATGAAATATAATTTATAGCCTAATTTAGCTGCTTACCAGATTTTTTTTTGGCTTGTATCTTTAGTTCTGGAGATTACTGTCTACATACAAAACAAAATTTACCTCCTTTTATTATTAGTGTAATTATTCAAGATGAGTATATTATGACTGACTATATGCACACCCTAGTCATACAACTGTGTATTTTTACTGCAGCATGAGCTATTCTGTTTTATTTATTGATAGAGCAGGTGTATAACCTAATCAGCCTTTTTACATGCCCACCGCTGGAATACATATGGTTCAGCAGGTTGGTAAATGAAGAGGTAAAAATTTTTTATAAATGTCCTGGTCATTCAGGTGCTCTCAAACATAATGAGTACAACACGCAATCCCTTAGCATTGCTCTGGACGAACATGTAGTTTAGAGTCCAACCCAGCAATGTTACTGGCTGATTACGCTTTAGCTATCTATGTACCTATGAGACTTTATTAGTGTGCTGTAAAATAATAATAATTAAGGTGTAAAAAAATAGCACTAAACATTGTCTAGTTATCTACTTGATAATTACTTTAGTGTCAGTTAACAATGGCATTGCAACATAGTAAGTTGGTGTACTATAAACATGTTAATTTGTGGTTATAAAAACATTTAATTTAAATTGTTTTTTTTAACTGCAGGTCTAAAACGCCTACTTTTATCAATATTCTTAATGTTCACTTTTTTACCTTTTTACCATTCACTTTGTACCTTTCCAACAACTTCATTGGCTATTCATTCACAAAGATAATTATTTGGAATATTGCTAAGTGGCCGTAAAAAACATAATTTATAGCCATATCTCCCTTCACATAGTTCATATATATTTTGTCTTCTCTTTAATTTAGAGCCATACATGAAATGTTCCTCACCACATTGTCTACATCTCTGCTTTATCTAATGAGTAAACAAATATTTTATTATAATGTCTAGACATTTTAATGTCCCTAAGTAGATTGTAATCCATTTACTTTTTTATGCTTATTACGATTAAAGAGGCCCTATAATGACCTTTTTCGTTAATCCAGTTATGATCATATAATTATTTTATATGAAGTAGTTTTGTTTTTGTGGGCTTGAATATCACAGGAATGGAGCCCTGAGACAGCTGGGCGGGGGTGCGGCAGGTAGGCCTAGAAGATGGCGGGACGCTTTGGATGACTTCCTCGTGAATTGAAGTGAAGCGGCACACCATTGAGAGAAGTGGAAGGAATGGCGGGAGGCCTTTGCTCAGGAGTGGGACAGAGTAAGCTAGTAAAAAACAAAAAGAAAAATGCTTTAGTACAGCAGATGTAAAAATGGTCTGAGGGACTGTCAGACTTGTACTGACTAAAATCCACAGTGTCCTTCACTAGCCCTTTACGTACCGGGGTGATGGAGTAGTTTTGAGAGTTGTGAACAAGAACTTTAAGATTGTGTCATTAGTAAGCTATGGATGGTTTAATTTTTTGTGGAAATTAAAAATCTGCATGTAAGTTTGTAAATATATTATGTGGTTCTAAATGTTGGCATATAGGATTTTTCATGTTTAAAGAAATAGTACAACCTTATTTTCATTGATTAATGGGGTCAAATAGATCATTTTTCTAAATGACTGCAAAATATGAGTTGAAGTTTGGTCCTGCCATGGTCAGTGTATTTTATAGCAGCAGCTGTTTGCAGTTTTTTTTGCATTATTATAGTGTAGCGATGTAAATTACAAAACAATTGAAAAATATCTAAACCCTGCGTTATCAAGTACATACTAGAACAATAGTGTGACGTCAATTTCGTCACGGTATACCGAGGTGAATCACTCATTTTATATTCCTAAACACTACTAGCCGAAGCCAGCAGCTGCCTGACCGAGATTTCAAGGCAAAACGACGCGACACAACGCATTTTCAGACACCAAATACGGGCATTACGAGAACTATAAACTTCAATTGACGAACACGTAACAAAATATTTTACCAAACATATGGCTACAAAACGCAATATTATCATAAATAAACATAGAAACAAATGAATAATGCTTAAAAATATGATGAAATATGCAGTTAACTTACCAAAATAAGCCACCCACTGGGTAGGCTTTGAATTATCGGCGGAATCTTGATTGTTTAATTGCACTTGGCACAAAAAAACTTAACCACGGTTATAGATTTTATATCACGGTATTTCGTGTGAAAAACTTTACCGAGCATGCCCTAATGTGATTTTTTTGATAAATTTTCATAGGAAACGCGATCGACGTTTCGCAAAAATGTCACGGAAGGAGCGAGAAGGGAGAGGAAACGTGCTAAGTTCAGCTACGCCATCTACTTCTGCTGTCACATTCTATTCGTATCGATTGATACGTAAAACGGAGCATGCGCGATGGTGAGGAAAGAATTTATTTTGTGAAGATGCAATAACTTGTGTTTTTTTTATGTAGGGTATATTACACTTAATTTGTAAATCATGTTTGTTATTATGAATGCTGATAAGAGTAAGAAAACAAAATTGTACTGTAAACATATCGTAACGCTACTTTTATGAATGTTATTGGGAACGTAAACCGTATTTTAGCGACATCTTTAGTGGATTTCGCAAGTAAACACACTTTTGTCATTTCCTTTTGATTCAATTACTTGAGTTGTGAATAGATGGCGTTGCAATTCATATAGCGGAGGTAAAAAAGAATGAGTTCGCTGGATATCAACTCATAGTTTCACTACAATTTTACTTTTAATAATAATCATACTTTGCCATAACCTATGTTCACCTTATGCATGTTATCTGCTATGGCTGGCAATTCGAGAGTACCTACCTGCGAAAGTAAGTAAATAATGAGCCCTGATTGATCAACTGACTGATAGAGTTGGTGTACCTACTACTCTACCGACCCTTTCTAGATTACGGGCGTGATGTAATCTAAAATATGACCAATCCCAACATTTGAAAAAACATAACCCTACTTCTAGCGCTGTCGGGTAAAAATAAAATAAGTTGAAGAGTATGTCATGCCCTTAAGAGGCCTCTTACAGTCCACTAGCGCCGCCAATCGAAAAAATGTCATAACTCGTAAATAGAATCAAAAATACAAAATGTGGTCTGTAATTACTGTAGAAAAGGCAATGACGTAATTTTATAACCCATTGTCAACACTTGAAATATAGCTGTTTAGCTAAATCGTGCGTTCTAAACATAAACGGCCGTTTTTGTTACAAATAAAAAATTACCTAAACAGCTATATTTCAAGTGTTGACAATGTGTTATAAAATTACGTTATTGCCTTTTCTACAGTAATTACAGACCACATTTTGTATTTTTGATTCTATTTACGAGTTATGACATTTTTTCGATTGGCGGCGCTAGTGGACTGTAAGAGGCCCCTTAAAAATAAAATGATTCCAAGTATGCGGGTCCGATCAACTCGTGAAGACTATGGTTTGTTAGAGGCAAGACACCTAGAACTAGTGCTAAAACGTCGTCTGCCAACTGTGAATAAACCAATCGCGAATTGGACCAATCGCGCCTAATGGCTGGTCAGCCTTTCGCAATTGTATCTGTCGCATTCACCACCAGAGGTGATAAAAATAGTTTAAATCTTTTATCACTGGACTACAATTGAAAAACCCAGACGGGAATAAAATGGATTGCCTCTTTGGCGTAGTTAGTGGTTACAAGAGCGACTGCTAAGCATCGTGTCGTCTGCAGCAAGTCAGTATAGTGATGGGACCAGAGGGCCAAAGCCCGCGGGGCTCACGAATTACCGTGACCCCATAACTTAAAGGACTATTGAAGGACACAGTGGATTTGCGCAACCCCGGCAGGCTTTGGCCCTCTACAGGCCCCGTCACTATGCTGACACTCCTTGAGGCGCACAAGGAACACAACGCGCCGTCGACCCGGGCAGGTCCATGATCAGACAGCGAGTCGCCCATTACTCGCCGCCCGCATGCCCAAGTGTCCATGACTTAAAAATGGATTGGAAGGAAAAGTTAAAAGTAAAAACCTACAATAAAATTCTTTGATTCAACCGTTGAAGACAATGTAGTATCTTGATAAGTTAATCTGGTTGGTTAACAAAAAAAATATAGGATAAATGTAGGTATATGTTATATAATTGTTAAAACATATGAAATAAGCATTTTAAATCACGGTCATAACATATAATGACAATATGATATAATGCAATATGCGTATATATTGTGACGGATGATTTTCATCATCGCCAAAGTAAGGTTTATTATTACCGTGAGCAGATAGAAAGCGGAGTATTTAAACAAATAGGTAATAATAAGTAGAGTAGAATGTATAACCAGTAAGTACTAGCTAGCATGTCAACGTTCGCAAGACCGACTTAGTTACGCATATTGAATTACGGCAGTGTCCGTACACGCGGTACATTCGAGCACAGAATCAATCAATGATTTTTTTTTTCTTTGTGTCGCTAGCATAATACTTTATGTTAACCTGGAACTTTCAATTTCACAGCCTGGCCAGTAATGTATTGACACACATAATAACATATTTTCTTGTTATTAACTTTAATTGACAAAATTAATATTGAAATGCTTGTGAAACGGCAATAAGACAATCATTAGAGTCAAGGTGTTGACGCTTGGAAGAATATTTTATGCAATTTTATCGCAAAATGAATAGAAGACAGTTAGAAGTAGAGGTTACTTTTCTTTACAAACAAAGATTAAAAAAATCAAAACATGTCCCTACTAAATTAAATATTTGTAGTTTCACTTAGAAACTTTAGCTACGATATATATAAATAAAATCTATTTCTAGTGTCCTTCACCTTGATCTATTGAGAGTACTTCATTCAAGTTTTAGGATTTCATTAAGATTTAAAGCGTTAGTGACGATACAGAGTTGCAGTCTATTTGTGGCTTAGTAATTATATCATACTTAACTAATTTAGACGCCACCAATGAACCTGTTAATGAGCTGATCATTAGTAAATTATTAGCGATCCCAATATAAAAATTTATTTTACACAGGTGGGCATAAAACAGCCCTGTTAAAAAATAACATCTTATCCATGGGTCCTATTGTGTATAACAAACTTCCTCTAAATATTAAAGACCTACCTATAAAAATGTTTAAAAATCAGTTAACTAAACTGTTACTTCATAAATCTTACTACACTCTGTAAAAGATTTCTTAACTGATAATTTAAATTAAAATTTATCAGTTGTCATAGTTTTTAATTATTTGTTATCCTTGTCGTAATTTAGTTTGTTATATAATATTGTTAATAGCATGATAAATGTTTATTGAAAATTTTATTTTTTTGTTTGGATTATTTTCTGCATTACGTTAGTACTAAATTAACGTAATAGAATGTATTAATTTTATAATAGTGTGACTGTGCACTTACATTTTAATGTTTTTCCCTGAATATTTTTGCATGCCGCAAGGTAAAATGTAACGGGACTATTTAACATTATTATTTAACACCTTATTTGTATACCTACATTTTTAGCAGATAAATTATTTCTATTTCTATTAGCCAGTTTCATGTTTATATAGTCAAATTATTTTTTTTTTTCATCGCAAACTATCCAAAAAAAGGTGTTTGATTTATGTAAATCTTTTCTTAGAAGACTCCTCAGCTATAACTTAGATTAGACTGTAATTAGTGTCCAAAATTATTCAAGTTTCAATGTTTGGTGGTTTAAGCAATTGGGTAGAAAACACAGGAACAGGTTAAAAAACATATCATATATATTTATCATCATCTTATTGCTGGGCAAAAGGCTTAATTAATATATTTGCATATATATATGTTTTTAAATTATTTATTTAAGGTCGCTTTTCAACATCTAATTAATTATATTATATCATCGTGTTTTTCTTTTTTTTTGGCTCCTGCGCCAACTAGCACTAAGAATGGATTAGTCTAATCGCCTTGTTTCTTAAAATACAAGTATTATCATTAGGTACCCATTTACATAATAATGTCGAAACCAGTATTTGCTTTAAAACGAATGATGCGTTTTAAATATTGCCGCAGTCCAGATATTTAAGTGCAGTGTGAATTTCATCTTTAGCTTCTACTTAAAGGGAACCTGGGCTTAAAACAATTACAAAATTAAAATGTTCGGAGCATGGCTCGACGAAACGTCTTCTTTTTTAAGGAAATGTATCTCTAAGCGTCTCATTAGACTGAAAATTTCTCCTGGTCCGTGGAATACACAAACATCTACACCCAGACTAGACACCGTAGGGCATAATATTTGTTCTTAGGTACTGTGTTAGCGCCAAATTAATCATGTAATTCATGCAGGAGTTAAACAAATAAAATAAATTAGGAACAGCAAGCATAGCAACTTTCCGAAGGCCACCCACAATTTTATTCTAAAAGAACTTAATTAGAAATTAACTGTCATTTGTCAAAAACGCTTCATACTGAGTGCTTGTGTCATAAAAAAACTATTGTGTTCGCAAAATATCTTTGTCACTTGGACAAAATGCAATAGAAACATAAAATGAAGTGCGCTCTTTGAGTTCGCAAATAAAGTGCTTTTTGGATTGTTTTATCATTTGTGGATACAGTTAGATTTCTATTTTTTTGAGGTGAGTTACCTATTAACTTTTTATTTCACTGAATACTTTTTCAAAATTACAGATATAACATAAATAAAAACTTAATTAACGGTATAAAAAGGCTAAAACTACAATAAATGTTTCTGTTATAAACGTATAATTTTATAATGTATAATGCTATCATTGTTTAAATTTTGCTTGCTATTGTTATGGCAGAATGTGTCCTGCACTTAAATATTATATAACACCACATTTTGTATACCACATTTTATGCAAATAAATAACTTACTTACTTACGTATAACAGAAAAAAAAAATAAGGGCATAGTGATTTTGTACTCGACTGTTCACGTACTTGCCCAATTGAACCGGCCAGTCTTATTGACTTTCCGCAGTGCTAGTCACTGTCCATTCAGTGTTCGAAATATGAATTTAAAAAAAACATTAGTCTATGGCGTTAAAATGAATATTTAAAACAAATGAGTGACATATTCAAATCGTACTATTTAATGAAAAATTAGGATAATCAATATAGTCAGCTGTGTAACAAGCATCCTTAAAAGTGCACCTAATGGTAGTGTTTTGTATAATATTATGTAGATTCTAGTGAGTTTGTGATCAATATTACTAAATAATTAAAGGCTGAATGTGCCCGACTGCTGCTAAGTGTTTTTAAAAGTAAGTGATTTTATGTCATGGCTTTCCGAACGCATAGGTACAGTCCCAACTTTATTATTTTGTATTGTGATTTTTTACCATTAATTCACTCTGCAATCATAATTGGTGCATAATTACTTAATTAATAGTAGATATCTAAGTAATTTGTAGTAAAAAGTAGGCAATGATTTATATATTTTTCTTCCAATTAGTAATTTGAATTTAATCGACAAAAACTTGATTGAGTTAACATAAAAAAAATGGTAATGACAGATCATAATTAGTAATTAAATAGCGTACTTAATAAAAATCTACATAATTGAATGCGGCCCTGTTCTTTTTGGTGTGGTTTGTCAGATTCATACTGAGTAAATATTCTCTGTTCTTTCAAATGCCCTTTGCCTTCAAGGGTTGCGATAGCCTGGAGTTCTACCTATATAGCCAAAAGCCTCGATGAACATCTTTCGAGGCTCTCTTTAGGCGGTTTGTTAAAGCGTCTGATTTAGCAAGCAGTACTCCTCGATACGGCGGCTTACGTAGAAGTAGATTTTTATTCACTGTTCTTTAAAGTTGTTTTTCAGCAACACCTTGTACTTATAGGCTACCTCTAGGCTTACCTATAGGGTACCCAAGTTTAGGCTTGTACCTATATAATATTTATACTTTAATAGCAAATGCTCTACATTTTGTGGCACAGGTTTTGTACAATTAGCACTATGTGTCACCATTTGTTAATTGCATGAGAACATTTTTTTTTAACGTGGTAAAATCATCAAATGAGTCCTACCACCCGGGCAGAGCGGGAGGGACTGTCAGACTCGTACTGACTAAAATCCATGGTGACCTACAATAGCCCTTTACGTTTCGGGGTCACGGTAATTCGAGAGTTCCGCGACCCCGGCAGGCTTTAGGCCTCTACAGGGGGGGCCCGTCACTATGCTGACACTCCTTGAGGCGCGCATGGAACACAACGCGCCATCGACCCGGGCATGGTCCATGGTCGGACAGCGAGTCGCTCATTACGCGCCGCCCGCGTGCCCGGGCCTACTGTGGCCTGAGATCATCTGCCGACGTCCGTCGCCGTAGGCGCCTATTACTGCGGCTGGGTTGGAGGGAGGACGCTGTCCTCTCCCTCACGTGGCGCACCACCTCCTTCGCTAACACATGAGAACATTATAGCGAAACTTTGAAACACATCGATTCGTGCTGCTTGCTTTGTATATTTACACGAATAGAGCAAAGCCGTAAAGAAAATCGCTATTCGCAAGAGATATGTCTTTTATAACGTCAAATAGCCCAAGGCATTGAACGAGGCTTTCTGTAGTAGCGAGCTAAAGTATGGAATAACTTACTTTTGGAATTGATCCGGGATAGCTCCTTAAATAATGGTGTGATTTGAATAAATTTGGTATCAATTTAAATTCAAAAATGGTACCATTTTTATTATAGTTATTAAGTACTCAAGATCGTGCGGAATCGGAGTAAGTGATTCCATACCTTTTCTCGCGAGTTTATTCCTATAGGTGGATATCCTCAATAGAATTCCTCCGCCCTGGAGATTGAGGAGGGGTCTGTCAGACTTCCACTAACCAAAGCGACCCCAAGGGATCACACACTTACGTCGGAACTTAAACAATACTTGTTTGTTACCCAGGACTCCTCTGTGATGAAGCTGCCGCGTTTCTTCGACCATGTGCCCGGAATCGGCTACAGTAAGCCAACGATAGTGGTCTCCCGACACGAGGACTACACAGTCGGCGAGACTACCGGTGGATTGTCAGTCCTGTTCACTGTACTCTGTATTGTGGACCTTTTTGGAGTCTTCCCAGTTATAACGCTGCCTAAGAGCGTCATTTCTTGTGGTGAGTACCGATAAAATGTTTTATTGTTGACGCTAACACTTCGACAGTAAAGATTATAAAATGTCCAGATTGATAGTAGGCCAGTGCGAATTGAAGCTCAAAAACGAAAGAAAAATTATCTCCTAAAACAAAAAACATTTAATTGTGTGCGTGGCGCTGACTCACAAAACTTTTATAAAAAAGTGGTTTATCACGAAAAACGTTACCTACGTCTTGTTTTGAAATTGGAATCTGGACATTTCATAATCTAAGAGGTGGGCCATAATCCATCATGCGGGCCCTGTTCGAGTTAGTATAATAGATGACACGTATCTTCGAAATGTTGGTTCTAGGACATGCCGGTTTCCCCGCGATGTTTTCCTTCACCTTTTTGAAGTGCGTCCACCGATATTATTAAGCTAACATTTTTTTGTTCCATCCAGGTGTATACGGTCTACCGCTAGTCCTGTCAGTATTTGGCCTGCAGCTATACACAGCGGTGTTACTGGGAAGAAGTTGGCTTTTAGCACAAAAGATCGCTCCGGACATCAAAGAGAAGAACCGGTGAGTTTGAGTGCACTCTCTGGCAATAACTTACGCGTAACTTTGAGGCAGCAGTATTGTAAATTAACCTCTCACCCTGGGTGGAGCGGAAGGGGCAGTCAGACTCGTATTGACTAAGATTCACCGTGCTCCTTCAATTGCCCTTTACATGGTCATGTTACTCATTTACGGTTTCGTGACTCCGGTAGGCTGTAACAATACTGCTGCAATTGCTGCATCATTAGAAAGTGGCCGTTTTAGACCCGCTGGTCAATCTCAGCGAAAACTATTTCTTTGCAGTATTTAGAAAGAAAATATTTTATTTGTAAAATAAAATTATTATTTTTTGTTCCTAGGTTCCCTTACGCGGCAGTAGCTGAGTTAGCGTTTGGAGCGCCAGCCAAGAGGCTGGTGACTTTCCTCATTGATGCAGCTGTCTTTGGCTCAGGAGTACCTAATTTTATCATTGGTAAGTTTTTCTTTAAGGTGTCCAAAACACACCCATTGTGAAGGAGAAGGTGGGTACGGAAAACTTAAGAAAATACTAACCACTTTTGTTGGTAACATCGATACCGAAGGGGGTAAGCTTTCTCAAAACAAAAATGTCTACGTCTAACAATAAAATTACAAGTATCACCAGATTTTGTCTGCGGTTTTGATCCCGATACCTCTCTGGGCCAAAACTCTATTAAAATCGGTCCAGCAGTTTAGAGAAGAAAGCAAATACTGTTCTCAATTTCACATTTATAATTAGTGTGACGTGTGGTTTTACTGGACACTGAAAATCCCGACTTCAGTCTGCTATTGATCAGGCATTCGGACGACGAGTAATGGGTGACTTGCCGTTCGATCATGGACCATGCTCGGATCCATAGCGCGTCGTGTTCCACCCTCGCCTCAAAGAGCTATCAGTAATCTGACGGGGCGCCCCTTAGCCTGCCTGCCGGGTTCGCGGGATAGTCTTGTGTGGTAAAGGGCTATTGAAGGACACCATGGCTTTTAGTTAGTACAAGTCTCACAGTTCCTTTCAGTCAGGCCTGGGTGGGAGGACTCATTTGATGATTTCACAACGATAAAAAAAAGAATGATGAAGTAGTTATTTACTCGTTTACTACAAACGAGGTATCCACTAAAGGTTTGTAAGTCTGATCGACGTCATAAATCGCCTCATAGTCTATAGCCAATTTCTCCTGACCCCTAATCCCCTAACATTTTCGTTTTTTTTTCAGCGTCTCAAACACTCCAAATATTCTGGTGGAAGATTTCGGGCGGAGAGATCGGTATCACATACTGTGTGTGGATGGTCATCTTAGGACTGCTGCTCTGTCCCGTCATGTGGCTCGGATCGCCTAAGGATATGAAGTAAGTGGGGAATGGACAGTTACATATTCAAAAATCAGTCTGAAATCAATTTATTTCCTTGATCAATCAAGGTACATGTACAATGTTAAGTGCTTGAACCCAGGGTATCTAATGGAATTTCCCTTCGAGGTATTGAGCATAGGAATTTGTGTCTTATTACGACTAGCTACGTGGAAATTTTCGTTGGTTAAAAATTGAATTAGTGGAAAATCAGACTGCTACATTGAAGTGGGATTAAGCGCTGCCTACGTGTCATGTCTAGAATGCATCGGCGGGATCAATAGGCCACAGACGTCGAGCACTGGGTGCCAAAAAAAGGTCGTTAGCGAGAGAGGTTTTAAAATGCTGGCGTGACAACTTAGACACGTTTATATAGGATTAACCGGGAGGAAGAAGAAAAGTGCAAACGAAAGAATGACCTTTGACCAGAACCAAATAAAAAAAAAGTTAAAAATAACTAAAACCCGACTACGAAAAAATCGCGCACTGAAAAGTATAAAACAAGAACAAGCCGTGGTCGTATGCCACCTGCGGTTGTTTCACACAATCTTTATTGGCTAGGTGGCATACGACCACGGCTTGTTCTTGTTTTATACTTTTCAGTGCGCGATTTTTTCGTAGTCGGGTTTTAGTTATTTTTAACTTTTTTTTTATTTACACTATTTTGGGGTTATATTATTCATAGTAATTTATGTTATATGTATAGTTTCTGAGTTGTGAATTTAAGATTTATCGTTTGATTCCCATGTTGACACTGTTAAAAACAGAAAATTAGCTAGTAAAAGCTATATAATGTATATATATTTCAAATGTGCTCATCAAGCCCTTTAATTTGATACCCATGTCGATAATGTACGAAAAAATTTTTTTTTTCGGTAACGACTTCTCATCCCCTAGAGGACGCCATATTGGATTTGGTGACACGTCACCTACCCTATAACCAGCGGACAACTGAGACGCTTCTAACGAGACCTCATTTGTCATGTAATGATAAGTAGTTTAGAAGTTATGAGGGAACAAACAAACATACATACATACAAACAAACATACATACATACATACATACCGGTCAAAATCATAACCCTCCTTTTGGCTTTGCCGTAGTCGGGTAAAAAAAGATTAAATACTTGGCCCCGCAGCCGGGATTTGCTGGCTATTATTTGAGCTAATCTTTCACGCATAGTTCTTTAACTTCGTACCAACCAACACAACGATAGAGCAAAAGAGACTTTACTGTCATTGTAAAAAAAGGTTCATTTTACCTTACCTTTTTGCTATGCTCTCTTGAAGGCCCTCACATGGTATTTCCACTTTCAGACCCATAGCGATAACTTCAGTGATCATAGTGACCACGGTGGCCATAACGACATGGACGTGCATTTTGCGTGACGACACATCACCGGTGCCTGTTGCTAATGTGGCGAAACTGCAGCCGCAGTTGCAAGACTTTCTTATTGCTTATGGGATACTAGCTTTTCAGGTAAGAGTGTTTCAAATAAACAAGCAACGTAATTTAGGATGGTGGAATAGCAGCTACGAATGGTAGCTTATTGCCGTGCGTCTAGATGTCCTATGTTAGAAGGGGGCCGGTAGGAAGAGATCGTAGAATTCCTGGATACACTCACCGAAGTACCGTCTATAGCAACTGGTCTATTTGAATTATTTATCGCTGGCGACGTAAATGGTGAATACAAGCTCCATTGCCGCAAGGTTGCCCGCCTGTCGGTCTTCTACAAATTGTACTTCGGAGAGTGTGCCCAAGAACTCCACGACCTCATCTCACCAGCACCCTTCTATCATCGCACATCTTTACGCACGGCAAATTACCATCCTTACCTTATTGCTATTCCACCAATTCGCACTAAGCGTTTCGAAACGTCTTTTATAATGCGGACAGCGAAGGAGTGGAACTCTCTGCCTGCGACTGTCTTTCCGAACGCATTCTGGGTAAGCTCGCTCCATCGTCGACCTTGTCTTTGTCACCCCTGATCTACACTAAGGTCAAGAGCAAACCCATTGAACTTAAAAATAAAATACATTGTGTGTAAGTTTGTCAACTTACAACTTATCCGCCGGAAGTGGAAATCATGTTTACTCTTAATCTCTCCGTTGTTTTTTTCGGATTCATTTCGAGAGACTCATTTCTGCGGGATTCTTAGAGCTCCATTGCCTAGCCGCTTTTCTGGTAGTCGCCACTGTTGATTCTAGCTTTCTGGAGATGCAGAGTTTTTGGAAACAGTGAGATGTAGTTTAGTTCCAAAAACTGTATGTAACAGTATGTAACTCATTGGTGGGAGACCAATGAGCTAGGAGATAAAACTTCAAGATACTCAATAGTGTGTGTTTTAGACCACACGAACAAAGAGAAAACTTCAATCAAAGGGAGGTCTATTAACCTCCCTTAAAAGGAGGTTAACAGTCACCTCGCTTTGATGAACTTCTAATATTCATAGAGTTATGGCATGATTTACAACTAGGCATATCTCCCTCGCTCCTCTTATCTGCTCGAACCGATTTTTTTTTAATAATTTTAAACCCAGAAATTAAAGTGCTCAGCGCCTAAAGAAGTTTTCACTTCAATAAATAAAGGCATTTAACACTTACGTCTCTTCCAGTTCGACATCCACCCGATGCTGCTTACCCTGCAGGTGGACATGAAGGACAGTAAGAAGATCAACGCGGCCGTGCTCGGCGGGTTCGGCATCACGGGCGCCATGTTCGCTATCACCACCGTGTTGGCAGCTGTCAGATACGGCACGGAGCTCGATAATAATATACTGCAGAGTGAGTTCTTCATTTTTCTTTTCATGGTTCTTCAAGTGTGGTCGCGGGACTTACGAATTACCGTGACCCCGGAACGTAAACGGCTATTGAAAGATACCGTGGATTATAGTGAGTACGAGTCTGACAGTCCTTCCCGCTCTGCCCTGTGTGGGAGGACACATTTGAGGATAGACCACGATAAAAAAAGACACACTTCTAAAACCTTTCTTTTTTTCAGAGCGGGACGAGATGGACTGTCAGACTTGTACTCACTAGAATCCATGTTGATCCTGCAATAGCCCTTTCCGTTCCAAGGCCAGGGTTATAATCAGGAGTGGATGATCTCATACTGGTTCTATAGAAAACAAATATTCATAGGTAGCTTGTATCTTACACAAGACAGAAAAGTGTCCAACGTTTGCGCCATGCCTGTATTCTGCCAATGGGTCAAATAGTTCCAATTTATTTTTCTGGGTGAGCTCGTTCCATATTCGATCTCAATTCTTATCTTTGCTTCTGGCATCGCGGACAAAAGCAGAAATAAAACTTATTCTAAAGTGAAACAAAATTTTCCGCATTTGCCCAGGTATACCGTCCTCCATACCACTATACCTGATGTCATTGCTGGTGACCCTACAGCTGTGCCTGTCCAGCGCCGTCAGCCATTCCGCGCTGTTCCAACACATTGAGGATATACTCAAGATTCCTAGAGGTATGTTCTATTATGCTTGGATAGCTTAATTTGCGAATGTTTTGCGCAATTAACAAATAAATGATCTTATTTATTACTGTACATACTTAACGAGCGTTTGCAAGCAGGTTTGTTTGAGAATAGAATTACCTAATGTGATTTCTTTGAACATTTTGACAAGTGAGATAACAGCAGTGCTATTTTCTATCAACACAAAGTTGTCACCGCTGTGACGCTGGGACTAAAGTTTGTTCTAACAGCGACATTTTCTAATCGTGCAGCGCGAGCGGTCAGCGCTTGGACGATCGTCGAAGAGCACATCGTAGGGTTTAACTATATACATCTAACTATAAAATAAACAAAGGGAGAAGGGGAAACAGAAGCAAGTATTATATGACTGTTTCGTAAATTAAGAAAACACGTGATTTTTCAACAATTCTATAATTCTTACATTTCTATCTAAAAATAAACATTATTATATATTTTTTTGTTCCAGATTTCTGCTTTCAACGCTGTCTCATAAGATCAGGCATAGTAGCCTTAGCAGTAATTCTAGCTGAATCCGTCCCTAGGTTCGACTTGGTCATGGGTTTAGTGGGCTCCACTCTAACAGGGCCTTTGATGTTCATATGTCCTCCAGTATTCTTTCTCAAACTATGCTATATGAGGTCTAAAATAAGCTCCAAACAATCTTTAAATAAACTAACTGAAAAACAAAACGGAACGCAAACCCACAATGGCAGGGCTCAAAATGGCGGGGCCCAAAATGGCGGGGCCAAAAATGGAGGAGCTCAAAATGGTCGTGCCGAAAATGGCGGTTCCCAAAATGGCGACCTGTCAAAAAGCCCGCTTATAACTGAAGCTTTGCAAACTAAGTATAAAACGTTTACTGAATACGCAATAGATTTGAAAGAAGAAGATGAATATGCTATTAAATGGTATGACGTCGTTTTAGCCTTAATAGTGATGACTATAGGTATAGTAGCCACTATTGTTGCGACCTACTCGAGTTGGTCGAATTCTATAGCTTATGCTACTTTTAGTCCACCGTGTCTAATGAACGCCACTGAGGCGGCTAGGAGTTTCTTACAAATACCTATGTCTATTTAAGAATTAACATACCTATCCAAATTAAATAAAAAAAGCTCTTTCCTATAAATATCCTCGAGGAAATTACTTAATCTGTAAAATTGAGACCGTGAGCCAATTTCTTATGTCGGCCATTATAAAAACTGTCAAAATCATTAAAAATTACTTTTGTGTTATTCAATTTGGAGAACAATTAATTTCACTTCTTTCAATACATATTCAACGACAATATTCTATTAAAAATTACTGAGCGTTATCGAGGCTTTTGCCCAGCAGTATAGCATAGCTTATAAATAAAAGCGTTATTGATTGGAACAGACGAAAACGCTTGTAATATTTAATAGATTTTCAACTTTATGCTCTAAAATATAAACCTGAAAATCGACTCTAGACTACTGAGCGATTACGTTTATCGTTTGCACTTCAATTGTCTACGGGGACTGCGGTCGTCTAGTCTTTGTAAAACTAGGTACGTTTTTAATCAACCTTAGACGCCATGACATTTAATTTTAAGAGTTAGTTATATCAATAATTTTGATGAATTTAAATATTTACCAAAGGAATTAGAACCCAATATTTGGTGAAATTTTACTTAGTTCCCTTTTTTATTTTTAGTAAACTATTATAATGTTCATTAAAATATAGAATGCGGGCGAAGCCCCGGGTATAAGCTAATATAAGAAGTGTAATATTTTTCGTACTTGGATTATTGGGTCTTTCCATCAGCTGGCCTACCATGATGTCTTAATGCGAGAGTAATTCCACTGTGGGAACGAGATGACGCTAGACGACTTGTATAGCTCTGTCTCTTTCCCACACTAGAATGACTCTTGCTTAAATATGTGATCGAAGGCCTCAGTAACAGCCACGGCGTCTGGTTGTGTGCCTGGTTGATGGCAATAGGATCGCCTTATTACATGATACTTCGGTGAAATGTGGGTGTACTCGTACACTTCTGCCTATCAGACTTTGGTTTAAGCGGTAAACGGAGCGACGGGCGGCGCGAATAAGTAAGTTACTTTGTAAGTAGGTACACGGATTCGCCATTGGCGACGCCTCGTGGCGTATTCCAAACATTTCTATACATTTGATGTTATCGCCCCGCGCTAAGTTACCGCTCATTGAGGCAAGTCGTGAACTAGCCGTAATCCTTCGGGGATTATAAGCGTGATGTCTTGTGTTGTTTATAAAATTAAAACGCAAATATATTAATGAATTGTCTTTTATTCAACATTACAATTAACAAAACATAATTACAACAATATTACATCAGTCATTACATTACAGACAAGCCCGATACGTAACATAGGAACAACAAATTATTAAAACAAAACATTATTTCTAACTTCCCTTTTCTAATGATTGCAGATGTACTAGGTATTTTTTTTAATCTTTAAAAAGTAATAAAGGGGTACGCAACTTTTTGGCATCAATTTTTTTTCTTTCGCCACTAATGAAATGTTGGTCATTAGTAGACCGCAACCTAAGAACTTCATAAAAAAAATTCAAAATGTAACCAACCAGACATATACTTAACGTATTTTATATTGTTCTAATCAGGAGTAAACAAAGAAATCTACGGATTCCTACAAAAAATAACTCCTGATTAGAACAAAATAAAAACCGCCATATCTCTGGTTGATTACGGTTTAGAAACTTATTTTTTTTTTCTATGGACTTCTTAGGTAGTGGTCTAATTGTGCCCAAAATTTAATCACTGGCGAAAGAAAAAAAAAATTGATGCCAAGGTCCGTACTAAAAATTGCATACCCTTTTGTAAGCATTTTTTTTCAAATATTTTGAAAACATTCAGGCACTCAGGCTCTCAGTCATACTGCTACTTAAAAGTAAGTTTTTAAATCATCCCGCTTTGCCAAGCCAGCCTTGCAAGCTATCAAGCTGCCCCACCACTGGTACGGCAAAAGGGCCTTGTCCTTCTATATTGTATTCTTTTTGACAATAAATCTACCTATTTAGTATGGCAAGATTTAACTTGGTGAGGCAAGTTGAATAGTTTTTTTTTCTTACTTTATTATCAGTATATTACTACCGCAGCCTAGTACAAAAATAACCATTTCTTCAATCGGTTCTTACATAAGTACATACTACATATCTTAAAGGCATGTTTCCATTTACAAATTACTTGTATACAAGTTGCAAATCGCATGCTACTTGAACAAACGTGTTTACAAGTTACAAGTACTTTGGACTTGTACATTTTGTTTTATTTTAAGTAACTGTCAACCTGGTTGCGGGACTCAGAAATTACCGTAACCCCGGTACATAAAGGGCTATTGAAGGACACCGTGGATATTGGTCAGTCAAGTCTGACAGTCCCTCCCGCCCTGCCCTGGGTGGGAGGACTCATTTGATGATGTTACCACGCAAAAAAAAAGTAACTGTCAACCTACTCAATTAGGAACTATGCAAGTAAAACTTGCATGCAATTTTCAGACTTTCGAAAACAAGTTTCTAATTAAGCTACTTGTATATAAATGTGAGGTCATACTTGTATGCAAGACTTGCCTAATGGAAACGCGCCTTAATTAACGTCTAGCATTTAAAACACAATTAATATTTAGTTATGTTTAAATTAAAAAGTTAATATTATGTAATATCTTTCATTATTCTTGATCATGGCACTTTTATCAGTGCCGTAATATTGAAAATTCAACACAAAATAATAAACATAGATATATCCCGTTTTTTAGTTCAACTTATGCATGTAACCTATTCGTTTACCATATTTTTTCAACAATTCTATGACCATTACATTTATATAAATACAGAATGTTAGTACCTAGTTTATTTAAAACATGTACTTACTAAATAAAAGATAAAGGTTACTGTAATAAAAAAATATATTGTGAAAAGAAATAAATGCTTAAAATCTTAATTTGAAATTGTTTCAAATTAAAACAACGTATTAAGAAATATAAATAAATCATTAAAAGTATTACGCGTGATTTCAATGTGATACAATCTAGACAAGATAATAGCAATTGCTAGCGGACATATTTAATCAATCATTTAAAGAAATAATCTCCTTTATAGAACAGGAAGAATTCAATCAATTCCCATGAAAGGACGACGATAATCGATTTTATCGACGAAATCGACTTTAGCTTTAGTTCGACGCATAGTCGAATTGTGTTGTCCAACATCAGAAACGAAGGACGTCTGACGTATTTTTTGCCTTTAAGGCATAAAAGATATAAATAGTTTACAAATCGCACGATCTGATTCCGCTTTGGTGTGTGTGGTTAGTTTCTAATTACGTCGTTCGTACGATAAGAAGCGAGGCTACACGATGCGATAACGGTGCGGTGCGGTGTCGCATCGCAATTATTTTAAGATATAGACTGCCACACGGACGCTGCAGTGTAAACATAAAGAACTGTGCAATGTCACAGAGGCGTTGAAACGAATTAATTCCGCGCCACACTTGCGGTGCGACACTGCACGGCGGCACAAAGCTTCGTGTATAGTTTTGTATGTTGGATGACGTTGCAGCACCGCTCTGGCGCCGCATCGCATCGTTACCGCATCGTGTGTCCACGCTCTAAACGTCGCCGCCAAAAAATATCAGTCTTTATATTAAGTTCGCATCTTCACAATTTGATTGCTTTTTTTAAAACGAATATTGCACATGATTTTTATAAGGTAAGATTTCTATGAAGAATTGTTTGAAAATAATGATATTGATAAAGTAATTGCCGAGTGGTACGACCGTTGGACTGCCAAGTCAAAGGTTGCAGGTTCGAACCCCGGCACGCACCAATGTCTTTTAGAATTCATGTGCGTATTATAAATTAATTATCACTTGTTAAAAACGGTGAAGGAAAGCATCGTGAGGAAACCAGCACACCTGAGAGATTTTTCAACGGTGTGTGAAGCCATGTCAGAGGCCTAAGGGCGGTTTAAACTCTGACACCAGGTTGTTCATCAACCATACGATAAGAAGAAGAAGAAGATAAAGTAATTGTCAAAAGATATAAACTATTAAGTAACAATTAATTATTATTTACGTAATTTTTAAAGCATTTCTTAAACTGACAATAACATAACACGAGTTCACTTTTAATTTAAACCGAGTTTATTGTATTGGTTTCAGGATCCGACAAATGTGCACCTTTTGACCTGGATCTGAGAAATGTGCCGTTCGAACCGTATCCGAGCATCGTGCACTTTCGTTTGCGATCAAAAAAAACTTTAAGTCGAATCGAATACGAATCTCGTACTTGTATCTAGAAAACGTATCTCGAATCTGGAACACGGGACTCGAGATTGAATCTCGAATTCGGATCGGATGCAGTAGGCACATACAATGTACTCAAACTGTAATTAAACAGAAAAGTTCTACCAGAATCAATTGGTGCATCAGTGATGTTGCTTTCAACAAGAGTGTTGGGAGACAGTTTGTGAAATTTACTGTAAGATTGTAAACACCGAAGTTTAAAATTTACCTTGTGGGATTATTAACTGTCGGAAAATTATGAGCTGTCTTAGACACCCTAACTCTAACCAAAGTCAAATCGACAAATGGCGAAAGATCCTGAACTTATTGACAGGGCTCTAGTCTATCTGATTTTGCCAGCAGTAAAATTGTGACCCGACCCTGATTGTCTTGGCAGTAGCTTGTTCTGGGTTTTATAGAGTTTCTGAACCTTCATCAAGTAAATGTGTTACTTTGTAAGTAACTGGTTTTTGTTGTTCACAATTTCTCGGTTTTTTATAACTATGTTCACAATAATACGGTGATTTATCAATTACTTTGTTGAACAAATAAGATGGCTGCATTACTTTAAAATTTGGACACACTCCCAAAATATTCTTTACAGTAGTGCATATTTAAGTATTTAACGAACTTTTACACATCTGTTCCAAGTTCAATAAAAGACATTTTACAATACACTTACAACACCAAAGTGAAACTTACTTCGCCTTAACCATCTCAAGTTATTTCTTGAACAACTTACGAATTTCCTTCTTATCCAACTTTCCCATCGCGTTCCTAGGCATTTGATCCGTAATTAACAAAGTTTTAGGTAGCTGGTACGGCGCTAATTTCTTCCCAGCTGATTCTTTTAACTCTTTCAACGTAAGTTTAGCATTTTCTTTAAGTACTACGACAGCTGCGACTACTTCCCCGTAGCTGTCATCTTCTATGCCCAAAATGGCGGCGTCGGCAACGCTCGGGTGATCCAAGATGGCGGATTCGACTTGTAAAGCACTTACTTTGTATCCGCCGGTTTTGATGATGTCCACGGAGGTTCGGCCAAGGATTCTAAACTTACCATCCTGGTAGGCGGCTGTGTCACCCGTACGGAACCAACCGTCCTCGGTGAAGTCTGAGTTATCCAGTTTTGGGGCTCTGTTGTAGTACCTGAAAAGGATAGATTATTGTAATGTCTTAATAAATGTTGAGTTATTTTTTGGTAGTTTCAAGTTGACTTAAAAAAAAAGAAGGTTCTCAATTTGTCGGAATGTTGTCTATGTATGTTTGCCGACTTCTTGAAGAAGTCTATGAAAATTGAAAATTCTTCTTTTGGAGTAAAAAGGGTACGTTAAAAAGACGAAGCTCGTCGAAGTTTCGTCGTTTTCCATTCCAGCAAAAATTACCAGTTACTCTATCTTATTTAATAAGACATTTAGAAAACGTTTTATCCTAACTTTAAACCTATGTATCCTGCTTATGTGAAGTTTCAGTTATTTCAGAAAAAAGAATATTATTTTTAAATGAAATGTTGAATTGCGTTCACGCTCTTTTAAAAATAACTACAATTCGAGAGCCTTTTGTTTCCTTATAGCTAATTCGTACAAACAAATTCGCAAAAATTCACAATAGGAAACTGTCAAATACGCATAATTAATTAAATCTCAATTCTATGACGTTCATTCACGTCATTTAAAGTTTTGCATCACAGAACGGCCATATTAAATAGTTTAAATGAATTAAATTCTTTGTTTTTGATCAATGTGCGTCATTTGACTTAACCAAGAATACCTTTTATTGCCAATAATGCATACTTATTAGCATTAAATACATAAAATAATAATTTATGCAGAGACTAAAAATAGCACCGCATAAACATACTTAAACAAAATTAGTTAAGCATGTTTTAAAATAGAGGGCATGGGTGGCTCGTTACGCGGGCACGCGGATGGCGAGTAATGGGTAGCTCGCCGTCAGATCAGGGGCCATCCACGGGTCGACGTCGCGCGACTATAATAGGTAACCGTGATCCCTTTTTGACGTGGTAAAATCATCCAATGAATCCTCCCTCCCAGGGCAGGGGACGGAAGGGACTGTCAGACTTGTACTGACTAAAATCCACGGTGTCCTTCAATAGTTCTATACGTTCCGGGGCAACGGTTACCTGATAAGAATTTCTCGCGACCCCGGCGAATTTGACCCTCTAAGGGGTCCGTCAAACCGTGACCGGCGGCTTGTGTATCTAAAACTATCCTAGATCATTTCTTCCGGGTATGAGGACAGCGAGTAATAGGCAACTCGCTGTCCGACCATGGACCATGCACGGGTCGACGGCGCGATTTGTTCCACGCGCGCCTTAAAGAGTGTCAGCAGAGTGACGGGGCCAAAGCCTGCCGAGGTCGCGGGACCAAGGGATTACCGTGACCCCGGTACGTAAAGGGCTAGTGAAGGACACCGTGGATTTTAGTCAGTACAAGTCTGACAGTCCCTCCCGCCCTGCCCTGGGTGGGAGGATTCATTTGATAATTTTATCACGTCAAAAAAGGGTCATGGTTACCTATTTAGATAGTCGCGCGACCCCGGCAGTCGTTTGACTCTCTATGGCCGTCAAATTACTGACAGCTCGTTGACGTGGAACATGACGCGACGCCTCCTCCTCCTTCGTCCTCCCAAGCAGTGGGAGGACTCATTTGATGATTTTACCACGTACAAATAAAAAGATAATTTCTTCCTCTTGCTTATTAAAGTATTACTTTCACAAGGTATGGTAAATTTTCGCAATTTAACAGAGACTACATTAAAAAGTAGAAACAGGTAATTATTTCATTCATACCACGTCGTTATTTTAGAGCAAAGTTGATTTCAAGGTCGATCTGATTTAAATATTCATTCTGTAATAATAACATTAAAGAAAAGTATGTTGGCGCCTCTGTCGCGATGAATCAGATTAGCATAAATATAATCAATAGCATTCATTCAAGTTTAGAAAATGATTAAACCTTATTTGAATGATAACTTGTTTTTTTTTATATTATTATTTGATCATTTGGGACCTGCGTAGAACTGATTTGATATACATATTAAACAAATGTACAAAATTTAAAAACTATAAATAAAAAAGTTTGTTTTTTGTCAAATCAATGAATGATGACAAAGATAAAACGCAACAAAACTCGAGAGTGGGTGGCTCGTGGCGTTAGAACTTAATAAAAATTGTAAACATTTGTGACGTATTGTCAATTTTAAAAACATCGTTTCAGTAAATTTTGGTTTACGTAACTAACTTATTGATCCGTCAGTTGGATTGTCAAAAAATATATGACACGTATTTCTTTTGTTACGCAAACTTAAATTTAGGAAGATACGACACTTTAAAAATTACTAATAGTTCACAAGCAAATATAGTTTCTCAAATGTTAATGCATTATATCTTTGCAAATATGCATTGATTTAGGAAAAGAAAAAAAAATATGCCCATTTTATTTCAAAACTCTAGCTGTCGTACTAATTAGATTTGAAATTAGAATTTTTCAGTTCAAATACCCAATTATCTTTGAAGTAAGGCATGCAACTTTTTTTTTATCGTGGTAAATCATCAATGAGTCCTCCCACCCAGGGCAGAGTGGGAGGGACTGTCAGACTCGTACTGACTAAAATCCACGGTGTCCTTGAATAGCCCTTTACGTTCCGGGGTCACGGTAATTCGTAAGGTCCCGCGACGCCGGCAGGCTTTGGCCCTCTAAAAGAGGGGCCTCGATATTGTGCTGACACTCTTGGAGGCGCGCGTGGAACACAACGCGCCGTCGACCCGAGCATGGTCCATGGTCGGACAGCGAGTTGCCCATTACTCGCTGCCCGCAAAGGCATGCAACTAACAAATCTTACCTGGTAAAGACAGCAGGTCCCTTGATGAGCAGTTCTCCTTGGAAGCCGTTCCCGCCGAGATCCTTGTGCACGGTTACCTTCGGCGGTTGCCACTCGTAACCTTCAGATTCCACGAAATAGTCCTTTGTTGACAGACCTAGACGGTCTAAGCATATCTGTTGAGGAACGCATATGGTTATAGAATAGAATATATTTAATGTACACAAAAATCGTTACACAACTTTTTATAAATTTACTAATACAAGGGTACTCTCGGGCAATCGAGGCAATAGCTGCGGTAAGACGCCTCTTTGAGGAGTGGCTGGACATTTCAGAATTCGTTCATAATATAAACGTTTTTCTAGATAATGGTACGGAACCCTTCGTGAGCGAGTCCGTCTAGCACGAGTCGGTTTTTAGGGTTCCGTACGTCTGAATACAAAAACGGAACCCTTATAGGATCACTCGTGTGTCTGTCCGTCCGTCGCTTACAGTCAATTATCTCCGAATCTATTAGACCGATTAAGTTGAAATTTGGTACACATATCAATTCCTGTGACCCAAACACAGAGGTGTGACGTGAGCAGATGAAATCTGTATATGGGGGGTCATTTTTGGGGGGGAAGGGGAAAATTAAAAAAAAAAATCTGAAAACTGCATCGTGTGGCATATCAAATGAAAGGTCTTGTTGAGAAGATCTTAAATGTATTTTTTTTGTAATTTTAAAATAAATAGTTTCCAATTTATTCAAGAAAATAGACGAAAATTGACCATCCCCCCCCCCCTTATCTCCGAAACTACTGAACCTAAAATTTTGAAAAAAATACAGAAATTAGTTTTCTCCTTATAGATTATAGGAAAACCTATAAGAAGTCCATGATATTAAAATAACATGGTAAATCACTCAATATTGTGCGTACCAACTTACATTTTTTTTTAATACGTCATAAATCGTAAACCGCAATTTATCTTTCAAAGTTACAACCAACTTTTATATAATGTTACTTGCTGCTACGGAACCCTTTAAAGGCGAGTCCGACTCGCACGAGCCGGTTTTTTAGTAGTGGTTGTTACAGCAGCAACAGAAATACATCATTTGTGAAAATTTCAACTGTTTCATTATCGCGGTTCATCAGATACAGCCGGGTGACAGGCGGGCAGACAGACGGACAGCGGAGTCTGCGCTATCGACTGCTGCCCAGCGTGTCGCGGGTTCGATCCCAGCATGGAAAAAACAAATATTTGTATGATCTACAAGTAGTTGTTTCGGGTCTGGGTGTTTTTACAAATTTACATACACAGGTATGTAAATTTGTACGTTTGAAAACGCAACCACGACACAGTAAGAAATTCCTAGCGTGGGGCAACGTTAAAAAAAATAGGGTCCCGTTTTACCCTATGGGTACGGAACCCTAATAAGATCACATACCTGCGTCTCAGGCACCTGTGTCTCCACAGTGACCAACGGCTCCATCTCCCCGGTGTCCTCCCTGACGGACACGACCCTGGCCTGCACGCCGGGCAGCGGCAGCCCCACACAGCCCACAGTGCGGGCCTCCACGGGACGGTACGGGTTGCTCAACGCCATCCCGACTTCTGACATACCAAAACGTTCCAGAAGCCTCATGCCGGAGATCTGGGGAAGAATGGAGAAGTTAGCGAAGATAGGGAACAGGTTTCATCATCATCTGCCTAGCCTTTTCCCAAATATTGGGGTCGGCTTCCAGTCAAACCAGATGCAGCTGGATATCAGTATTTTACATGTCGGACCTCCACAACCGCGTTTACAACGACGGCTTTACGTGCTTTCCGAGGCACGGAGGAAACTCGCTATGACAGATGGTCACCCATCCACAGACCAACCTCGCCAAGCGCGGCTTAACCCGGAAGATCGGCCTGTGCGGCTGTATTTATTTAGCCACGAGCTCCTCTATATAGGAAACAGGTTTCTTCTGGGTTAATTCTATCGTAGACTTCGTCACGTTGACCTAGACTAGGGTAAAAAGCAAGAGCTAGGTATACTAATTTAAATAAAAACTATTTATGCAAATTTTTCCCCATTACCTAGTTCTCGCGGGTCGCAGGACTCACAAATTACCGTGACCCCGGAACGTAAAGGGCTATTGAAGGACACCATGGATTTTAGTCGGTACTAGTCTGACAGTCCCTCCCGCTCTGCCCTGGATGGGAGGACTAATTTGATGATTTGACCACGGAAAAAATCCTAAGATGCGCCCCATATGTAAGATAACACACAATAACCGTCGTCTTTTAATTATAATTTAGGCATTCAGTGTTTTTAAAGAAAACAAAAAACAGTATTTTTTTGTGATATTGTATGTCTGTTACGGCTAATCTCAGGAACTACTGATGCGATCAAAATAAACCATTCACCGAAAGAAAGCTGTGTACCTTTCTAAAACCACTATTTCAGCATAACATAGGATATTTAAATCAAACACCCTGGTAAAGTTAATTTAAGCTGTGAAAAACTCTTGTCGCGGGAATAACGAATACCGTGACCCCGGAACGTAAAGGGCTATTGAAGGACACCGTGGATTTTAGTCAGTACGAGTCTGACAGTCCCTCCTTCCCTGCCTTGGGTGGGAGGACTCATTTGATGATTTTACAACGCTAAAAAAAGCTGTGAAAAACTCTACAGGGCCAAAGTCTGCCGGATTTTACGTAACTCCAGAACGTAAAGGGCTATTGAAGGACACCGTGGATTTAAGTCAGTACAAGTCTGACAGTCCCTCCTTCCCTGCCCTGGGTGGGAGGACAAATTTGATGATATTACCACGGAATAAAAAAAAAGGTGTGAAAAACATGAAAAAGAAGCTACATAAACTTACCTCCTCCCATTTCAAGAACAGCGTGGCCGGCAGAGGCGCGGACCCGGCTACCATGAGCCTCATCCTACTACCCAGGGTGGCTCTAACATACTCCTTGGTCTTAGCGTCAGAGAACATTCGCTCGTGGTCGGCAACAAGACGAGAATACATCGCGGGGACACCGTGGAACACTGTCACTTTGGTCTCATCTCGCTCGCCCATGCCGAGGAGACGCGACCACACTGTGTGGGACACGAAGGAGGGGAGCATTCGGAGTCTGTAGAAAAGTAAAGTGATGATAACCCGATACAAAAATAGATGTAGGACATGTTAAGAAACAGTCAAGTTTATGTCATTTCCTGATTGAAGAAAAATAATGTAAGAAAAGTAATGAAGCAGTAAGAAAGATATACTTTATTTGAAACTAGCGACCCGTCCCGGCTCCGTACGGGTGCAATCTCTACTACATTATGCATATTATATACGTATAAACCTTCCTCTTGAATCACTCTATCTATTAAAAAACCAGCATCATTATCCGTTGCGGAGTTTTAAAAATATAAGCATACATAGGGACAGACAGACAGCGGGAAACGACTTTGTTTTATACTATGTAGTGATATCTTCAAAAACTTGAGCTGTGATGACTAACTTTGCTTCTCCTTCAACAAAATCAAAACTATAGTTTGCTAAAGATTATGACAGAAATATTTTTCGTTCCATTACTTAATTTATTCGAAAGTTTATTGGAAAACATCGTTCAATACACGTTGGCATTTGTTATTGCTGTTCTCGACTCTATCAGCCTCGCCTAAGGCTCTGCTGTCAGCGCGTTGTGTTCCACGCGCTTCTCAAGGAGTGTCAGCACAATGACGGGACCCCCCGTTAGAGGGCCAAAGCCTGCCGGGGTCACGAATTACCGTGACCCCGAACGTAAAGGGCTATTGAAGGACACCGTGGATTTTAGTCAGTACGAGTCTGACAGTCTCTCCCGCTCTGCCCTGGGTGGGAGGACTCATTTGATGATTTTACCACGTTCAAAAAAGCCTTGGGATAGGCTGTCGATATTCCGCTTCGAATGCAATTACAAACTTTCCCTACTTATTTCGAAATGTACTATGTTTATTTTATCTTGATCGAAATACCTTGCCCCAGCCGCAAGCGACGCTAGCATAGAGTTGAGCTGCCCATGTATGTGATGTAGTGGCAACGTGTGCAGAACGACATCGTTCGCAGTGTATTGCCACGCCGTGTGCAGGGAAGATATCTGTGTCTGGAGCATGCTGTGTGTCCATATTACGCCTTTCGGTTTGCTTGTTGTACCTACAAAACAGGAGACTAAATGGTACATTGTTATTCAAGGGGTGAAAGTTACTTATTTAAGTCCCGAGACAAGGTTTGGTGTCCGTAATGTAGTGAGGGCGCTAATAGTTCGAGGGACTAAATAAGTAATTCACCCGAGGTACACACTGTGCTTTTCATTACGAAGAAAGTAAACATAAGAACATAATTTATTTATTTGATTTCTCTTTTCTTTTTTCCCAACTATATTGGGGTCGGCTTCCATTCAAACCAGATTCAACTGGATATCAGTATTTTACATGGAGCGACTGCCTGTCGGACCTCCACAACCCAACTGGGTAACACGATACCTCATGGTAAGACTGGTTGTCAGACTTCAGAGCTTCTGACTAACACTAACGACTTTTTTTTTTTCGGGGACCGGGACCAACGGCTTTACGTACTTTCCGAGGCACGGAGGAAACTCGCTATGACAGATGGTCACGCATCCACAGACCAACCTCGGGAAGCGCGGTTCAACCCGGAAAATCAGACTGTGCGGCTGTATTTATTTAGCCGCGAGCTCCTCAGCTCCTGCTGGCGTCTGTACTATAGTTTTAAATTTGCGTTGTAACATGTTCTCTTTTGTGTGTACATAAATTGTTAAATAAAATAAATACGATGAACTATACATAATAGTTATTACTTACCACTAGTATAAATAATGAGCGCCTCATTTTGGCCATACCAAGCATTCGACCTCCCGACATCAGCTAAGTTATCCTCAGGCTTCGGTTTCAAGAAGGAAGTATTAGGTTGATATAACTGAGCAGTCAGTACGTTGTCCCTGCCTGTTACCAGTAGCGGCTTCGTCATTTCCAGCGTGATTGGCCGGAGAACCTTCTCGTACTCCTGGGTACATACTACGAGACTCGCTAAACTATCTCCGAGGTAGTATTTGAGCATCTCTGCTGGATGGAGTGGTGTTAAGGGGACGGCTGGAAAAAAAATGGGGTAATTTATATACAGGATCCATTTTTTAATTGGGCGTGGATGGCGAAATCCGAAAGTATGAGGAATTTTTTTTTTTTTTTATCGTGGTCAAATCATCAAATGTGTCCGACCCAGGGCAGAGCGGGAGGGACTGTCAGACTCGTACTGACTAAAATCCACGGTGTCCCTCAATAGCTCTTTACGTTCCGGGGTCACGGTAATTCATGAGTCCCGCGACCAAAGTACGAGGAACAGCGAAAAATACTGGAAGAAGTCTAAAGGCTGATTTTAATGAAAACTAAGGGCCGCTATTCCACTGGCGTTTTACGAGCGTTGGCGTCACTCCCAACGTCTGCACAGCGTTGATGCTGACGTTGACTTCGCGAGTCTCTAGTGGCAAGCGTTCGTCTTGCGACCTCGCGACGTTATCGACGCGCTCAGACGTTGGAGAGATACCAACGCTCGTAAAACACTAGTGGGATAAAGGCCTAGGTTTACATCGTTGGATTTTTAAATGTCAATATTTCTGGCCAGGAGTCAAACTCGTTGATTTCGGAAAAAAAACACGCTATATTATTACATCATTAGATGATATTACTTATAAGTGTTTTGTAACACCCCCTGTATAGGACATAGGTATACTCTAATACGCTTGTCTTCGAAAGTGAAAATATTGAACATAACGTATTGTTGCTAATTTGTTTGCCACGAGAATTGAAATTCACACTTCATTGCTAATAAATATTCCATTAGATTATGATAAGAATGTACACTGTACACCTGATGCTCTTACCAACCGAGATATCGTAGTCATGTTCACAAGTGTCGAATTCTTCATTCAATTTATTGACGGCACGGTTAGCACAGTGGCTGAGCGATTGGACTGCTGCGCTACGTGTCGCGGGTTCGATTCCCGCACGAAACAAATATTTGTATGATGTACAAGTAGTTGTTACGGGTGTGGGCGTTTGTGTCACCCACGACACAGAAAAAATTCCTAGTGTGGGGCAACCTAGAGGGCCAAAGCCAGCCGGGGTCGCGGGACTGAACGAATTACCGTGACCCCGGAACGTAAAGGGCTATTGAAGGACACCGTGGATTTTAGTCAGTACGAGTCTGACAGTCCCTCCCGCTCTGCCCTGGGTGGGAGGACTCATTTGATGATTTTACCACGATAAAAAAAAAGTGTGGGGCCAACGTTTTTATAAATAAAAAAAACAAAAACCTAACGTCCAACGGCCTGTTCACATCATTGATCTAAGTTATGCACAGCGTGGTGGCGGGGTGGCGAAATCACAAACCAACAGTAGCGGTTGGCGGCAGCTGCCGTAATCCCTACCACCGCACCGCTCCTTTCGTGGCTTTGCACTCTATAGCTTGTACTTTTGTTCTCGCCGCTATTAGTACCGCGTCCTATACTATCCGCTCGTAAAAAAACCGCGTGAATTTTAGCTATGAGCAGCGCCTCTTGTCGTGCTTCAAACTTTTCTATACATTTGATCACTACCGCCACTTGCCGCCCCACGCTAAGCCACCACTCACAGCGGCGCGTAAACGGACTTTTACGGTGAAGCTTGACCTCTTAAAGCGAGTGATTCCACTGTGGGAAAGAGACAGAGCTATACAAATCGTCTAGCTATCTCGTTCCCACAATGGAATTACTCTCGCCTTAAGAGGTCACGGTAGGCCACCTGGTCTTAATTCTGCTCACAGTCGAATTTTTCTTTCCACAAAATAGCTTTAGGTAGGTACTTAAATTCTCCTGCCGGGGTCGCGGGACTGTACGAATTACCGTGACCCCGGAACGTAATGGGCTGTTTAAGGACACCGTCGATTTTAGTCAGTACGAGTCTGACAGTCCCTCCCGCTCTGCCCTGGGTGGGAGGACACATTTGATGATTTTACCACGATTAAAAAAGGTACTTAAATTCTGCTTGACATAATACTTGAATGACCCATAATTTATTATGTTGTAACTTACCAATATTACCCGACATCCATATTGCCCACTGCACTATAACGTGTGACGCGTCGTTGCTACACATGTAAGCTATCGTCCTCTCTGTCTCGCCAACTGAAATATATGGGAATTAAGGATTAGAGTAAATAGGAGTATTGGATTTTGTGACCTGATCAGAAAAGATTTTCGAAATGTCTTTTTCGAAAAAAATATAATAATTGGAAATCTCCCTTTTTTATGAAAAGTTTAAGTTCGGTCTATGTTAGCTGTAATACTATTGTTCCTAGGGTTCCGTACCCAAAGGGTAAAACGGGTCCCTATTGCTAAGACTTCTTTGTCCCTCTGTCACCAGGCAGTATCTCATAACCGTGATAGCACTGATAGCCAGTTTTAGATGAGATTCAGATAGATAGCTTATTTTCACAGATGATTTATTTAATTTCTGTTGCCGTTATAACAACAAATGCTAAAAAGTAGAATAAAATAAGGGGGCTCGGTACGGAACGTTTCGTGCGCTAATCTGACTAGCACTTGGCCGATTTTTTTTTAAATATTTTATTCATTTTTTTAAAGGATATTAACACTATTTTCGTTTTTTTTTTTCTTTATAGACATTTGTATGCTGCTTTTTTAAAAAAAAAACGTTGCTCCACACTAGGAATTTTGTCCTGTATCGTGGGTGCGTTCCCAAACACAGACCTCACACACACAAACACCCAGACCCGAAACAACTACTTGCAGATCACACAAATATTTGTTCCGTGCGGGAATCGAACCCGCGAGACATAGCGCAGGAGTGCAATTTCTCAGCCACTGCGCCAAACGTGCCGTGCTTAAGTGTATACAGTTTCATTACAATCGGTTCAGTCATTTACAAAAATAAGGACATTAAAGTTTAAAAGTATGAAATGCAGTTCAGTGTGCAAGCTCTAAAAACAAAATTATTTCCATACCCAATTGTGCGGAGATCTCCTGTGAGAGAACGGAAGCTGCCTGGTACAGCCCAGCGTATGTGTAGATACCAAACTCATCTTGTAACGCCACCCGCGTCGGGAACAGCAGCGCTCTGCGGAATACGGGCACTACGCCACCTGAAAAAAATAAAAGAAATGAATATTATAAAGCTGAAGTGTTTCTTTCTTTGTTTGTTTGAACGCGCAAATCTCAAGAACTACTGGTTCAAATTGAAAAGTTCTTTTTGATTTGGAGAGTCCATTTATCGAGGAAGGCTATAGGCTATATAACATCACGCTATGATCAATAGGAGCCGAGCAGCGGGAGGGAAATTGCGGGGAACATTTAGTATAAACATCGCCTTTTTACCATGGGGATAGGCAGAAGCTACCACATGCTGGAACCCACGTTTATACATGATCGAACATATATTGATTTAAAATTAAAATCTCTCATAAGTACCGTTTTTTACTGGGTGGTAAAATAATCATGAGTATTTTCGCCCTGTGTGGAGCAGTAAAGAGTGTCAGACTCTTACTGAATAAAAATCCAGCCTGTTCCCTGAGTAGCGCTTCGTGTGGTTACCTTTAAGCCAAGAATACACTAGGGGACAAATATGCCACGTCATGTATCGGCGACATGTCTAGCGAAGCCGGCCGATTTCGCCTGACAAATATGGCGACAACACACGACTTACACTTGACGTCGGACGAAGTCGTGCGATTTCGCGAAACGTCGCCTGACATTTATCTGAAGACATCGCGCGACATATGTTCGTAGCGACGTTAGGCGATGTCGTGCGACTGCGCTAAACTTCGCCGGACATATCTGGCGACATCACGAAGTTTTGTTTCACAAAGCAGTCGATATCCTGACACCCAGAGAGGTAGTTTTATTAGCTGCGGCGTACATAATCGTGCGATGTCGCGCGATGGTGCCAGACATGTCGAGCGAAGTCCGGCAACGTCGCGCTACTTCACTCGATATAGTTGGCGAAGTCCGGCAACCTCATCTGACGTTGCTGGCGATCCGTGTCGCACGTTGTTGCTAGACATGTCGACCGAAGCCCGGCGACATCGTGCTACTTCACCCACGACATTTGTACCCTAGTGTATCCTTGGCTTTACAGATGCTCCCGCGACCCTTAGACATCGGAACCCTGGATTCAATAGTCTGTCATCATCTGCCTAGCCTTTTCCCAACTACGAGTATATTGGGATCGGCTTCCAGTCGAACCAGATGCAGCAGAATATCAGTATTTTACATGGAGCGACTTTTAGAGGTTCTGACTTTAGTCAGCACAACACTCTTAACGTTCAATGTTAAGTCAAAGTCAGCGTCTGGCGGCTCGAATTAAATCTCGTCATTTCACTTAAATACGCGACCGACAGTGTACAGGAATTTAAGCCTAAGCAGAAGATATTTCATTGGACTGATGATTGCGCCGGAAAGTCTCAAGTTGGACCATGCGTTTAGTTGCGTCTGACGGGCTGTCCGGCCGGTATCCGAACGGTCTTTGGCGCCGAACCTGCCTCACGTTTATGATAACAGGCATTCCGAATGATGATCCTGTTTCCGATTACGTCCTGGCTAGACGTCTGACACAGACCCCACTTGCCAGGCCGTGTTGAATGGTGGTGGATTTAGTGTAGCTCCACCCTATGTACTACTTTACTGTGTAGAAATGGACTCTCCCAAGTTGGACCATTCAGAAATTTATCAAAACTCTGGTTACTGCTCAGGTTAAACCTTGAACTTCTTATTTAAGACTTCATGGAACATACATCACAACCCAGCAAACTTGATAGGTTGGTGACTGTCCATTAAAGAAAATTTTGATAGTAAATTTAAAATATATTAAATTAATTCCAATTTTAGATATACATATGATGTCAATGATCTGACTGTATTCTCAATAACATAGTGACTATGTACCGCAGTGGATATTTTATCAAAGATTTTTATTTTATCATATTTTGCGTCAATGTTTATATCTGAAGGCGTATGTATTAGACGTTGTTGCGAAAACATTTATTTTGAACCGGAGATAACAAGTTTTTAGATAAAATCGTAACATTTACGTAATATCATAGATTATTCAAGCTAAAAGTAATAATGCTTTGGCAAGCATTTTTACTTTTACTTTGACCAGTTATTATGAATAATTTCCAGATAAAGTGATTAATTTAACACATTGTCTAAATAAACACTTTAGTCATTATGTATAATAGCTATTTAAGTGTGACTGTGACATACAAATACACAACATTTGTATAACAGGGGGTCAAAATCTTAATTATGAACAATGCGTAAAATGGAATATTCTACTCTCATAATGATAGATAATGGTAATACATATTATAAGTCTGCTAAAGTTTTATAGGCCCTTATTCAGAGATTCACTTATTATTCATAAGTTTTATACATGTGATGTAGACATTCGATTTGGAAAAAAATATAAAAATTTTGTTCTACAATTTAAACAGATGGACATCAGATAAAATTGCTGCATTGTTATCAAAATGATACAGTAATATACTATGATTTACATGACGTCATAAATATCATCTTTCATGCCAAGATAAAAGAATCAAAATCAAGATGAAAAAAAAATCAGATTAGAGAAATAGTAGGTTTAGGTACCTACTAATTCTCTAATCAGATTTTTTAAATTCAAAATGTAATCTATTGCCTACTGTCTGTAGAGGAGTCAGAAAATATTCCAAAGGCAATATATTTCTGGGATAAAACATATCCTATGTTTTAAACTAGATCAATGTTTACGTTTGTATCTGTTAAGATAAGGTAAAGATATCAGATAGACGGATAGTTAGTCTTTCATATGCAATGTTAGAATGGATTCCTGTTCCAGTTTTCTGGGCATTCACATTTCTAGATCCTGTATCATAACGCCATAGCAACGGGTATTGTTGATGAAAAAATTAACAAAACGACAGAATTTAAAGATTTCTATTGTCGTAATCACAGAGGTGAGATTTGAAATGTCCATCTATTCTTTAGTTGTTTACAGGTTTTGTTATAAACTCAATTTTTTTTTAATTGTTTTGTAATAACCTTGTCTATTCTAGGCTCTAGGTTGGATTGGTCACGTTACACAGTTAAGCGTTTTTTTTACAAAACATAATAAACTTGCATTACTTTAGGAGATTGAAGAGAAATAGTATTCCAACATTATAGATTGGGCAGGATGGAATGACACACCCAACTGAAAATTGTCTCACCAAGCTAAAGAACCCAAACAAATATCAGATAGGTATAGTCTTATTTTTATTAAATTAGAAATGAGATTTCTAAATAAATTATTTAAGGAGCCTTCTCATTTTATAGACCATAGAATCATCAGAACAGCCTGTCCTTAGTTACAAAATCAATTAGATTCTAATATGGAAATACAATTATGACTGAAAAGTTACAATCATCTGCTTGAAATCTCACTGGCAGGTATTAAAAATAAATGAATATAAACTAGTAGGTTTATAATATTGATTTACTACTCCAGACAGCCTCAATGACCTTAAACGTCAGCAGAAAACCTTTAGCATATCAAATACTACATTTTTTTTTTCATTAAAAACCTAACATAAACTGTTTTGTTAGCCTTTTGGGGCTGATGTAATTGGGTTAAAATAAGTTGACATGACTTACCGTTTCTTATATCTTGGTTAAATGCGCTTAAAAGCTCAGTATTGACTTCTTCTTTAACGGCACAGCCCGTAACATTTCTATACGAGGTGATACCAAAAGGTTTTAAAAGCCGGTTTAAAACTCTTACGGTGCGAAGGCCCATTTCCATGATTTTAAAACTAGTGATTACCCTAATTGAAAATGTTAAGTGGTCGTTTACGTGACCACCATAGATATACTGGTAGGCTATGAACGAAATTACAAGATATTTTCGGGTAAAGATAAGATCAAGAGACGAAGATAAGGTTATTTTTGTAATGACAAACAGCTGACAATGACAATGACAGGCCCTTGACAAATTACATTAAAAAAATGTTTGAGGCTCAGAAGCAAATTCGTCAGTTGTTAAAATTCGCTGTCATCGTTTCATTCCTTGAAATTCCTATAATTGCTATTTTAATAACATTGAATCATAACGACCGCTGATGCATTTATTTCTAGAAAAAGAAACAGTAATGGTGTTCTAAAGTTCATGACATTTTGTGAAAGTAATAAATCAATGAAAGAACGCATAAAGGCTTGATCATTATAGCAACCAAGCACCGCAGGCACCCGACCAACAGGGATATGACCTATGTTCTATCATTTTTTTGTTCTAGTATTAGAAATTGATAATTGTACTTTCAATGATGCTAAGTTATTTACGAGGAAATGGCATGTGTCCCGACCAAATTACAAAAAAAAGTTAATGTCACTTTGACAGCAGACAGTGAAAAGTCATAAAATTGATGGTTGCACACAGTTTGTGTTGTGGTCTGTTTTTTAAAGAAAAATTAGTGATATAAGTAAATAAATATGGTTGTTAATGCTCCTGACTCGCCTGAACAGGCTGAAGTCATATTTGTAATAGAGGCGACCGCTGCTAACGGCGCGTATATAGGAGAATTGAAATCCAATTATATAGTTCCAACTCTAGAGTGAGTATCGTTTGTTTACCTTATTTCATTGTCCCTGACCGCATAAATCAGGAGTACTTACGTTACCTAAGATGATTATTAACTGATCTAGCTTTGAATTAGTTAGAGACATGCCTAAATGACTAAATGATCTGAGAACAAGCAATGTAATGAATTAACTTTCAAGAAATGTATGTAGATCAACCACGAAATAACTATATCTTGCAGCTACTGTTAATCAAAGTTCTGTGATCAAAAAAAGCAAACACACATTTATTATATTCACATATATTTACATATGCTAACCACAAAATTACGGAAAGGAAAAAAAATAGAGTTTTTTAATATTTATTCATGTTGGACCTACTCAAAAACTACATTTCTACTAATTTAAAAAAGTCTTACATTTATGGAAAGCATTATCAGCCAGTCAAATGAGTGATGGCCAGGGCTGGTCACTAGTAAAAAAAAACATAAAAAATATTTTTTTTCTATTTCTAGATATTTCCATGGAGGTCCAATCGAAGAAGGAGGTGGTAGTGGCTCAGTGTACAGCATTGTCACATACAAAGCAGCCGACTGCCACCCGGGCATGCCTGTCGCCACCTACGGCCCTTACACATGTCCGCAAACTGTAGTGGAGACAGTTGATAAAATACAGTGAGTATCTTTTACTACTTTACCCCTCTAGTAGTTTCAGGAATGTCTCATCAAATAAACGTGACCCTAGAACGTAAAGGTCTATTGAACAATCACCGTGGATTTTAGACAGTACAATTCTTAGAGTCCCTCCCACCCCCTGGAGGACTCATTTGATGTTTATACCACAATAAAAAAAAACCCCTCTCTAGTGATTTCTCCTGTATTGTGGGTTTCTAGTTTGTTAAACAGGCATTTAAACTCAAACACAAACAGCCAGACCTAGAATAACTACTTACCTATAGATCTTATATATATTTGTTCCATGCAGGAATCAAACCCGTCCCATTCTAAATAACAGTACCTGACCTGGGAATTGAACCAAGACCCCATGTTTTGAGCAAAATAATAGCACATTGAGCTTTGGAAAGAGATTATCTGCAACCTACACCATTAAATCTATCGCAGGAAATCCTAACCAACCACAACAAACTTATACAATATTGTGCAAGAGAGATAACACTCTTCAAAACTGAAACTAGCCAACTATCTCTTTCTAAAGGTGCAAAATTTATCCTAACATATTTCTCAAAATTTACAGATACATAGGCGGTCATGCTGAAAGCCGAGCGTGTGTCACAGAAGCCCTAACAGCAGCACTGGCATGCTTCGATGAGCTCGGCCGGACTGATTTACCAATACATGTGCTATTGCTGTGCTGTTCGCCCCCTTACTCTGCATACGCTGGGGGATTGGTACCAGCTGGTTGGTCGTTTCTTACAAACTAGCTTTCATCTGCAGCTTTTGTGCCTTCTCTTTTCTTCTTTAAGTAATATGCGAAAAAAAAACATATCAGGCCCATCACTTACCTAAAATCGCTTTAAATGTTTACTCACTCAACTTACTTTAATGTTTGAAATATTTGTGAGGATTTTTTCTTTTTAATTATCATCATAAAAAGAGAAAGAGTGAGAGAAGAAGATAAATAGGTGGAGCGAGAGAACGGAGGAGAGAGAGAAATAAAGAAAGAGAGCACTTGATGACTATTGTCAAATTGTGCATAAAATTTTCCTCACTTTCTCTAAGCTCTATTACATGCAAAATGACGGGTTTTGACAAAACAGAGGCGAGAAATGTCTTAAACAACTAATAAGTTTAGTATTCCAACATGTGCACGATTGGTGCAGAGGCTGAGTGATTGGGTTCGATTCCCGCACGGAACAAATAATTACATGACCTACAAGTAGTTTTTATGGGTCTGGGTGTTTGTATATTATGTTTGTAAACGCACCCACGATTCAGGAGAAAACCCTTGTGTGGCAACATGTTTTTAAAAAAGAAAAGAAACAGGCTACTTCTTTCAGAAACGTAATAAGAAGAATTTATTGCGTTAAATTATACTCTATTTCTAAGAATTTTGAATGTTATTGTGCCAAAATGACTTTTTAGTTTTAGGCCGCTTGTATTAAACTGGCCGTATTAGTATTGGACTAGTACAGTAGTTAAGTACTTTTTATAACAATTTTAACATCAGGAGCCCCAGCGACAGTAGAACAAGCAGCCCGTCTCCTGGCGGAGCGCGGCGTGCAGGTGTCGGTGGCGTCAGCACGCCGCGTGCCCGCGCTGCACGCGCTGTACGAGCACGCGGGCGGGGAGCTGCACCAGGCGCAGCAGAGGAACTATGCCAAGGTAACTACTTAACAACTTATTTATTCCATTGAATACATACAACATGAGAAATGTTAAAAAAAGTCTAAAAAAAAATGTATTTGAAAAATTATATTTAAAGTTAATATTAACAAAAGAAATAATAATACGAGTATCATCTTTATATTCATAAAATATTTACGTCATAAAGACGCCTAACTATTTAGCGAGCTTAAAAAAGAAACAAAAAAAACCGACACCGACTTCCAAAACATAAGTTATTTTACACTTTTTTTGTGGTGGTTTTTGAAGGCGGTTAGTTTTTTTTACCCTTTTTACCCTTTTTAGTTCAAAATATTCAATCCTAACTTTTGTCAAATACGTAATCCGTAGTACCGGTAATAACATCGTCCAAGTACACAGCGAAAAATGCTCATAAAGTAAAAACTACGGAACGAAACTGAAAGACATTTTTATGGGACAAAAAATGACAAATATACAGCATTAAACAAAAAAAGGATCATGAAAATCGGTTCACCCAGTCGTAAGTCATACATGAGGTAACAAAAGTCGGTAAAAAAAACAATCACCGCCGACTATATGCATTGAACCAATTTGGACTTGGTCTATCAGTGGATTTTTTCCTGATAAATGACAAAAAAAAGCAAATATTTTCCCCCCCACCCCCATATAATTAAAAAAGAGCAAAGCTTTAGACCCCCCGCACTCCTAATAGTGGTTACGTAATACTTGAACGGTCCCTATTGCATTACATTATGAGTAAGCGCACTTTATTTTTCTTTTTTTCGTGGTATGTAATAATCATCACATGAGTCTTCCCACCCAGGGCAGAGCGGGAGGGACTGTCAGACTCGTACTGACTAAAATCCACGGTATCCTTCAATAGCCCTTTACGTACCGGGGTCACAGTAATTCGTGAGTCCTGCGACCCCGGCAGGCTTTGGCCCTCTACAGGGGGCCCCGTCACTATGACCCGGGACCCGGACCCCGACCCGGGATTAGTAAGCGCACTTAGGGAGCTTCTCCATGACGAGATGCGACACAATCCGACCGATTCCAACTAGAAGGGAAAATCATCCTTACCACTACGACATATGACTTAAAACGTAGACACGACGACGTCAATTCAATCGAATTGGATCATTATATCGTAGTAGCAAGGTCGATTTTCATTTTTAGTTAGTAGAAATTGCAAATCGCACGATTCGCGTCACGGGGAAGCTCCCTTACTGTAACTGTTCTCTCAGGACCCACGTCACCTGGTGCTCCTCCGCGGCTACAGCTTGAAGGAGAGACCGCCGAGTCCCGCGCCTCCTCCCGTGCCCGACATACAGGCTGATGTCTATGGGTATGTTCAATGTTCATCATTAATTTTAACTAGTGACCAGGGTATGTCCCATCTCCTTTCCTGCCCATCTTGCAACGACCTGCACCTTCCAGTATTTGAATAAGGCAAACGATAGAGATCTGAAATAAAACCATACAAGAGTCACGGCTCCAAATAGGCACATTTCAGCATAATGCCGGACAACTTGTTCTCGACGCTGGTTTTCGAATGGACTTTTGGTTACAATTTGCGTCCATCGACACGCAAAGATGAAAAAGTAGCGACCCAGCCCAGCTTCACACAGTGGTATCCATCCAGTCCCATTTCAACGCCACCTACGGCTGTATTATGACGTCTTAAAACCAGGCTTGTACCAGTGAGTGAAAGAGACAGAGCTATAGAAGTCGTCTAGCGCCGCCTCGTTCACTCACTAGAACAAGCCATAATACGGCCCCTGCTCATCATCTGCCTAGCCTTTACCCAACTATGTTGGGCTCAGCTTCAATCTAACTAGATGCAGCCAACTATAAGTATTTTACATGGAGCGACTGCCTATCTGATCTTCAACCAAGTAACTAGGCAATACGATACCCCTTAGCAAGACTGGTTACCAGACTTTCAAGACTTTCTGACTATTAGTAACGACTGTCAAAGATCTGTCCCGGAGAGGCAACGACTCTATTGAGCGGCTTGTTGGCCAGGGGAAAGTAAGGCACGAGAATACGCGGCAGGTCACCCGTGCGATGGACTGACCAGATCAAGTCTGCAGTAGGTGGTCCGCTGCTTGAATTTACACGAGTTACAGCCTACAGGGAGGGATGGCGTCGCATTGTGAGGCGAATTATGGCAGCACGATGTCTCGCTGCAACATGCTGACCACGACCACTCTGTCAAGAGTGAACAGACGAAGAAGAAGTCAAAGATCTGCAAATGACAGCCGGGACCCCACGTGCTTCCTTTTCTTTTCTAAAGTAGTGATAGATCATCCATAGACCAACTTCGGCAAGGGTGGCTTAACCTTCAAAATTGACCTGTTAGTCACGAGCCCCTCAACGACAGGTGTTACTCGTACTATCCTTGAATACTCCTACTGAAAGACCTTACCAATAAGGTCAGTGTAGATCTTCCTAGGACATATGCCCCTCACATTTGCCAAAAGTTTTAAATATCAAAAATGTTTTCCTACAGCCAAGGTCGCGGCACTACAGGCCCCGCTCGGCCGGGGACACAGACGTTCCCCCGGCCGGGCGTGGCGGCCGCTGCCGGCGTGGGGCCCGTGGGTACCGTGCCTGGAGTCCCCGGGGTCGCAGGTGCTGGTAAGTGCGATCACATTTCACTAACATTAAGGAACCTCTGCATAATCCCGTTGTATTTGAGAGTCTCCTAACGACCCCGTTCCCGTCTTTTTTGCGCTTTGTGGTTAATTAGTGCGGCGCGGCAAGCGATAAGATCAAATGTATAGAAATGTTTGAAACACGCGACGAGACGCCGCTAGTGGCGAATTCGTGTACTTACAAAGTAAATAATGTCATTTTCTCACAGCTTAGACCACTGTCGTAAACGGGCCGATAGCGGTGTACGGCGTGGTTAGCGGTTGGCAGTAGCCGCTGAACTCCCCACTCTCGCTGTCTTGTGTGTCTGTTTCGTGGCGTCGCAATTATTCGCTTGTGCTTTTGCTCCCGCCGCTCCCTCCCACACCGCGCGCCATTGATGATGGACGTTGAGAATCACCACTTTTTCCCAGCATAACAGTATCTGTTCATATATGTTTTTTCGTCAGGGAACGCGTCGTGTGGTCGCGGCGCAGGCAACTGGCTGGCACCGCCGCGCGCGCCGCTGTACGCCAACAACTCAGCGCTGCTCACACAGCTCGCGCAGCCCTCCTACCCGCCGCCGCCGCCGCCGCCCGCTCACGCCGTGCAGGTAAGAGGAGAGTGAGCCAGAGTAAGAGATAGAGAGTGACTGACTGGCCATGGCTTAGGCCACTGGCCTGGATTAGGTTATAACTGTAATAAAAAACGCGCACGAATCGAGTGAGTGGAGCGAGCACTGTGAACTTAAAGTATTTCCCTTTTGCCATTTTAACCGCAGGCATAAACTAATTGGTCGCGGGACTCACGAATTACCGTGACCCCGGTACGTAAAGGGCTATTGAAGGACACCGTGGATTTTAGTCAGTACGAGTCCTCCCGCTCTGCCCTTAGTGGGAGGACTCAAGTGATGGTTTTACCACGAAAAAACAAAATGTATAAACTAGTTTAAAATATACTTATCACATTTTTTGTTTCCAGGGTGGTGTGGGTCACCAGCGCATGCCCACGATGGTGACTCCCGGTCCGTCGGGGGCGCAGCTCCAGCGCTCCTACATCTGGAGCGGGGTCATCGAGTGGATGGAGAAGGGCAAAGCACCCGGGGATCAACAGAAAACTACCAAACATCTACCTTGCCAGGTTATTATGAACACTATTGTTATTGCTGTTAAGTTCATTTCAAATTGTTTTAATTTTTGGGTTCCGTATCCAAAAGGTAAAACGTCTGTCGTCATAAGGTAAACGTCATGGTGTCCGTCCGTTTGTCACCTGGCTGTATCTCATGATCTGTGATAGTTAGACAATTTAAATTCTCTTGCTCTTCCTAATACCAAATACTAAAAAACAGAATAAAATGAATATTCAAGGGGCCTCCCATTCGCGTACGGAACCCTTCGTTTGCGAGTTCCACTCGCACTTGGTCAGTTTTTTATTATTTGACACGTTATGTGTTTTGCTAATTCCAGCGTCACAGTAATTTGTTAAGACAGCCCCGCGACCCCGGCAGGCTTTAGCCCTCGCAGTCAGTCTCCCCGTCAGTCTTAAATAAATTTTGCCACTGAAGGCTAAACATTTTTTTTTAGCGTGGTAAAATCATCAAATGCGTCCTCCCACTCAGGGCAGGGCCGGGAGGGACTGTTAGACTTGTACTGACTAAAATCCACGGTGTCCTTCAATAGCCCTTTACGTACCGGGGTCACGGTAATTCGTTAGTCCCGCGACCGAAGTCTAGACACAACCCTTTTTTCCCAGGTCTCAGCCAGCACAAAAGACATCGAGCCTGAGCTGAAGGTGGACACCTGGCCGAACAAGCTCCTGATGCAGCTGATGCCGAAGCAGCTCATCTCCAACATCGGGGGCCAGTACCTCAAGGACAGCAAGTCGGTGTTGTTCCATCTCCAGCCCAGTGAAGCGCTGGATGCCCTCACTAAGGTCATGGTTAATGGGTTTGTGAGTACTTTTTTGTTTTTTTTTAAACGGTCTTCTTGTCTTTGTAAATCAAAGACAAGTACATGGAGTTTGATCTCTAATAAAAATAGACAAAGAAGATCATAGTTGAGAGACCACCAGAGAGTGAGTTACAATTCCTCATGTACATATATAGGGTGAATTTTACAAAATTTATCTTTTTTGTCATACATTTTGTACATAAGAAATACTTACCTTACCTTTTACTATTATTATAGATTATACTGTATTTACTAAATTTAACCAACTTCTTTTGTTTCGATTTTATTCTTTCCATACAACGATACAATCCTTACGTGGAACAGACTCGAACGGCACTAAAAACAGTTTGACGTATTTCACAAATTTTTATGGCACACTACCAAAAAAAAAATATGCCCTAATTATTAACATCAACAAAAAGTAAAGAAAATAAAAAAAAAAACCTATAAAATTTTAGTTTTTATTTAGTCATTTTTGTAAAAGTTTTACTTTTAATTTTAATTTTTAAATGTAGCATGTAAATTAAATTAAATTACAAAGAGTTTAAGTTTGTTAAACATTTTTTTTTGGGACCTCGTATAGATTCGATTTTACCCCTGTCAAAAGAATGCCAACTTAAAAGAATGACCCTGTATGTACCAAGCTAAATAATCCACTTTGAATCATATTCACTGAAACGTAAATCAGAGTTCAACACTCCAAGGCACTCCATGACAGTTTTTATAAAACTGTACCAAAAAAAAAGTAAATGTAAAAAAAAACGACGTGTTGCACTCTGGGAGTGCCGGCAGAAGTAAAAACTTGAATAGTAATAACCACACACGAACATTCCCGCAAGCGCCCTGCGCCGTCTTACGAATTTTCGATCAGGTCACCTGCCTGACGCGAGTTTAACATTTTTTACCCATTCCAAAAAAGTGCACAACGCCGCTAAAGAAGTTTTCACTTAAAAAATACTTTCATTTTCCTAGGCTGGGTGCGTACACTTCTCCCCGATGCCGACGCCCCCTCAGTGTGACATCAAGGTGCTGATCCTGCTGTACACTCCCGACAAGAAGGCCTACCTCGGCTTCATACCCAACAACCAGGCCACCTTCGTTGATCGACTGCGGAAGGTAAGACCTGCAATACACATGGCAGTAGGGAACTGTGTATAAGACGGGGACGCGAGGTATGATGGGAAATCACAAACTTTTTTTTTTCTTGGTAAAATCATCAAATGAGTCCTCCAACCCAGGACAGAGCGGGAGGGACTGTCAGACTCGTACTGACTAAAATCCACGGTGTCCTTCAATAGCCCTTTACGTTCCGGGGTCACGGTAATTCGTACAATCCCGCGACCGAGATCACACACTTAAGGCAAACTTAACACATTACGTACTACATTATCATCTAGCTAGTCTATCAAAGGATTCCTCTTTTTTAACATGACTGATGCAATTTAGCCATTTGCATTGCACGAGGAGCTCGTGGCTAAATAATCACAGCCGCACAGGCCTATCTTCCAGGTTAAGCCGCGCTTGCCGAGGTTGGTCAGTGGATGGGTGACCATCTGTCATAGCGAGTTTCCTCCGTGCCTCGGAAAGCACGTAAAGCCGTTGGTCCCGGCTGTCATTTATAGATCTTTAATAGTCGTTAATATTAGTCAGAAGCTCTAAAGTCGGACAACCAGTCTAACCATGGGGTATCGTATTACCCAGTTACTAGATTGTGGAGGTCCGATAGACAGTCGCTCCATGTAAAATACTGATATTCAGCTGCATCTGGTTCGACTGGAAGCCTACCCTAATATAGTTGGAAAAGTTCAGGTAGATGATGATGCAATTTTGCCATTTTTCTGCTGAAATTTTACTTTTTTGTCGTTTAGTTTAGTTAAGTAAGGTTTACAATCCCTGAGGACGGCGGCCATTACATCTGTGCGAGCGAGACTCATGACATTTGCACGGGAGTGACAGAGATAGGTAATAATAGCTTAAAGTACGAAATTTCTCCAGCTTCGCGTCCGGAGTTAAGTTATTACAAATCAAAATTATATGCAATAATACTGTATTTTATGCAGTGTTCAATATGTGAATTGTACTAAGCTACTCCTTGTGGTATACAGGTAATTCAACAACAGAAAATAAGTCAGATCATCAGTAAGCAACAGTTGCCGGCTGCGGTCAGCAACGCAGGCGGTATGCAACAGAATATGCCCAACGCTACCATGGCAGGTAGTGCCTTTGTTCTTTTATGATCTTTCTTTACGATTCTGGACTATCTTTGTCTGTTCATGTGTCTTTTAGATAAACCAGTACCTACCTTAGCGCCAATTCTGTAGTTGCAGAAGCCTGATTTATAAGAAACCTTGTGCGCTCTAGGTTCCGGTGCCATGCCGGGTACTGCGGGCATGTCGGGCGGAGCGATGGGAGCGGGCATGGCGGGAGCACTGGCGGGAGGAGCAGGAGCGGGCAACATGCCGCCCGCCGCGCAGCAGGGCATGGTGCAGTCGCAGATGCAGCAGCAGCACCCGCAGGTACGTGCAGGAGCGGGCAACATGCCGCCCGCCGCGCAGCAGGGCATGGTGCAGTCGCAGATGCAGCAGCAGCACCCGCAGGTACGTGCAGGAGCGGGCAACATGCCGCCCGCCGCGCAGCAGGGCATGGTGCAGTCGCAGATGCAGCAGCAGCACCCGCAGGTACGTGCAGGAGCGGGCAACATGCCGCCCGCCGCGCAGCAGGGCATGGTGCAGTCGCAGATGCAGCAGCAGCACCCGCAGGTACGTGCAGGAGCGGGCAACATGCCGCCCGCCGCGCAGCAGGGCATGGTGCAGTCGCAGATGCAGCAGCAGCACCCGCAGGTACGTGCAGGAGCGGGCAACATGCCGCGCAGCAGGGCATGGTGCAGTCGCAGATGCAGCAGCAGCACCCGCAGGTACGTGCAGGAGCGGGCAACATGCCGCGCAGCAGGGCATGGTGCAGTCGCAGATGCAGCAGCAGCACCCGCAGGTACGTGCAGGAGCGGGCAACATGCCGCGCAGCAGGGCATGGTGCAGTCGCAGATGCAGCAGCAGCACCCGCAGGTACGTGCAGGAGCGGGCAACATGCCGCGCAGCAGGGCATGGTGCAGTCGCAGATGCAGCAGCAGCACCCGCAGGTACGTGCAGGAGCGGGCAACATGCCGCGCAGCAGGGCATGGTGCAGTCGCAGATGCAGCAGCAGCACCCGCAGGTACGTGCAGGAGCGGGCAACATGCCGCGCAGCAGGGCATGGTGCAGTCGCAGATGCAGCAGCAGCACCCGCAGGTACGTGCAGGAGCGGGCAACATGCCGCGCAGCAGGGCATGGTGCAGTCGCAGATGCAGCAGCAGCACCCGCAGGTACGTGCAGGAGCGGGCAACATGCCGCGCAGCAGGGCATGGTGCAGTCGCAGATGCAGCAGCAGCACCCGCAGGTACGTGCAGGAGCGGGCAACATGCCGCGCAGCAGGGCATGGTGCAGTCGCAGATGCAGCAGCAGCACCCGCAGGTACGTGCAGGAGCGGGCAACATGCCGCGCAGCAGGGCATGGTGCAGTCGCAGATGCAGCAGCAGCACCCGCAGGTACGTGCAGGAGCGGGCAACATGCCGCGCAGCAGGGCATGGTGCAGTCGCAGATGCAGCAGCAGCACCCGCAGGTACGTGCAGGAGCGGGCAACATGCCGCGCAGCAGGGCATGGTGCAGTCGCAGATGCAGCAGCAGCACCCGCAGGTACGTGCAGGCATGCCAGGTGGCGCTGGCAACATTTCACGAGAGAAAACACGTATTTATGCACTATTCGTCGCTCATAGACAGATATACTTTAGAAAGTGAATGCAATTTCGACTCAAGATTGACAACTAGAAATCTCGCGTGGTCATACTCAGGTCGAGGTTGGCACATTTGATTCCAAATTTTACGCCTTATTTATTTAACGATAAAGTCCTAATTTGCTCTTTTAAAACTCCCTTCACATCGCCATCTAAATGATAACCCTATTTCCAACTCTCCAGGGCATGATGATAGGTGGTGCCATCGGACAGCAAGTCCAACAAGTGGGCGGCAAGGGTCCCCGCCCAGTCACCCAGCTGGACGGACTGGAAGCAGCTCGCCAGCACAATCTGGAGAAGATCCAGCACTTGCAGCAGACCTTGGAGGCTGCTCATCAGCAGGAGGCGCAGTTCAAGTCGCAGATGGATATCATGTCGCACTTGCATGCGGCACAGCAGCAAGAACAACATTATAAGCAGTTAGAGGTGAGGTTTTACCTTTTAAAGACATCAATCATGCATCTGAATATAAACCTTATTAGTATAAAATTGAGTGGCATATTCCTACAGACTATTGTGAACAAGTTTATAATACGAATTAGAAATTTAATCGTAGGCAATTAAAGTTCTTTTTCGGATGTAGTGCGACTAAGCTAGTGATTCGCTCTATAGATTTTAAAATCAATTTTTCACTTCCGTAAACCCTGATACTAAAAAAATAAATATAAATCGTTAGAACCGTTTTCGAAAACGCGAAATTGTTCGTTTAACAGTATAGAATGTACCTTCCTCTTGAAACAATTTCTTGATAAAAACCGCATTAAAATCCGTTGCATACTTTGAAATCTCTAAGCGTTATAGAGGCGGAAAAATGACTTTGTTTTATCCTACGAGACACGTGAACTGCCATAAAAAGGTGTTCTTTTGAGTCACACATAACCTGTAACATGCAACACAAAATCCACAGGAGCAACAACGCAAGCACCAGCTACAGCAACAGTTACAGCAACAGTTGCGCGGCGCGGGCGGTGTTGCGCACCCGCCGCGCGTCATGCGCCCGCTGCTACCTTCCAACCCTGGACTACGACATCTACTGCAGCAGGTAGGTGGCACTATGTCTCGAGTACGAGGATGAAAAAGAAAAATGTCCCTTAGTGGACTTAATTTAAGGGTCAAAGTACTGTAAAAGTTATAACATCAATAACAGTAGCCTGAAGATAGTTGAAATGGCCCGGCAGAGAAGAGGCTATATAGGCATAACCATTATATATTATGAATTGCAATAAAATTATAATAAATTTAAATAAAAAATCGAAAACAATAGTTTTATAATATGAAATAATAATGAACCGAATATTTAATTTTATCGCAATATTGATACTGCTAAAGTGGCATTTTCAGACGCCTTAAGGCCCACTTGCACCACACATCACTAAACGGGTTTAGCGCTGAACTGCCTTAGAATATCACTGTATCCCTGTCAAATTGTTTGAAGTTGACAGAGACAGAACGATGTTTTAAATATGTTTAGCGCTAAACTTGTTTAGTGGTTTGTGGTGCAAGTGGGCCTAAATGTTCTATTCAAAGATAGTACAAGTGTTTGAAAAAAGCTTGTTTAAGACCTTGTATCGAACACAAAGATTAATAAAAATAAATATATTTGCGTATCACTACAGAATTTCATAATACTCAAAGATAGAGCCGAAAGTTCGCGCGAATCAAGAAGCGATCTATAGTACCTCTGCAATATTTATTTTTGGAATGGCTAAACATGGAGGTATCTATTTTTTTTTCACTTGCATACAAATGTCAGCTTTGTGCAAGTTCAAATAAAGTTTAAAATACATAAACTTTCAAAAGTCTGAGATACCATCAAAACAGGATATTTATTTTCGACTTTATTAACTTTATACGCAATGCTGATATTTGTTTGGAAAATCACTGTTTTTGTAAAAGAACGGTAATTTCAGTTAGACATAATTTTGTATTGTAATCACAGTTAGAAAACGTATTTATGATATTGGTGCCTAACTAACACACGGGCACAAAAGGAAAAATATTTACTACAATTGAAAGTGCAAGGATCTTTTGGCGCGTGAGCGAAACCAAAAATAATATCTCCTTTTGTTTTTTCGTACAATCTTAAGAAGAATTCATCACTTTTTTAATTATTATACGCTTTAAAGTTATATCCACAGAAAAAAAAACAACTTGAATTGGTCAAATGTTTTTGTTTACCAGCAATAATTGCTCTAATGATTATGCCATTCAAACGCCAAAATATCCTTGTAGCACTTTACATAACATTTTGTGTTTTTAGCAGCATTTTGGTTTGTATGTAGCCATAGATTTGGTAGTAAACACGATTTCATAGAACTACTACGAATTCTCATTTACGCCAAAATTTAAAGAAAAATAAGACTTTAAAGTACATAATGTAAGGTTTATTTTTCTTCAAATGCACCTGGCACACGACCGACGTAGTAAAATGAATAGAAATTACCATAGTTCCACCATCACTCATGAATTAATTATTCATTATTTTTTGTAGGTTCATAATAATATTATTTAGTTTTAGAAAAATAAGTGTTGGAAATAATTTGAACTAACTTTATGACTACTAGTCATAGTCAATTTTTTCTCCTTAGTCATAGACACTTTTTTTCACACCATAGACGAGTAGGATGAAATGTCAAATTTTGAAAGATAAAAAAAACAATTAGAGGTTCATGTTACGTATTTTGATTTAATTCTTTTTAATGCACTAGAAATGGGCTGAATTGAAATAAAAATCTAATATTTTTCTCAGGAAATGAATTCTTCATCGATAAAACCGACCATATTAAATCTTTTGAGGAGCTCGTGGCTTAATAAATACAGCCGTACAGACCCATCTTCCTGGTTAAGCCGCGCTTGCCGAGGTTGGTCTGCTGATGGCTGATCATCTGTCATAGCGAGTTTCCTCCGTGCCTCAGAAAGCACGTAAAGCCGTTGGTCCCGGCTGTCATTTGTAGATATTTGACAATCGTTACTGTTATGTCAGAAGCTCTAAAGTCTGACAACCAGTCTTACCATGGGGTATCTTATTGCCCAGTTACTGGGTTGTGGAGGTCCGACAGGCAGTCGCTCCATGTAAAATACTGATATCCAGCTGCATCTGGTTTGACTGGAAGCCGACCCCAATATAGTTGGGAAAAGGCTAGGCAGGTGATGATCAAATCTTTTGAACAATGAATATTCTCTTTTAAAAAAGAAAAGTAAAAAAAGTTTTCAATTCAGTCCATCCCTATCTTTCTTAGTACATGGTGTAAGGGACATCCATGTGCAGACTTCTAGAAACTACAATACCAATAAAAAGTTCAATAAAAAAAAACTCAAGCCAGAATTTTATGTTATCGCTACCTGCGGCGGTATTATGACGTCTTAAAACCAGGCTAGTTCCAGGGAGTGAAAGAGACAGAGCTATACAAGTCGTCTAGCGCCACCTCGTTCACTCACTGGAACAAGCCTGGTTTTAAGACGTCATAATACGGGCTCTGATCTACATAATATTACAAGTATAATGTCTGGAATTTAAAAGAGACTGTGGCGATTTTGTTTCGGCTGTTTCTTCTCAGAGTAGTCAGGTACGAAACACCGGTCTCTCCTCCTAGTTTTAGTAAAAGTATTGATATAATCTACTTGCATATATAAACATCATTTAATTTAATTTATTCGTCATAATGTTTTTTCTTTTGTCGATGTCCCTTGCACTCATACTTATAATCATTCATAGCGCTCTTTCAGGTATCAACGAACACCAGTGACTAACGCTTTCTCATCATTTCAGCTTGTTTTAACATGTCGTGCTCAACTTAGTAGTGAGTTGAGCAGGGTTGAGCGTGACGTTGCTTGTCATTTAGTTTTGAGTAGCAATTCATGGACTTTTGTTGAGCAAAACATGGAGATTTATGGATTCAAATGTTAAATTACATACTAACCATTTCTAATATTTTATAAATATTTTACGCATGCGTAGCGAATTTCAAAGCTTTCCAACAAACCATTCCTTCTAAACTTTCCATTTCTTTTTTCAAGCTATCACCAACCACGCGAGCATAAATTAAAACACCATTAAAACAGAATTAAATAATAAAATCTATGTAAAACAATACAACTTATTTGACGCAGTCGTAGAACATAATTAACAATTCATTATTTTTTTGCCAATAATTTAATTGTTGTTTTCGTTTTTAGATTTTTAGCCTGATTTTTTTTTCTGTCTTATTTTCGTTGGTTTTGTGCCTAATAAATAACATTACGATGAAAAAACAACTCCGAACAGTAGTCCGGAGCTACATGACGCCAACTAGTTTCGTTCGTTACTTACTTCCCTTTCGCCTCATCTACTACAAAATATATACTTTACAAAATCCCACGTTATGCTCAACAACAACGTCATGCTCAACTAACACGCGATGCTCAACTCTCGCTCAACTCGTCTCAACTCCGCTGCTCTCCGATGTTTTTAGCAACAGCAGCAGCCGCGCGGCGCCCGGCCGCACATGTGAGGCCCCGCCCGCGCCCCCCGCTCACTCCGTCTCACCCCCCCGCACGCTCTTAACGCTCGCACAAGTAATGCTTCACACCTACTACTAATTTGTGTGAACTTTGACATGTACTAAGTGAAGTTTATCTTTTGGGAATATTGTTAGCAACTTTGAGCTCCTAAAAAAAAAATGTATGTAATGAGAGAGGTCTCATCACTTTACTGAAGAATTTTGCTTAGCCAAAGAACGTATTAAGACTTTTATTATAACAATAGTTCGTCTTTAGAAACCGTAAGTTATTGCAAAGAGCATAAAAACTGTTTTTTTTTTAAATATTTTATTTCCGGAGTAATGTTAAAATCCCACAAAGCGCAGAATCTGAAAGGCAAGTGAATTTCGGTTTGTACCTGTTTTGGGTTTTTCACCAAAGACATGTCATACGTTCACTATTTTATGTTGCATGCTTTTCTTAGGTTTCTTTCTTTCAGTTCTAAAATAATTTCTTCATAGATCTAACATTTTCATTTAATTTTTAATGAAACCCGCTTTAAAATTAGTTCATCAAATCTCATCCTCATTGAATTGTAAATACTTTTCATTTAATTTTAAGGGTCAATAATAATTTATTAGGACAAAAAAGAGTCTAAATTTACGGAAGTAAACTGGAATATTAATATTGTGCAACGTCCTTAGGTTGTTGATTTTAATAAATATCGTAAAATAGATAAGTATACAGGCAAAATAAGGAGTTGGTCACACGCGTGGTTACTGAACATGATCCAGTTGGGTTGAGAATCAGGTTCTCAATTTGGACAGTGTTACTAAAAATAGAAAAGATATGGGTAGTGCGACATATAAATAAATAATGTAATCGTGCCAAAGGTGCATCTTCCTTTAGCTTTGTTTAAGAGGCCTCTTACAGTCCACTAGCGCCGCCAATCGAAAAAATGTCGTACCTCGTAAATAAAATCAAAAATACAAAATGTGGTCTGTAATTACTGTAGAAAAGGCAATAACGTAATTTTATAACACATTGTCAACACTTGAAATATAGCTGTTTAGCTAAATCGTGCATTTGTAACAAAAACGGCCGTTTATGTACACTACAGTAATTACAGACCACATTTTGTATTTTTGATTCTATTTACTAGTTATGACATTTTTTCGATTGGCGGCGCTAGTGGACTGTAAAATGCCCCTTAAAATACAATCGCAATACAAATTGCGAAGCAACTTTTTTATAATTATTAAAACTGTAACAGAACAGCAATGAGGCAACAATAGTTGAATATATTTAAAAAAAAAAACACGTAACAGAGTAGTCGCCTAAAATATGTAACATCTGACATCTTACCTTGGTGTTAAGCAGATCTATGCAAGAATTGATTAACTTTGGATATCCATTCAAAGGCAGACTCAAGCAAAGGTAGCTACCATCAGACGGCTCACTCTACCACTGCGCACGCACATTGATGAAATCATTTGATTTGACCAATCCAATTCCACTCACAAAGCTGAAAAACATAAAAAGTTGCCTGCATACTTATCCATTTTACTCAACCCACCAGCTCCTATCTTCATACTAAAATCGATTTCTGCCCCTAGCAGCCGCAGTACAGGCCCGGGGGCGGCGCTCCCCGGCCGGCGTCGCAGCCCCAACAGTTCGACGACGTCAACAACTACTCCGACTTCATCTAGGCCTTACCACCGCATGTGTGGGCTCAATGGGAAGACGATGATGACTTGCATTGAAAAGTTGACCTTAAAGCAAGGCATTTTCATGTATTTGTTGAAATATTCGCTTTATTTTGCTAACAAAAAGAATTTATATGGCAGTTTAGGTTATAGAATGTGACATGACAACATTCAATTCTACTGAATTCTGAGTAGAATTGAAGCTAAAAAAAAGGAAGAGAAATTATTCCCTTCGTTCGATTCCTACGAAATACAAGTGAACATGTCCAAGGAAAACATTTAAATGTATGCGTGGCGTTCACTCATCCAAACTAATATTATAAATGCGAAAGTAACTCTGTCTGTCTGTCTGTCTGTCTGTCTGTCTGTCTGTCTGTCTTTTCTTCACGCCTTAACTACTGAACCGATTTGTGTGAAATTTGGTACAGACATAGTTTGGAACTTGAGAAAGGACATAGGATAGTTTTTATTACAGAAAAATAAAAATAATATTAAATGCTCTAACGGAGTATAGATAATTCCTTAAATTATTGATAGATGGCGGTGATCGCGCAATGGTGTCGATCGTTACACGAGTTCGGTTCATGTTATTGTTTAAATTCATCGGAAAAAAGTAAATAAATAGTAAAAAGGTATGAAAAAAATAATATCAATATAATAAAACTTTAAGTACAAAGAAAATGCCCGAATGGAGTAACGCCATCTATCGATAAGGTAACCGAGTTGTCAAACTCGGATACCTTATCGATAGATGGCGTTGGGATCGAAATAGGTCGCGACATGGACGATAGATGCCGTTGGGATCGCAATAGATCGCGCTATGGTTTCGTTACACGCATTTTGTTGGGTTAACGAAACGACCGACCACGAAAGTACCGAGCGCTTCGGTACTATCGTGGAAAAAATGTAGTGTCGGTTGTATGATAGTTTATGTGGATTGCTCCTGTTTCGTAAATTTTAAATTGGTTCCGTTCTATAATTGGTGTTCCTGTGATGCTTATGAGAAACCTAGATACACCAAGACTATATAACGGCGTACGGTTACAAATAACCTATTTAGGACGGAATGTCATTAAAGCCGTTATTATGACTGGGATGGCAAAAGGCGAAACTTTCATTATTCCCCGCATTCCCATCATTCCAACTGATTTGCCAGTCCAATTCAAAAGAGTTCAGTTTTCGCTGAAAACTGCGTTTGCAATGACCATAAATAAAGCCCAAGGGCAAACGCTAAAAGTTGCGGGGGTACATCTTGAAAAAGACTGTTTCTCCCATGGACAACTCTACGTTGCGTGCTCAAGAGTGTCGAAACCACAAAACCTTTATATTTTTGCAAAGGATGGCAATACTAAAAACGTATACAGAAATGTCTTGGTGTTAGAAACTTACATAATCTCTAAAGCCTAAAATAATAGAAAAATTGTCAAGGGAGAAACAGTCTTTTTTCGTTTTGAACTGAAATGTCAAATCAGTAGAATGATGGGAAAATAAGGGAAAAATAACATTTTCGCCTTTTTCGATAGGCATAACGGCTTTAATGCCCTAAGGGAGTATGCATCTCTTAAATTCAAACGCAGAGCTCATTATGTTGATTTTTGAAGAGTTCCCTAGAATATCTTCCACATTTCATTTTTGAAGAGATCCCGCAAGATCGGGAACTATTTGGGTAAAACCAAAAATCTGCTGGAAGTCACTATTCCACGCGAACGAAGTCGCGGGCAAAAGCTAGTACATTTATAAAAAAGAAGTGGCTTCACTAAAATGTTACGTTTTGAATACGGAATCTGGACATTTTATAATCTAAATATTGTAGATATGAGTGGTAACGCCGTGAGGAGACGCCCTAGAAAGACCTACACTGACCTTATTGGTCAAATGCTTCAGAAAGACCGGGTGTGTAGTACCCGCAAAGGCCGGGTGTGTAGTGCCGGCGTGCGTGTATGACCAGATGTATGAATGTGGATGAGGCGAAAGGAGTATGTAAGGATCGTAGCAGGTAGCGCTCTGTGGTTTTACACTATGTGCATTTATGCAAGTAAAGCTGTTTTTAAATGAAATACCGCGAATATTTGAACAAATGCTCCAAATAAAGATTACGATGGTACCCACACATGTTGTATTCAGGAATGTTTTATAAATAGTAAGAAACGGATAGATCTTGTATTATTGTATATCTTTTTATTTTACCGAAGGGCCAAAGTAATCCTATTTCAATTGAATTCAATGTTTGCTCTCAAAACGGTGAAGGAAAACATCAAGAGGAAACCGGCATGTCCTAGAAATAGAAATTCGAAGACATGTGACATCTACCAACTCACACGGGGCCCGGGTGGTGGATTACTGCCCTCTCCCTCTAACAGAGAGGAGATCTGTGTCCCAGCTGTGAACATTATAGGCTGATTATGGTATGCATATTTATCTACAAAATAAGATAGGTATGAAAAGAAAAATACAGTGTTTTCTCCGATTGGCGTTGTAACAGCGTCAATCATTTTCAAATGTATTTAGTCCCCTAGTTAGTTTATTAAAAAATAATAGACTTCGTCAGAATTCGCCTTCAAAGTCGATTTTTTCGAAAAGACTATTAGGTACTATTTAGTAACCGAACAACAAAATAAGTACTAAGGTACTTATTTTGTTGTTCCAATTGAGTAGTAATTATTTACTAAATAAGTAAGCAATTAGCATTGGTGGTCGTTCGGCAGTTACGAACGTAGATAATACAACATCAAAAGTCGGGTGTGGAGGCTCATGACGTCAGAATTATGTAAAAATTATACCTAGAAGTGACGTATTTTGAATGTTTATATAAAATGGCTTACGTAATTAAAAAAACGGGTCAAATATTTTTTGATAAATTAACTGACGGGCTAATTTTTTTTTTTCAGTTATTTTACCTATTGTTTTTCCTACCTCAATTTGATTATATTTCGTTCATACCTTGCCTTCCATATAAATGATTGTTGACTGATATCATAATTCTTGCAAATAGACAAATTTTTATATTATATTGTAGTATAGTAATTGATCCTTTGTTTTTTGAAAGCCTTTTAAATGTTGCCTACATTTGGCGCAGTGGTTAAACGATTGATTGCTGTCCTGCGTGTCGTGGGTTTGATTTCCACATGGAGCAAATATTTCAATGGTAATAAAGGTAGTTGTTTGGGCTATTGCAGTGTTTGTGTGAGTTTAAATGTTTGCGTAGTAGTATTAAGATTTTCTGATGTTTGTAAATACATTCAGGAAAGATTGAGTCCTCCCACCCAGGGCAGAGCGGGAGGGACTGTCAGACTCTACTGACTAAAATCCACGGTGTCCTTCAATAGCCCTTTACGTTCCGGGGTTACGGTAATTCGTGAGTCCTGCGACCACATCCACGATACATGGGAAAGTAATTGAATAAGGCAATGTAACTTTTTTTTAATAAAATTAATTTATTTCACCACCACTGCTCTATAAACTCTGAAAGAAAACAGTGTGGTGAAATATTACCTCCATTGAGTCTTGTCCCACGCGTGGGAATGCAACGATTAATGAATAGGCTTTCACAAAACAGGGTGTTTGGTTTGATGGCAAAATGAACCAAGTCTTTTCTCAACTTTGTTGTGGTTTAATCCATATGTAAGTATAAGTAATAAATGACGATTTTAAATAAAAAAAAAGTTTGTAATTTCATTTCTCCTTTTACCGACTTCTTTATACAGTTTCCGCTTTGTTTTCGTACATATTAGGAAGAGATGGAACTATGCTTACGAAGAAAGCATAAAGCGCTATTCTTTTTTTTTCACCAAAGCCGTTCTTAGTTTAAAACGCATTTGTACCAAAAGGTAAAACGGGACCCCTATTACTTAGATTCCTCTGTCTGTCTATCTGTCCGTCTATCACCAGATTGAATCTCATGAACCGTAAGAAGGGTGTAATTTCAAAACCCTCTAAAATGACTTGACGCAGAGTCATTTTAGGGGGTTTTGAAATTAGACCCCTCATTGTAATTTTCAGAGATGATGTATTTCTGTTGCCGCTTAAACGACAAATACAAAAAAAAAAAAAAAAAAAAACAGAATAACTTACTCCTATACAACAAACGTGATAATTATTTTATTATATAGACGCTCAAAGTATTCACAAAATGTTTAGTTATAACATTCACTATAAAGATAAATAATTAAATGCAAAATTTTGGAGGCTCCCATACACACAGACTTTTTTTGCCGATTTATAGATAATAGTACTGCGGCCGTATTATGACGTCTTAAAACCAGGCTTGTTTCAGTGAGTGAAAGAGACAGAGCTACACAAGTCGTCTAGCGCAACCTCGTTCACTCACTGGAACAAGCCTGGTTTTAAGACATCATAATAAGGCCCTGAACCCTTCGTGCGTGATTTCGACTCACACTTGGCCGGGTTTTTCTTTTTGTATCGTCGTTGCCATATGGCATATACTGTTAGGGCTCAGTAAGTGATTTAGGCAAATGAAACACATGTCTTGTAAAATATCTTCTTATATATAAGTATTTGTTTTCGAATTAAGTATACAAAGAATACAAACACAATAGCAGTCTAGTTAGGGATAACTTTTGGTATAAAACTCTGGCACTAACATTCAGAAGTTATTACATATCATAGATACAAGTAGAAATACATATTTGTACCATTTTAACATTTAAGGCTCATTTACACACTCGCTGCAAGAAATTGCATGCAAGTGTGACTCCATTGCGGACTATTAATGGACAGTGAATTCAGTTGGAGAACTTGCATGCAATTTCTTACATCGTCTGAATGAGGCTTTAAGCCCATTTTAGACATTCAAGAACTTGCATACAAGTTTGACTACATTGTGGACTTTTAATGGACATTAAATTCGGTTGATTAAACAAATACCGCAAAGTAGTTCAAACTTGCATGCATTTTCTTGCATCGTCTAAATGAGGCTTTACATACAATTCTACGAGGTCAACATTTTGTTCGAAACAACGGCATTGTTCGTTTTTTGAGAATATTTGTAAAAGTGCAAGTACGCTGAGTCGTTTTTTTCCCGAATTCTATTGGCTATGGAATTCGGGCCATCAACCGTAAACAAACAGTGTCAAGTATGTTAGTATTCGGACAATCTTGTTCGATCCCGATATCGAGTGCCCGAATCTGAGTAGCCTTTCGAGCGCCCGAATGCGGGCTAACGACCAAGTGTACTTACGCCTAAAAAATGACTACAAATCTAATTTTTGTGACAAATAATTTGGAATGTCAATTTCAGTGATAAATTCAATAATTAATTTATACACGCCAGACTTCACGATTTCGAATGTGCCATTTTAGTTTCACTATAAAATAAATGCAGTGAAATATTTAAATATAATAAAATATTCGTTGATTCAAATTGTGGGAGCGAAGATATACATTCAATATACTCTACACAAATAAGTATGTATATAAGCATTTGACACACATAAAAGCGCATATCGAACTCTATCGTAAGTGTATAAGTGTGAATCTTGTTTAAATGCTCGGATTGAATTATTCTAAACTAAATAAAAAAGGGGTCTAAATGGACTACTTTATCAGAACCATAATAATATGAATTATGGTAAAATTATTCTTCATCTATTATCTACATTATTGCTTTAGCAATGTGGAAAAATTTTGGGGCATCGACGGAGCTAAACTCAAATATTGCTATCTCTTACTTATTTATTAGTAAAGAAAGAGATGAATGACTTCAAACACAATTGCACGATACCTTAGAACAGGCCGTGTTAAAGTCGCTGAATTTTAATATGACAACTTTAAATTGACATCTCTCTTTCTAACTATGCTTTCTAGACAATGATAGCAATATTTCAAGTCATTGTGGCTAAAAAAATAGAGTGATTATGGTCCACATAGCACTGGAAATTACTTTCAAAATAAAGTATTATCTATTTGTATACATATAAACATTAATATAGATGTAAAATTGAATATTATTCGAGTAAATGTAACACAGCTACTGCACATTAAAATTGATAAATATAAACTATAATATAATAACACCTTGTAGATACACACATCAATAAAAGTAGGCGATACTTTGAAAAATCGAAATCTTTTTTGTTACGGTGGATTCTATTATGATTTCTTATCTATAGATTCTTTATTTGAAAATATAGATTTAGAATATAAAACAGTACAATTGTTTTTTCCATAAAAAAAAAAAAATGAGCTTACGGTTTTACAAACTTTTTTTATGTGTTTACAGACGCCCTCAGGTCAACCTACCCGAATCTGTCTAATTTTACCAATCGAACATAAACCTTCCACTAATGTGATAGAGTTGACAATCTTTTAAAGAAATTTGACAAATTGTGGTAGGTTGATGTGGTTCTGTACATTTGTTTTTGACGCTCGACGGTGACGCTTGCAGCACAATGAAATTATGCTTGAAACGTCGCATTTCGTGGCCCTCGGTTATGGAGGCGTCAGAATGTTGATAAAAGCATTCTAATGACGTCATATATAATACGGCACGAACCGTAGTGGTTAGATTACAGAAAATATTTAAAAAAATGTTGACAGTATATAAGTTTACGTACGGTGCGTACGGCACGTACGATGCTGCTAAGTGTGCAACCGCCTTTATTCTCCCGAAAACTAATAAATACATTTCTATTATACATTATTATATTGTTACTGTAAAAAATGCTTATTTTGTATCTCAGTTACTACATATTCACACAATTATCTTTTCTATTAAAAATACATATTTATAATTATATTTACCTCTCGTTTCATCATTATAGTGACAAAAAGAGAGAGCAAAGAACAGTTTGACAATTTTAAACTATCAAAGAATTTGGAAACCCAATTTCTTATATATCACAATTAAGTAACTATAAATTTTATGTCATTATTATGAATTACGATATGTCAGAAGCATTAAAAAAATCACGAATATTTAAATTCGATAAACAGCTATAAAATAAAATAGCTTATAAAGGGAATGCATTCATAATTTCTTTCCGATTTGACACAAAAAAAACCGTAACTACACAATTTTATTTTTCATCGAAAATAATTTTTATTCTAAAGTTTTTTGGGAAAATATAGATCTTTCAAAACTTTCTTTTCGGAGCAGTCACGCAAAACTAAGTTATAAACCTAAGTGCCTTAACAAAGTGGCTTAACATAGACATACCGCAAGATTTAAAACCATAGATGGTTCTATTTCGTTATCTCGCTCACTCATACTAAAAATCGCATCTGTCGTTACATGCGAGATAAGTTAGGTCTTGTTAAGTTTAAACGGCCTTACTTCGATGAGGGTCTACATATAATTTTTTTTTTCAAATGTACTTTTGTCTTACCCCCGTATTTTTCCTGCATCGTGATGACGCAATGAGACGCAATTCGTCCGATTTTAACTGCAAGTTAAAATCATCCTTACCACTACGACATACGACATAAAACGTGTGGGTGTCTACGGGTAGATGAAAAACAAAACACACTCGCCACGACGACGTATGTCACTCGAATTGCATCATTATATCGTAGTAGCAAGGACGATTTTAATTTTTAGTACAAATCGCAAATCGCACGAATTGCGTCTGGAGTAAGTACAGCGCACACAACCCTTTCGTGAATTTCAAGCTTGCTGATACGTTATGACCATCTTAAGTCACTATGTAGGCAATTATTAACATTATATTGAGTATTAACACCCGGCTACTCATTAAATAAAGTGCATTTTTGATTATTCATATTTTGTAAACAAAAATGGAACAATTTAGAGAAATTTAAGCTCCTACAAATCTGGAGCGAGAACCGCACTGAGGGCCTAGACAAGTAGCAAACGTTAAACTTAACATTTTGAACTTTATACCTTAAAGCTGACACACTGTAGTTTTTAATACAATGTCAGCTTTATGCTGAAAACGTATTAAAAACTACAGAGTGTTTCCGTTCGTTCGTGTACTAATCTTTAATAAACTATCAACTTTATGCTGTTAAGAAAAAAGTTGAAAATCTATCAAAGACGACAAAGTGTTTTCGTTTATCGTTTGCCACTTGCCTACGGGGGCAGAGCGGGACGCCATAGCGCATGTCAGAGATTTTATTTATTTTATTTATTTATTTATTTATTTATTAATATACACACACTATCTTTACAGGCAGACCCAATGCAATAGTGGCTTGCAAACAGAAACAAAAAAAACAGACACACACAAGATAATTTAAAAAAAAAATAACGTAGGAACGACTAAATACTATTAAAAACACTAAACTTTAAAATGTTAAACAACAACAACAAACAAACAACATTACATGTAAGAAACAAAATTCAACAAAACTCTTGCGAATTCACTCAAGTTACACGAAAATATGTCTGTCCTCTCATGCACTTCATTTAACACACGTATTGTGCGGGTGAGGGGTGTTTTTGACAGCAGGTTGGTTTTGGCAACAGGTACGGCCAGCAGTGGCGGTCGCCGCCGCCTCCACACGTACCGGTCCGGCACGCACAGCTTCAGGTGTCGCAGCACTTCCGGGTTATGTGCAACTCCCCGCAGGAGCTTTAGCACATACGCCGCCAGTGTAAATTCCCTGCGCACTCTGAGTTCATTGTACCCCACCATACCCAGCACAAACAGTGTAGGATACATCAGCGGGTAAAATGGGTAAACTCCATAAAGTTTGAAATACAAGTGTCTCGTAAATTTATTCTGTACTCGCTCTAGCATGACATTGTATTTCGCTTCATGCGGAGCCCAAATCACCGCACTGTGTTCTAAATGACTTCTCACCAACGCGTCATAGAGCACCTTAAGCGTGGTAAGGTTCGTAAAGCCCTGCGACTGTCTCAAGACGAAACCCAGGTTTCTGTACGCCTTCTTGCAAATCTTAACTATGTGATCCCTGAAAGTAAGATCCGGGGTAAGCAGTACTCCTAGGTCTCGTACCTGAGACACTTGCTGCATCGGCGCCTCTTCTACTTTATAATCGTAGACAAAGGTAGTCTTCGCGCGCGTAAATGTCATTACTGAGCATTTCGCTTTGTTGAAAAACAGTTTATTTTTAAGACTCCATTCTACCACTCTATCTATGTCTCCCTGCAGTTTTTCACAGTCCGACACACTCCTGACCTCGAGCAGCAATTTGAGGTCATCTGCAAACAATAAACATAAACTATGTTTGACTACTTCTGGTAAGTCATTTATCATTAAAATAAATTCGAGAGGACCCAAATTGCTGCCCTGGCTCACCCCTGACCTGGTGTAGTATGGCTCGGATTCGAACCCGTTGTAGTCGACGTACTGTTGTCGATCCTCTAAGTAGCTGGCGAAGAACTGTAAAAGTGTTTGAGTACAGCCAATTTTTGCCAACTTCATTAGCAGTACGTCATTGTCGACGGTATCAAACGCCTTTTTAAAATCAAAATATGCCACGTCTACCTGTACACCGGCATCTACGGCCGGCACCACCCTCGCCATAAAGTTAAGGAGATTGGTTGCAGTGCTGCGCGCCGGCCGGAAGCCGTGCTGTGCGTCCGATAGCTGTGCGCTCACTTGTGCCTGCACACAGCGTTGGATGGCAGACTCGAAGACTTTTGCCGGTGTTGACAACACTGCAACCGGTCTGTAGCCACTGATATCCGGACCAGACTTTCCTTTGGGAACCGGAATCACTCGAGTGATTTTCCACCTAGGTGGAAACGTTGCTTGTTTTAAACAAGTGTTGAAAATGTGATGCAGAGGCTCAGCCAGCACTCTTCCACAGTCTCTAAAAAGAAAAGCTGGAATGCCATCGGGGCCTGATGAGCGCTTTGGCTTGAGCTTTGTGAGCGCTTCCCTTACGTCTTGAAGACTGAGGGTCTCAATGTGTACTCGTGCGCTGCTCGCCCCCGCCTCCGCCTCCGCCACCCGCGCCTCAAGTCGCGGCCGCTGTTTATTATACACCGACTCAAAAAATGTTGCAAAATTTCGAGCACACTCTTCATCCGAAAGATGTTGACCATTCTCTATAATAATTTGCTTTTTTAACCTATTACGTTTTGACCTGATATACTGCCAGAAAGATTTTGGATCTTTAGAAAATTGATTTTGAATTTTAATCTTGTGTTCTTTGTGCGCAATTTCTATTGATTTTTTGATGCGAGCTCTGTACTTTGAAAATTCAGAATAATCGCTATCCAGCTTTGTTTTTTTGAAAGTTTTATGAAATCTAGCTTTATTCTTTATATCGCTTATAATATCTGCAGTGTACCATTCGGGATAATTGTATCGAGAGTTTTCACGTTTAAGCTTTTTCCGTGGTACACAACTATCTAAAATATCACTCATATTATTATAAAAAATATTCAACATATCCTCCAAATCATGCAAGTTGTAAATCATACTCCAATCAGTGGAAGCCAGCATAGAGTATAACAACTCGTAATCCGCTTGATAGAAGTTCCACTGCGGCCTAACACTACGCGGTGCGTGAGTACCGCCGGCAGAGGACGCGGCAGCGGCGGGTGCGGGAAGCGCACGCGCGCAATGCACACTGACCGCGAGCGGCGGGTGATGTGAGTCGACGGGCACGAGCGCGTCGTCGGCCGCCACCACCGTCACTTTCCCGCTAAAACCTGAGCTCAAAACCAAATCCAACTGACGACCAAGATAGTTTGGTACTGTGTTACTTTGAGTGAATTCGCAATAGGACACAAAATATTCATAATAATTTTTAACATTTATAGGACACGAATACAAATTAAAATCACCAATAACAATTATTTCTCCATATCTATCACATAAATTCTCTATTAATCTAAACAATGTCAAATAGTCATTCTCAGAACTCCCTGGTGGTATGTAAACAACGCAACATAAAAACAAAAATCTATTTTTTAAATAAACCGTTGCACTGACCATTTCAAAAATGCAGGTGTCTATCGAAGCGTCCGCGATTGGTACTTGTCGCAACTCAAATCGGTGTGTGGCCACTAAAAACGCTCCTCCCTGCTTCCGACCATCCGCTCGATCGCAACGAAGTATTTGGTATCCCGGCGGAATTATTTCAGAATCTTCTATGGATATATTGCAACCAGATTCCGTTACCGCTAATAAATCAAAATTGAATGTCTCAATGTTAGTTCGGAACTCTTCCAGTTTAGTTCGTAGACCTCGTACATTTTGATAGAATATAGTGATGTTATGGCTATAATATGTATGATTTTTTTCTATCTGAGTTCCGAAACCATATCCACTCACTGAACTCTGCATTCATTGGCCAGATTTCGGTCTGGTTCAACTTATCAAAACACTTTTCTGGTACTCCAACAACAAACGACGAATAATCTCTCACGACTTTGTGTTTGATTTTGTCCACCTTTATTTGAACATCTGGTCCACAAACATTTTTGACGTGATCGGCTATTGCTTCAAGAGTGGTATCCGGATGCAGTCGCCAAACATGTAGATATTTTTTGCGATCACTAACTTGAATCGCCTTCAACTCTGTATTTGTACCCACTCTGACCTCTTTAGGTTGCCTGTTATTTTTTTTATTTTGAACAGTCGTCCATCCTGATTCTATCTTCACCTCTTCCTCATTAGGTGGTTCAATAGTAACCAGTGAGCTAGTACTACCTAAAGCTTTTTCCGGTAAACTTTCAGCAGACTTCGTGGCTCCACATTTGTTTACCTTTTGCGTTTTGACTTGAGTATGAAGCGATTTCTTCGAAACGATAGAATTATTCCGTTGATTTACGACCTCGGCAAAAGAAGATGGAGAAGGAGGATTTCGGGGAATATCAGCTGCTGTTTCGTGGGTTTGGTTGTTCTGAGTTAGTATAGTTAGCTTATCTTCTACTTTTTTTTCAAGCACCCCCATCATTTTAATAATGTTGGTCAACTCAGTTTTTGTTTCGGAATATTGATTAAGTAGAAGCGATATCACATTTGCCTGGCTGTCCATGCGAGCTATCATGTCAGCTTTAAATTCTCTCAATTCTTGAAGTAGTAGGTAATCAGAATCCATAGTTATGGGTGAATACTGAGTCTGACTTCCGCGCTGACTGCTTACATTGTTTACCGTATAGGTGCGGACCGGGGTTTCATTGTTGCGTATTTTTGGCTTAGCACAGATACATTCCGGACATAACCATTTCTTTATATACGTCTGAGTGTATGTTTTAAACGCCTCTTTGTTTATTTCTAGACAGGCTATATCATACCTTTTCATGCATTTATCATTGGCACATTCCATGTAATCATCAATTATGGGTGAAGCACAAGCGCCACAATTATTAGACATTTTTATTAGTAGGTATCGCGAACAATACTTATTTCAAATTTTGGTGATCCAACCGAGCACTTCGCGGTTCACAGCGGCGTGACAGAGACGAATTATGTCTTTTTCGCAGCCCGTCTCTTTCACTCCAAGTGAGGAAGAGCCTACCTCGGCGTTCTCGGACTGCGCGATGTCGCGCTCGCGTAATTATTTTCACCAAAACAGTTCACTCCACTTTAGTCTTTATTTTTAACACACTATTAGTTAAAATAGCACAAGTTAATGCTCTAAATAAAATTTGAGCAAAATAAAATAACAAAAAACACGTCTGCCACTGACCGCAGTTGTGTATGTTTATAAGATGAAAGGATCGTGTTACTATTTGTACTATTTTAAGCACACAATCAGTGTTTGTAAATTGTATCCCAGATCCAACGGCTTCGCTTCAATCAGGGCAGAGCTTTAAGTTCAGAATTTTATTTGAAAGAATTTTTCATAATAGTTGAGTATTTCAAAAAAAAATCTTAATATATGCGAAAATTCTTGATCGAAAACCATCTTTGTTTACGAAATAATATCAAGTAGATAAGAGTACATTTATTAAAGTCGGAGGCCAGCAATACTTGACCCACTTTAACATTACTCTGCCGCATAAGATGGGTCATATAATGATGGCACCTACTGTACTGCTAGCATAAGCAAAAATTCACAAATGCAGAAAAATAATCCTAACTGCACATCCCGTAAGGCTCATGTTCCCTTACATCCTTTTCTCAGATGCACCTCTTTGTATTTATGAGAATAGATAAATTTGTTAGTAATATTTTAAAGCAAGCCTAACGATCACTGTACATTTAAAAATGGCGTCTTAATTAAAACTAAAGTTATTGGAACTATATTTAGAAGTTTTTTTTTTTGTATTTTCATTGGAAATTGAAAAGGGTAATTTTTAAATGCATACTCGCAATAAAAGATGAACTCATTTGGACAAACACAGCTATATTAGCCAATTTATATGATTTGCTTAGCAAATTGTTTTAATTTAAAAAGTTTTAAAACCAAAATGGCTACACACAAAAAAAATACAAATATTGAATTTTTTTGCAAATAAGTGGTAGGCGGCTCTAGGAATATTTTTTTGAGCATGAAATTTTTAACTCTTTTTTTTGCAGATTGGTTTTTTTCGTCTTATTTTTTACACCGCAAGTCAACCTACGCCAATTTGTCAAATTTTACCAATCGAACATTAACCTTCCGTTATTGTGATAAGGTAGAAATTCTATTAAAAGAAATTTGACAGATTGAGGTAGTTTTTTTGTGCGGGCATCTGTACTATAAGCCAGTTTACACAAATGAGTTCGACCTCAAAAACAATATTCTATACATTCTGGACATCATCATCGGACCTAACACTCAATTATGGCCGAATAATTAAAAAAAATGTATATAGTAAATTACCATAATTAGAAAATTCTAACAGCCAAAATCTCTCTATGAACACCTCCCGATCGCTTCTTAATAATAATAATTATTAATATTACAAAACCAGTCACTATCTCACTTACATTGTTTATGAAACTTTCGATTTGTCACTTTCACTTTTGTCACTAGCCAAGCTTCCGTTTTGGCACTTTCCGTTGGTGACAGATGGTACTTTTTTACTTTTCTTCGGTACATATTTGACTCTCTCCAGTAACGCTTGCAGGATGCTACCGGGAATCCTTTGATGTTCTTCTACTAATTCTTCTATTGCACTTGCCACCTGAAAAAAATATTAAAATATGAATTATGTATTGGCAATTAATGGGCAACTCGCTGTCCGACCATGGACCATGCCCGGGTCGACGGCGCGTTGTGTTCCACGCGCGCCTCAAAGAGTGTCAGCAAAATGACGGGGACCTGCTCCAGAGGGCCAAAGCCTGGCGGGTCGCGGTACTGTACGAATTTCCGTGACCCCGGAACGTAAAGGGCTATTGAAGGACACCGTGGATTTTAGTCGGTACGAGTCTGACAGTTCCTCCCGCTCTGCTCTGCCCGCTCTGCTCTGGGTGGGAGGACTCATTCGATGATTTTAAAACGATAAAAAAAAAGCAGTGATTCTGAGCAGTGATAGCTGCCCTGAGTTTATAGGTCGGCTTCGAACCCAGCCAGGCGCATTACATGGTGTAATTTAAGGGACGAAGACATGTGACATCTACCACATCGCACTTGGCTGGCGTGTTTGTAATCCAACACGCGAGCCCAGTGCTGCTCTTTTTCAGTCACTCAAAAAAATTTATTCGGATATTAATGGTTCACCTTTAATTTCCGACCACAACACATTCATTATCATCACTCTTTGTTATGTATTCACGAGATAATATAAAACATTTTTTTGAGTGCCTAATAATTTTTATTCCCATTTCTGTTGTTTTCGTATTTGCTATAAGTAAGTAATAAGCCTGAATAAGTATTGGGTGTCACCACTGCGAGGATCGTCCGGAGGACACGGTGGAGAATACGGTGCAGGACTGCCCCGCGCGCGGCTGAGCACCGCCGTGTGCTCACGACGGCGATAGGCGGAGACCTCTAGAGGGCCAAAGCCTTCCGGGGTCGCGGGACTCACGAATTACGAATTACCCCGGTACGTAAAGGGCTATTGAAGGACACCGTGGATTTTAGTCAGTACGAGTCTGACAGTCCCTCCCGCTCTGCCCTGGGTGGGAGGACTCATGTGATGATTTTACCATGTAAAAAAAAACCTGAATAAATATGTACTAGTGTGCTTGACCATTATTTTTTATGACCATATTTGATTAAGAAGTATACAGAACCATGCCGGTTAAAGTCTTGATCATTTTGATTTCTATTTTTAGATTACAACTAACAGTTACCAGAGGTTTCACCAACTACAACTCTAAAATTATCCCGCGGTAATTTAAAATCAGGATAAAAACTATCCTATGTATGAATTCCAGGTCACTCATATACGTGCCAAAATTTCAACGTCAAAGACTAACAAACATCAATATTATATTAGTTACATATGGCTTCACTCCCCACTACTCCAAATTATGCCACGGGAACCCAAAAATCAGGATAAAAACTCAGTGTAACCAAATGTTCAAAAAAAACTTCCATCCAAATCCGCTCAGTGGTTTTTGCGTAAAAGAATAACAAACATCCATTCATCCAAACAAACTTTCACGATTATAATATTAGTGCCTACCTTGAGCTGCAACTGTTCAGGCGTCAAGTCCGGGTCGTAAGGTATGGGCTTCCCGAGGTGAGTGATGAGCTTGACAGGGAACCCTCCGTACACGGGCGCCAGCGGCATGCGGAAGGTGACGTAGATCTTGAGCCACACGCCGCGCAGCCAGCCCACTGTGCGAAATGCCTCGCGGACGTTCTGGGTGAACATTGGTATTATGGGCTGTGGACAAATTGGGGTATAGTTAGATAAAAATATCATTATCAGCCGGAAGACGTCCTCGCCCACCGACAATTCGCCACTTGCAACCATAAGTTGTCCGTGATGCTCATTTTGTCGTCGATTCTACTTGGAGGCTGGACTAAGGCCAAGGCCTCCCCTCTACCCTTCGAAGTAATCTTTTCGAGTGCCACCTCGAACCATCCATCACAGTATGCGTCTACTGGCCGTATTATGACGTCTTAAAACCAGACATGTTCCAGTGAGTGAAAGAGACAGAGCTATACAAGTCGTCTAGCGCCACCTCATTCACTCACTGGAACAAGCCTGGTTTTAAGACGTCATAATATCATTCTGCCACCTCTTTTTGGGCCTTCAGGCATACATTACATGGATATTTGTGCCATTACGTGACCCGGCCAATTACACTTGTACTTTTTTATCGGTAATGCCTGTTATAGAACGCAGCGTCGTTTTGCGTATTCTGCCTGCCTGATTTTTTTTACACCTACTTAGAATGCTGCGCCCTATTGCTCTTTGGCACTAGCCTATTCCCAACTATATTGGGGTCGGCTTCCAGTCGAACCAGATGCAGCTGAATATCAGTATTAAACATGGAGCGACTGTCTATCGGACCTCCACAACCCAGTAACTGGGTAATGCGATACCCCATAGTAAGACTGTTTGTCAGACTTAAGAGCTTCTGACTAAGAGTAACGACTGTCAAAGATCTACAAATGACAGCCGGGACCAACGGTTTTACGTGCTTTCTGAGACACGGAGGAAACTCGCTATGACAGATGGTCACCCATCCACTGACCAAGATCGGTAAGGGCGGCTTATCCCGAATGATCAGCCTGTGCGGCTGCAGTTATTTAACCACGAGTTCCTCGGATTTTATGCGACGCAGTAAGCGAAAAAAGATATGTTAAAAAAATCTATAATCTATAATTTTTCCACTCACCACTTTAGCCTCCTGCGCGACCTTACAGAACCCGATCCGGTTCCTCCAGTTGAGGCGGTAGTAGTGGTCTCCGAACTGCGCCTCGTACACCCCTCCCGGGGAGATGGCCAGCGAGTTGCCCCCGCGCAGCACCGACGCACACGTCTGGACAGTGCCCGGGATCACGCAAAGGCCTTCTAGGAGCGTCGCCCAGCCTGGAAAAATAATAACAAATGGACCATAAAATATCTGATACCCTCAGGCTAAGTGGAGCGAAGATCTTTTCAGGGTGGTCACAATCTGGGGTCGCGGGACAGTCTCATCAGGCAACCGTGACCCTGGAACGTAAAGGGCTATTGAAGGATCACCGTGGATTTTTGTTAGTACAAGTCTCAGAGTCCCTCCCGTCCCGTCCTGGGCGGGAGGACTCATTTGATGATCTTACCACGAAAACAAAAAATAGGTGGTAGAACCTGCCTTACAATTATTTGTTCCGTGCGGGAATGGAACCCGCGGCGGGCAGTGCTGCATCCAAGCGTTCGGCCGCTGCACTAACCGTACAAAATGTTTTCTAGATGTAATATAATAAAACTTACCAGGAATCTTGAACATGAACCGGTCGGCCACGGTGTGTATGTGGCGGCGCTTGAAGAGGAGCATCCGCGCGATGAAGTAGTACATGTCTATGGGTAGGGCTCCGTGGTAGTAGATCACGAGGAACGGTTCGTCGGGGATATTCTCGAAACCCTGGATTTCGTAGCCTGGGGAGAAGAAATATCTATAATAATGCTTTTTTGAACCCTCTAAATCCCAGGAACTACCGGTTCAAATTAAAAAGAGTCTTATTTTGTTGGATAGTGCATTTATCGAGGAAGGCTATAGGTTATATATCATCACGCTACAACCAATAGGAGTTGAGCAGCGGGATTAAACCAAGGGAAACAGATACAGTTTCAAATATGAGAGAGTGCAAAGATTCACGGATCGGGTATGCCGTAATCGCGAAGGTAAGACGGTAAGACCCTTCTTTGAGGAGTGCTTGGAAACTGGAGAAGCATCACGGCAGACTCATTTCCCTGACGCAGATTCTCACCGGATTCGGTTGTTTCGGGAAGTCGGATTCCGCAGGAGGATAAGCCCGGGTATCGCCACTTTATGGATCGCCCGAAGGACTTAGAGTTTACAGTGAAGTGTCCTCAAGGAGGTGATAGGCGTGAACGACCTCTCGCATGCATAGTTCAGGCCATGTAACGGAGCGAGAGGGAATAGGAAGACTTCTTTCCACACATCCTTCTGCGAAGCAGTAATGCTAACAAAGGAGGAAGTTGAACGCGTAAGGGAGAAATCACCTTCCATCTCACAGCCCAGCCGCCCCGGGAGATGCCCAGGGCGCGCACGAATGGGTAGCTCGCCGTCGGGTCAAGGACCTACCCTTTTTCTATTGTAGAGTAAGCGTTAGTCCATCGGATAGGTTAGATATGCCTTGAATATAGTTCTTACCATGCCACAGCCACCCGTGCGCGTCCCAGAGCGCGCAGACCGCGAGTCGCGCCGCGTGCTTCCAGTCAGGCTGCACGCCATCCACTACGTTCATCCTGCAAGCATAAAAATGACAGTGAGAAACGAATAACTGAAGTTTTGACTTCCCCACCTGCTAATTACCCTTTTACGCCTTCACCGCCGAACCAATCATAACACTTTATCTCAGGTGTACAGAAACGGATATGAGGTCTTACATACCTTTCATCTAGTAGAAAGTACTACACAATAACGTTCATAATGATGGTAATAGTTAGCGCCATGTGCCGCCGCATTGATTGTCAAATTCTAAATTAACGCGAGGGTAGACGCTGGTAAAAACTAGTCAGCAAAATAGCCTATTCTTTAGTAAGTTACGAGACATTCATATACGGTTAATGGTTTTTTATGTTGCCGTACAAATGATATAAATACATCGCGTGTCGGTAATTCAGGTTGTCGCATAAGGTCGCATGTGTATTGCACTGTTTGCGCTATTGTTTACCTGCTAAGTTACCAAAGGCGCACCTATTATTTGTTCTTATTGCTATTGTATGTTATTCTCTATTACCGACACGGGTCTTATATGTATCATACAGAGTGGAAAATGTCTATTCTTTTAAGAATATAGCGTCATTGACAACTGGGAAGACCCCAAAAAACTAAATGAAGAACATAGAATTTCAGAAAACTTTATGTAGAATTCACAAATGATTGATAGGACCTTTATAATCTTAAATGACCTTATATCTTTAGTAAACCAAATGATCATCTGCCAAGTCTTTTCTAAACTACAATTCTATCGCAGTGGGTTCAGTTTAACCGTTTGCAGCTGAATAGCAGAATTTACCGGACCACAAAGGAGGGTTATGATTTTGACCGATATAGGATGTGGAAATTACGTATTTCCCTGATAATCTTATCTGATTAATTTTGCTGCCAGATCAAAAACAGTTAAATTCATTTTCCGGGACTTAGTCAAGATACTTGTCTCAGCGCTTTTCTGGGGGTCGCCATTACCGATTCTAGATTTTAGAACTTACAGTGGTTTGGGAATAGTGCGGTGGAATTGTCCCCCAAAGGTCCAAAACCGTATTCGGTATTAAAGCGGTACTACTCGGAAATACGTCCAAACAAGTGCCTAGGTTTAAAATTAAAATCTTCCGAATCACAGCCTCACCGCATGCGAGACGACCCAGCGACCAGACTGCGCGTTCTCGTCGGGCCAAAGTTTACTCATAAGTCTTTCACCAGATAAGTATATATAAAAAATAATTGGACAATATAACGAGCGTCTAATTAAACCGTCTAGACATTGTCTACGATATTTCACAATTATCTAGCAGTCATAAGGTCTGAGGTGTCGAAGTTATCGAGGCTTTTTTTATGAAGGTGACAGACCTTATTAAAATTATGTTGTTTCAGGAAACGCATGATGTTTACGTGTTCAGTTGACTATTGCTTGAGAACTACATTTTAAGGATTTTTTTAGGAGCACTGGCCTTTTTAGAATTTCTAAAAAGTTTGGTCAGTGATATTGGAAACCTCTTTGGTGATACCCGGCCAAAGTATTTTTTTTTAATATTAGATCCTCATTTGTATCTTGGAGTGCTAGTTTGTATCTGGTCCATATCACATGGAACTTAATCATAACCATATCGAAGAAATGAAATGACCACCTCAAATTTTGGATTCACAAAAACAAAAGACAGTACGCAATATGTCGACCTCCTAAAAAGTTTTCACGTACAACTCGTTATAACCAAAATGTTTTTTGTTTAGATTGATGAATCTCGTTGCAAATCGCTCACGGGCCTATTTTCTTGCAGGTACCAATTTACATGTCATATGCACTTCATCAAAATCGGGTGTAATGACCTACATACAACAAAAGCGCCCTCTATAATGAGTTTATCCTTGATTTTAATGTAACACTGGCCGCTGCGTTATTAACTTTTTTTTTAAGCCAGAATTTTTGAAATTTGAAAACAGGTTTACTTCAAATTGCAATCAAAATTGCAATGGCCTTGAACGCGGACGACTTTACGTAGTTGTGTTACCATATTATGGTAACTGCAAAGAAAATATTGCTGACAATATTTTTGTGCCAAAAGCTTCGTTTAAGTAGAATTAAAAAGCTAGATTGTGTAAAAATAAACTGAAAAGGATTAAAACAAGTAATCCGTTAAAGTTTACCCATACGCGGACTGCCCGAGCTGTTAGCCAGTGACCAATATACATGGACTGGTCGAGCAATAGCCAGTGATCAACATACACGGACTGCTCGAGCAATAGCCACTGATCAACATACTCTGACTGGTCGAGCACTAGCCACTGATCAACATACACGGGCTGCTCGAGCAATAGCCAGTGATCAACATACACGGACTGGTCGAGCAATATCCAGTGATCAACAAATACGGACTGCTCGAGCAATAGCCAGTGACCAATATACATGGACTGGTCGAGCAATAGCCAGTGATCAACATACACGGACTGCTCGAGCAATAGCCACTGATCAACATACTCTGACTGGTCGAGCACTAGCCACTGATCAACATACACGGACTGCTCGAGCAATAGCCAGTGATCAACATACACGGACTGGTCGAGCAATATCCAGTGATCAACAAATACGGACTGCTCGAGCAATAGCCAGTGACCAATATACATGGACTGGTCGAGCAATAGCCAGTGATCAACATACACGGACTGCTCGAGCAATATCCAGTGATCAGTATACACGGACTGCACGAGCAGTGAGTGTTTACTTGACGACAGTGACCGCCCGAAACAATTCGACTGCAGTTTGCTATGCAGTTGCAGCTTGGAGCAGTCCGTGTATGGCCTATATTCGATTTTCTTATATATCTTTAATGGTCAGACATCGGCGTCGATACAAATGTATTAAATGTCTATATACGAATGTAGATAATAACTTCAAGCTAATTAAGGTAAGTTTATCTGAGTTTAATAACATCATGAACATGCGGTAATAATATGATCAGCAATATTTGTTATTCTGCTTCAATGTATCCGTTATTGCTTCGAGACCTGTGCTCCAAGATAACTTTAATTATTTTAATAATGTTTTATTTTAAGACTAAGGACCGACGCACACTGTCGGGATGGCGTAGCCATTTAGTTACAATACGCGCAGCCAAAGATGAGACTTGACGGATCACGTGGTCATACCTGCGCAGTAAACAATTCGTAGAGCATACGCGTACAAACTGTTTACTGCGCAGGTATGACCACGTGATCCGTCAGGTCTCATCTTCGGCTGCGCGTATTGTAGTAGATATTTAGTTCATCATCATCATTGCCCACGCCGCTCACGTCATCATCCGCTTAGCAACTCCTAAAGATGTCGGTCGGGGCCTGCTTCAGGACAAAGTGATTTATGTAGAGAGGAGACCTAATCACTTACGACGCACCATCTCCAGTACTCTATGTGACTCCACCTGCACCTGGACCTGCCCGAAACCACTACCAACGCCATTATTGTGACAGAGTTGTAGTCGTAACTCTGATCGAGGGTCCGATGGCAGTTTCTAAACTGCTTTCTAATTGTAATTTTACTGTTAGTTATAAATTGAGACCGAATTATATGCAAAAGCATATTTGCATATGCATTTTTATATAATCATGCATGTTGCATATTCACATAAGTTGCATATAATCCGGTCTCTAGTTATAAAGAATCATAGACACGGCGAATAACAAGAACATGGGGATGCCGAAGAAAACATGCCGTGCGGTGTCACCAATTTGTGCTGGGCCGGAGCGGAGTTAACATAGTGGTGCACGTTACTTATTAAACACAGGTACCCAGTGATCTGTTGATAACTTATCACTAACCGCGGTATTATATTAATAAGCACACCTTTGATGACCTGCAATACAATAACAGGTTGATTGGAGGTGTCATCAGGTCACTGCTCACATGTGTTGGTTAACAACAGAAACCTCCAACCAATTAGCGGTCACACTGCAACAAAATCTTTCGAAGGTCATCATCTGCCTAGACTTTGCCCAACTATGTTGTGGTTTAAAGTCGAACCGGACGAAGCTGAATATCAGTATTTTACATTAAGCGACTGCATATCGGTCCTCCACAACCCAGTAACTAGGTAATACGATTCCCTATTCTAGGACTGGTTGTCAGACTTTAGAGTTTTTGCTTTTCCTGGAGTCGCAGGACTAATGAGCTACCGTAACCCCCGAATAACCAGATGAACCAAAGGGACCTACCCTTTGGTTTGGAAGATTGCAAGTAGGTTTAGTATCTATCTTTTTTTTTATCGTTGTGAAATCATCTGATGAGTCCTCCCAACCAGGGCAGCACAGGGGGGACTGTCAGACTTGTACTGACTAAAATCCACAGTGTCCTTCAATAGCCCTTTACGTTCCGGAGCGGTTACTCGATAGTCCCGCGACATTGGATTGATGAAATTAATGTGAAAAGAATAGCAAAGAATATTTTGCTGAAATTTACTTTTACATACCTGTAAAGCCTGTATAGATGGAAAATTATGGCACTGATGTATATAAGGACTATGATGACGGCTGGCAGGAGGAACGTCACGATGACGGGCATCAGGAACCATGTCAGCCACAAACTGTACTCTGCATCCACGTATTCCACTGAAAATAAAGAGAAACACATGTTAATTTGGTGTTAGGTACATAGATATACCTTCGGCAGACGGTCTCCGGCCACCGTAGGCGCGGGCGGCGAGTAATGGGCGACTCGCTGTCCGACCATGGACCATGCTCGGGTCGACGACGCGTTGTGTTCCACGCGCGCCTCAAAGAGTGTCAGCATAATGACGGGGCCCCCCTTTAGAGAGCCAAAGCCTGCCGGGGTCGCGGGACTTATGAATTACCGTGACCCCGTAACGTAAAGGGCTATTGAAGAGCACCGTGGATTTTAGTCAGTACGAGTCTGACAGTCCCTCCCGCCCTGCCCTGAGTGGGAGGACTCATTTGATGATTTTACCACCATAAAAAAGGTAGATAGTACAGAGGTAACGACCCGTCCACGACCGCTGCGAGCGATGACTTAGCGTGGGGCGGTAAGCAGTAAAATCAAATGTTTGAAACACGACAAGAGGCGCCGCCACTAGCAAATTCACGTACTTACAAGTTAACGACTTATTCGCGCCGCCCATCGCTTCCCTCACCACTTAGACCAAAGTGAGCGGGATGTAGAGGTAATTCGAGGGAAATCGTGGGGTTGTAGACAAGTGTTAACAATAGTGGGAAACCTAAACTACGTGTTTGCCTACTCCTCCACTAATCTTTTCTAATTAATTTCGTTGCAGGATCTAACACCCTTAAATTATTTATCCAGGACACGTCGAGCTTCATAGTCTCGGTGATTTTTTAATAATCGCCACTGCTGATTATGGCTTGCAGCGGTTTGGGAATAGTGCGGTGGAATTGGCTATTTGACAGTAGCTATAAATTACAAATATAATTATCCGTCATTTAGAGTTTAAAAAAATAACGAACACGTATTTTTTCTTTTGTAAAATTAATGAATATTTACCAAAAAATAACGCATCGAAACTCGAGAGTAGGGGCTCGTGACGTCAGAATTCAATAAAAATTGCACTAAATTGTGACGTATTGCCAATTTAGAAAGCGTCGTATATTCGTTAATTTTAGTTTACGAAACAAAAGAAAAAACCGCCCTGCCCTGGGTGCGAGGAGTAATTTGATGATTTTACCACGATAAAAAAAAGACTATTTTAATAATGTCTCGAGGGTCATGAGACGGACCGTGCCTAATTTGATAATTATCGTGTTTTTTTCAAATAATTCGTTCCCAAGCAAGTTCGGACATTATTGTGTTTGCGCCTATTGTGTTTTTTACAATAGCATATTAAATGCCTTACTAATATGGCATTTTCGACAGAAAATGCAAATGATTATGGTACTTAGCTTTTTTTTTACGTGATAAATTCATCAAAAGAGTCCTCCCACCCAGGGCAGAGCGGGAGGCACTGTCAGACTCGTACTGACTAAAATCCATGATTATGGTAGCTAGATAGAATATTCTTTGTTGCGCACCAAAATGATTATACAGTTTTTTTTACAAATATTGATTATGTAAAGCTATATCTTTCAGAAAACCTTTGGGTGGATTAAGGGGTTTCCAATATGGAGAAGGTTTTTCGCAAAAGTAGATGACAGTATCTACTTTTGCGAAAATTCTTAGGCTCAAAACTTCTAAATCGGTTTGGTGCGAAGATGTACTAGACCAAACGTAGATTCAATCAATGCGATTGGTCAATTATCACAAGTCTCCTCTCTGCTCCGCTCGACTCTTATTTGATCAAGTCCGGCCATAGGGCTGGTCGCGGGACTCACGAATTATCGTGACCCCGGTACATAAAGGGCTATTGAAGGACACCGTGGATTTTAGTCAGTCAAGTCTGACAGTCCCTTCCGCCCTGCCCTGGGTGGGAGGTCTCATTTGATGATTTTACCACGATAAAAAAAAGGCCGGCTCGAAATAGAAGCAAGTGAAAATGTGTATGTCATCTGCGATTTGGTTGATAAGTGAGGGCTTACTACGAAATGCATAATTATATGGGCCGTAACGTCACTGGTGACAAGAGTTACCACGTAGAAATTTTAAAAATCCAGAGGATTATCCACATTTCCATTGAAAAATCCTAAGATTGTAAGACAAATCCTGAGATATGGTAACCCTAACTGGTCACACTCGAAATAATTTATTTTATGGACAGGCCTGTTGGTCTAGTGGTTAGTGACCCTGACTGTTATGCCGGAGGTCGTGGGTTCGATTCCCACCCAGGACAAATGTTTGTGTGATGAGTACGATCATTTTGTTCTGTGTCTAGGTGTAATTTATCTATAATATGTATGTATTTAGAAAAGTATGTTTATCAGTTGTCTAGTACCCATAACACAAGCTCTGCTTAGCTTGGGACTAGATGGCGTTGTGTGATAGTTGTGGAATATTTATTTATGGGAATAATTTCTATGACAACAAAAAACAAAAAAACTATGATAGATAAAAAATCCAGAGACCAAAGTCCAAATAATAATTCCCTTTCATTTATCAGCGACAATGAACTCAATATACACGAATAGAATCGATGGCACTAATATCAACAGGATACGAACGATACTGGACGGCAACACAAAATAAACGACAAAACATTTTTTTTTTAACAATCATTGCGGGACATCCGGGTGTTTTATCAGCGTCTATGGAACGTCTGCTGTTGAACTGTCAGTTATTGGAAAACGAACTCAATTTTTAAAAAGATAAAAATGAAATTACATGTAGCGCTATTCTATGGACTGTCTGCTAATGAGCTGTCAGTTAATGAAAAATATACTTTATTTAAAAAAGATTGAGTTGAGATTACATCTGTCAGTTGTCTCGTTGCACTATTGGCTTGGTGACCTATGTTCACGCATTGTGCATGCGCCGTGCGTTTCCCGCCTTTATGCTATATATATTTGTTATCTATGGTTGTAAGTAATTAGACTGATTTCCCAATAAATGATTATTGAAGTTGTTTATTAAATGATTTATTTCAAGGTTGTCGAACTTAGTAAAACGAAGATAAAGGTTTTATTGAACTGAAATTGCACAAAAATTGTACAAGACAGATAATAAAGATGATGAGATAGATTATATTTTTGTAATTACATTTTTGCAATTGATTATCGGAGTCATTGCACTTGTAATCCTGTCTTCACGTTATTATTTTTTTGTTTTTTTTTTCTATTTTTGCCTCGTGTTAAGAATTTCTTGACCCAGAACGACTACTTGTAGATCATACAAATATTTGTTTCGTGTGAGAATCGACATCGCAACAAGCAGCTCCGCACCCAACTGTGTATGTACAGATGACAGCACGTCAACGTACCCCAATCTAAAAAAAATACCAATCAAACATTAACCTTCCGATATTGTGATAAGGTAGAAAATCTATTAAAGGAAATTGACAGATTGAGGTAGGCTGGCGTGCTGGCGTATGTACATGTTTTACCAAAAACAAGCTTTAAATACTAGTAAACAGGTGCCTACGCTAAACGTACAGGGTGAATTTTTCAACTGGGCGTCAATAGCCAAATCCGCAACTATGAAGAATAGCAAAAAATATTCAAAAGCTCGAGACCGATTTTCTTTTTGAATAATTAAATAATTATTTAACGTATATACAGAAAGAAGGTCGCGGGACTGTACGAATTACCGTGACCCCGGAACGTAAAGGGCTATTGAAGGACACCGTGGATTTTAGTCAGTACGAGTCTGACAGTCCCTCCCGCTCTGCCCTGGGTGGGAGGACTTATTTGATGATATATAAAGAAAGAAAGATCAAAAAGGGATTTTCTAACGCACAAGTGAAGCCTAGTAGCTAAATACTTTTAAGTCTCAGTTAGTTCAAGATGTAAGGTTGCCTCGTGCAAGGGCATAATGCATTATAAGTCAGAACCATTGATTTATGAAAGAAGTTTTTCATTATTTATGTAGTCAGGACGCTTATATGAGATACTAGCACTTTTCCCGCGACTTCGTCCGCGTGGGTTACGTACTCTCCTAATTCCCCCTTTTCACCCCCTTAAAGGTTAAATTTCCAAAAACCCCTTCTTAGTGCTCCCCTACATTATAATAGGAAGCCGTGTGCAAAATTTCACATTCCTAGCCCCAGTAGTTTCGGCTGTACGTTGATATGTCAGTCAGTCAGTTCTCCTTTTATATATATAGAAGATAGAAGATAAAGACGGTGCACCGTAGATTTTTTTGAGATTTAAAATCATTAAAGAATCCTTCTGCTCGAATGCATGAGACCGAATTAGAAAATTAATTACATGGTAATAACAAAATGAATAAAATTATATAAGATTAAATTTTATTTCATGTTATAATATTAAATAAAGTTTCTTCAAGACTTCATATAAAAATAGGGTTCCAAAGAGTTCACTAAAAACAAAGAAAATTGTAATTTAAAAAAAAATAAGCGCTAAACTGCAATAATTAAAAGTTAATTTAAGCATGACAAGTATAAAAATAACTGCACCATCTTTGTATTACTGCTACAGTTTTGATCTCCATATAAAGTGAATCAATTTACTCTATAATGATACTAGATATCGCTGTATTCCCTCATATACATGGTGCAGTATAATCTTCCATCGTCATCGCAATTATAATTATCGTACGTGCGTAATTTAGTTTAGTTACATGTATATTACATGTTTATTACTATGTTTTCTTGCAAATTCAACTGTGTTAACAACATTAAAGTGCATTTTGTGCTACAACTATGATCCTTTCTTTCTTAGTTTTTAACTTAAGTTTTTTTTTTGTTGTACTGCCGATAGAACATTATTTATTTCATTCACTTCGTAAAGAATTGTCTTTTTAGTTCAATAATTCTGTTTTTCTTTTTTTAAATTTGAACGTGCATTCATTTAATATTTTAATCGGAAACAACTTTTTTAAATAGACTTCTTGTTTGGTCTATGATATTTTAATTATAATCTACTTTTTGCGTGTCCCGATCACCATACACCATGGGATAACCAGTAATAACCACATACAATTTTTAGCCAATAAAAGTAATTTAAGACATCAGATAATACGGTCAGTGAAGATTAAAGTGCTATCAACAAGTAACCTTGAAATACTGCAGAGAAACAAGAAAAACAGGTTATTGCAAAAATGGAGTTGATCGTGTAACTAATTTTGGATGCCAAGATGAGCACCAAAATCAAGTTTTTTCACAAAGCACGATGCCTTTTTCCTTTTTTTTTATTGTAATTTTCATTGTTCAGTAGTAAGTAGGTCTGTATACATTTATGACAAAGGTTTCCCAAATTTAATACAAACCCAGATAAGAGACAAGTTTTTTTATTTTACTTTTTATGTACACACAATATACAATGCAATAAATATTTTTTCTTGAGCTTGTAAACAGTTCAATTAATTAAGCGAATTTGCTGACGACCCGATTAAAATAAGTACATGGCTGTATAATTTATTTTTGGACAAGTGTTTTCAAAAAAAAATGTCTCTGTATCTTGAAATAATTTTTCCGAAAATAATTTACTTTGTCAAATCGCATAAAACAGTAATAACTTTTTTTGTATTTTGATGCAGAATTCCTCGTTTAATTTCTGGAGTCGACTACCGCATCAAAAACATTTTTCTGTTGCCAAAAGTTCTGTTGACACACTAAGAATAATTTATTGCATTTGTGATGCATTTACACTGTTTGGCGCCTCATGCGTGACATGCGTGCACGCAGCGTGAGGAACACGCGAAGGCACATGCTTGTATGTTTACCATCCGCCCAGATTTTGTATTTTGGCGCTCCGCCCGCATATTTACAGACTAAACAAAACAGAATGTACGAATTTAAAAAAAAAATTGGTATACTAAATAATACCTACAAATGAAAATTTCGATTTTTCAAACGTTAAAAAAAACATAATATTTGGTTGAAAAGCAAATTTTGCTATTAGTGTATCTATATATTTTGACAACTTTGTATACTATGCGCGTCGCATGCGTTAATGCGGTTAAAAATAATTAACTTTTAAGCTTTTTTTTACTGCCCTTCTCAAAATTCCATCATACAAGAAAACTAAGCACATTTGTAAGTCTGTATCCCAGTTCTTTTTTAACAAGACAATAATAAAACTTACATTCTCCATACTATTTCTTTTTAAATAGTAAATATTATAAAATATGTACGTTTATGTAGAGTTCGTATTTTTTTTAATGTGCAAAACATGTAAAAAACGTAAACAAATCACGCGTTACACGTTATACGACAACGTCTTGTTATTATTCCATACAAATTGTATGAATCAGAGAAATTAGGTATATTATGGTGTTTCAAACAGTCTATACTCTGACGCACTAAACTTAGCATAGCTTACTTAGCTTAGCTATGTAATTTGTTGTTGCATCATAAGTTATCATGCACTACGTGTAACGTAAATCATTAGATTCGTAATCATTACTATTGAATAACGTTCCCAGTTTCGAGGGTCATGAGACGGACCGTGCCTAATTTGATAATTATCGTGTTTTTTTCAAATAATTCGTTCCCAAGCAAGTTCGGACATTATTGTGTTTGCGCCTATTGTGTTTTTTACAATAGCATATTAAATGCCTTACTAATATGGCATTTTCGACAGAAAATGCAAATGATTATGGTACTTAGCTTTTTTTTTACGTGATAAATTCATCAAAAGAGTCCTCCCACCCAGGGCAGAGCGGGAGGCACTGTCAGACTCGTACTGACTAAAATCCATGATTATGGTAGCTAGATAGAATATTCTTTGTTGCGCACCAAAATGATTATACAGTTTTTTTTACAAATATTGATTATGTAAAGCTATATCTTTCAGAAAACCTTTGGGTGGATTAAGGGGTTTCCAATATGGAGAAGGTTTTTCGCAAAAGTAGATGACAGTATCTACTTTTGCGAAAATTCTTAGGCTCAAAACTTCTAAATCGGTTTGGTGCGAAGATGTACTAGACCAAACGTAGATTCAATCAATGCGATTGGTCAATTATCACAAGTCTCCTCTCTGCTCCGCTCGACTCTTATTTGATCAAGTCCGGCCATAGGGCTGGTCGCGGGACTCACGAATTATCGTGACCCCGGTACATAAAGGGCTATTGAAGGACACCGTGGATTTTAGTCAGTCAAGTCTGACAGTCCCTTCCGCCCTGCCCTGGGTGGGAGGTCTCATTTGATGATTTTACCACGATAAAAAAAAGGCCGGCTCGAAATAGAAGCAAGTGAAAATGTGTATGTCATCTGCGATTTGGTTGATAAGTGAGGGCTTACTACGAAATGCATAATTATATGGGCCGTAACGTCACTGGTGACAAGAGTTACCACGTAGAAATTTTAAAAATCCAGAGGATTATCCACATTTCCATTGAAAAATCCTAAGATTGTAAGACAAATCCTGAGATATGGTAACCCTAACTGGTCACACTCGAAATAATTTATTTTATGGACAGGCCTGTTGGTCTAGTGGTTAGTGACCCTGACTGTTATGCCGGAGGTCGTGGGTTCGATTCCCACCCAGGACAAATGTTTGTGTGATGAGTACGATCATTTTGTTCTGTGTCTAGGTGTAATTTATCTATAATATGTATGTATTTAGAAAAGTATGTTTATCAGTTGTCTAGTACCCATAACACAAGCTCTGCTTAGCTTGGGACTAGATGGCGTTGTGTGATAGTTGTGGAATATTTATTTATGGGAATAATTTCTATGACAACAAAAAACAAAAAAACTATGATAGATAAAAAATCCAGAGACCAAAGTCCAAATAATAATTCCCTTTCATTTATCAGCGACAATGAACTCAATATACACGAATAGAATCGATGGCACTAATATCAACAGGATACGAACGATACTGGACGGCAACACAAAATAAACGACAAAACATTTTTTTTTTAACAATCATTGCGGGACATCCGGGTGTTTTATCAGCGTCTATGGAACGTCTGCTGTTGAACTGTCAGTTATTGGAAAACGAACTCAATTTTTAAAAAGATAAAAATGAAATTACATGTAGCGCTATTCTATGGACTGTCTGCTAATGAGCTGTCAGTTAATGAAAAATATACTTTATTTAAAAAAGATTGAGTTGAGATTACATCTGTCAGTTGTCTCGTTGCACTATTGGCTTGGTGACCTATGTTCACGCATTGTGCATGCGCCGTGCGTTTCCCGCCTTTATGCTATATATATTTGTTATCTATGGTTGTAAGTAATTAGACTGATTTCCCAATAAATGATTATTGAAGTTGTTTATTAAATGATTTATTTCAAGGTTGTCGAACTTAGTAAAACGAAGATAAAGGTTTTATTGAACTGAAATTGCACAAAAATTGTACAAGACAGATAATAAAGATGATGAGATAGATTATATTTTTGTAATTACATTTTTGCAATTGATTATCGGAGTCATTGCACTTGTAATCCTGTCTTCACGTTATTATTTTTTTGTTTTTTTTTTCTATTTTTGCCTCGTGTTAAGAATTTCTTGACCCAGAACGACTACTTGTAGATCATACAAATATTTGTTTCGTGTGAGAATCGACATCGCAACAAGCAGCTCCGCACCCAACTGTGTATGTACAGATGACAGCACGTCAACGTACCCCAATCTAAAAAAAATACCAATCAAACATTAACCTTCCGATATTGTGATAAGGTAGAAAATCTATTAAAGGAAATTGACAGATTGAGGTAGGCTGGCGTGCTGGCGTATGTACATGTTTTACCAAAAACAAGCTTTAAATACTAGTAAACAGGTGCCTACGCTAAACGTACAGGGTGAATTTTTCAACTGGGCGTCAATAGCCAAATCCGCAACTATGAAGAATAGCAAAAAATATTCAAAAGCTCGAGACCGATTTTCTTTTTGAATAATTAAATAATTATTTAACGTATATACAGAAAGAAGGTCGCGGGACTGTACGAATTACCGTGACCCCGGAACGTAAAGGGCTATTGAAGGACACCGTGGATTTTAGTCAGTACGAGTCTGACAGTCCCTCCCGCTCTGCCCTGGGTGGGAGGACTTATTTGATGATATATAAAGAAAGAAAGATCAAAAAGGGATTTTCTAACGCACAAGTGAAGCCTAGTAGCTAAATACTTTTAAGTCTCAGTTAGTTCAAGATGTAAGGTTGCCTCGTGCAAGGGCATAATGCATTATAAGTCAGAACCATTGATTTATGAAAGAAGTTTTTCATTATTTATGTAGTCAGGACGCTTATATGAGATACTAGCACTTTTCCCGCGACTTCGTCCGCGTGGGTTACGTACTCTCCTAATTCCCCCTTTTCACCCCCTTAAAGGTTAAATTTCCAAAAACCCCTTCTTAGTGCTCCCCTACATTATAATAGGAAGCCGTGTGCAAAATTTCACATTCCTAGCCCCAGTAGTTTCGGCTGTACGTTGATATGTCAGTCAGTCAGTTCTCCTTTTATATATATAGAAGATAGAAGATAAAGACGGTGCACCGTAGATTTTTTTGAGATTTAAAATCATTAAAGAATCCTTCTGCTCGAATGCATGAGACCGAATTAGAAAATTAATTACATGGTAATAACAAAATGAATAAAATTATATAAGATTAAATTTTATTTCATGTTATAATATTAAATAAAGTTTCTTCAAGACTTCATATAAAAATAGGGTTCCAAAGAGTTCACTAAAAACAAAGAAAATTGTAATTTAAAAAAAAATAAGCGCTAAACTGCAATAATTAAAAGTTAATTTAAGCATGACAAGTATAAAAATAACTGCACCATCTTTGTATTACTGCTACAGTTTTGATCTCCATATAAAGTGAATCAATTTACTCTATAATGATACTAGATATCGCTGTATTCCCTCATATACATGGTGCAGTATAATCTTCCATCGTCATCGCAATTATAATTATCGTACGTGCGTAATTTAGTTTAGTTACATGTATATTACATGTTTATTACTATGTTTTCTTGCAAATTCAACTGTGTTAACAACATTAAAGTGCATTTTGTGCTACAACTATGATCCTTTCTTTCTTAGTTTTTAACTTAAGTTTTTTTTTTGTTGTACTGCCGATAGAACATTATTTATTTCATTCACTTCGTAAAGAATTGTCTTTTTAGTTCAATAATTCTGTTTTTCTTTTTTTAAATTTGAACGTGCATTCATTTAATATTTTAATCGGAAACAACTTTTTTAAATAGACTTCTTGTTTGGTCTATGATATTTTAATTATAATCTACTTTTTGCGTGTCCCGATCACCATACACCATGGGATAACCAGTAATAACCACATACAATTTTTAGCCAATAAAAGTAATTTAAGACATCAGATAATACGGTCAGTGAAGATTAAAGTGCTATCAACAAGTAACCTTGAAATACTGCAGAGAAACAAGAAAAACAGGTTATTGCAAAAATGGAGTTGATCGTGTAACTAATTTTGGATGCCAAGATGAGCACCAAAATCAAGTTTTTTCACAAAGCACGATGCCTTTTTCCTTTTTTTTTATTGTAATTTTCATTGTTCAGTAGTAAGTAGGTCTGTATACATTTATGACAAAGGTTTCCCAAATTTAATACAAACCCAGATAAGAGACAAGTTTTTTTATTTTACTTTTTATGTACACACAATATACAATGCAATAAATATTTTTTCTTGAGCTTGTAAACAGTTCAATTAATTAAGCGAATTTGCTGACGACCCGATTAAAATAAGTACATGGCTGTATAATTTATTTTTGGACAAGTGTTTTCAAAAAAAAATGTCTCTGTATCTTGAAATAATTTTTCCGAAAATAATTTACTTTGTCAAATCGCATAAAACAGTAATAACTTTTTTTGTATTTTGATGCAGAATTCCTCGTTTAATTTCTGGAGTCGACTACCGCATCAAAAACATTTTTCTGTTGCCAAAAGTTCTGTTGACACACTAAGAATAATTTATTGCATTTGTGATGCATTTACACTGTTTGGCGCCTCATGCGTGACATGCGTGCACGCAGCGTGAGGAACACGCGAAGGCACATGCTTGTATGTTTACCATCCGCCCAGATTTTGTATTTTGGCGCTCCGCCCGCATATTTACAGACTAAACAAAACAGAATGTACGAATTTAAAAAAAAAATTGGTATACTAAATAATACCTACAAATGAAAATTTCGATTTTTCAAACGTTAAAAAAAACATAATATTTGGTTGAAAAGCAAATTTTGCTATTAGTGTATCTATATATTTTGACAACTTTGTATACTATGCGCGTCGCATGCGTTAATGCGGTTAAAAATAATTAACTTTTAAGCTTTTTTTTACTGCCCTTCTCAAAATTCCATCATACAAGAAAACTAAGCACATTTGTAAGTCTGTATCCCAGTTCTTTTTTAACAAGACAATAATAAAACTTACATTCTCCATACTATTTCTTTTTAAATAGTAAATATTATAAAATATGTACGTTTATGTAGAGTTCGTATTTTTTTTAATGTGCAAAACATGTAAAAAACGTAAACAAATCACGCGTTACACGTTATACGACAACGTCTTGTTATTATTCCATACAAATTGTATGAATCAGAGAAATTAGGTATATTATGGTGTTTCAAACAGTCTATACTCTGACGCACTAAACTTAGCATAGCTTACTTAGCTTAGCTATGTAATTTGTTGTTGCATCATAAGTTATCATGCACTACGTGTAACGTAAATCATTAGATTCGTAATCATTACTATTGAATAACGTTCCCACAGTTGGGATTTGGGACACCGGCCTCCTCTCTGTGGGAAGGAATGGGCTATATTACACGAGGGACCAGCGCGTGGATTCGACATAATAGGGTATTTAACTTAAAAAAATATCCGTAGTCCGTCAGTTACCCACGGCGACAGACGTCGGCAGACGATCTCCGGCCACCGTAGGCGCGGGTTTGCGGGCGGCGAGTAATGGGCGACTCGCTGCCGACCATAGACCATGCCGGGGTCGACGGCGCGTTGTTTTCCACGCGCGCCTCAAGGAGTGAAGAAGTGTCAGCATAGTGACGGGGCCTGTAGAGGGCCAAAGCCTGCCCGGGTCGCAGAACTCAGAAATTACCGTAACCCCAGTACACAAAGGGCTATTGAAGGACACCGTGGATTTTAGTCAGTCAAGTCTGACAGTCCCTCCCTGGGTCCTGCCCTGGGTGGGAAGACTCATGTGATTATTTTACCACGATAAAAAAAGACCGTCAGTTAGATTATCAAAAAATATTTGACACGTATTTTTTCTTTTGTTACATAACCCACAATTGAATAAGATACGACACTTTTAAAATTGGGAAAACGTCACAAGGATGTAAATACTGCACTTGCTTCTGGCGTCACGAGCCCCACTCTTGAATTTTGATGCGTTATATCTCAGTAAATGTGCGTTAATTCAACAAAAGAAAAAATACGTATACATTTATTTCCAAACTTTTACTGACGGACTAATTAAATTCCAGTCTTACTACAAAAAAATTAAACATCTGTTGAAAACTTGTCTAAAAAACCTGTCAACTTCAAAACAACATTTGTCGTCGATATAAGGGTCATTTTGCAGTTAAACTTTTTTAGACAAGCTTTTAACAGATGCTTATTTTTTTGTGGTAAGGCGGTTTATGTCTATGCAGTGCTTTAAATTACTACAGAAGTTCAAATGCTACTGCCAAATACTAACCTCAAACTTGGAAATTACCAAGAACTGTTACAACTATCATGGTTCCAGAAAATTAATTTAAAAAAAATGGAGTGGAAAATCCTTAAACAAGTCCTCCTATTCTGGGTGGCGCAAAAGGGAATTGACTTATTTAAAACGGTTGTGTTCTTTTAGTTGCCCTTTGCGTTCCGTGGTAACTTCATAAGGCTTCTCGCGACACTCGCGGTATTAATTAAGTAGGTAGACTAAGCCCCTTCGTACACAAGGCGAAGCAAGTCTCCGATACCTTACGACTTTGGCATCCATTGACGCGTGCCAGTGTACAATACGCGCAGCCAAAGATGAGACCCGACGGATCACGTGGTCATACCTGCGCAGTAAACAGTTCGTACAAAATGCTCTACGAACTGTTTACTGCGCAGGTGTGACCACGTGATCCGTCGGGTCTCATCTTTGGCTGCGCGTATTGTACGAAACTCTATCGTTTTGTATTGCGATTGGTCACGTATCGGAGACTTGCGTCGCGTTGTGTACGAAGGGGCTTAGACTTTTTTCCGCGAAACTGATTTCGATATAATAACGAGAATCGATAAAAACCTTGGCCTCTAATCTAGGTCAAAAGTTCAGAGAAAACAAGTTCAAATAAGAAGATGCAATAATTATTGCATAATATGCACTGAAGATAAGCCAATTAATAACTAAGCAAAATATAAGATAACGATGTCAACTAAGCTCACATTCGCATGGACACTTCGTGGACTCGAATTTTTTCATCAGGAATTTCTCTGGCAGCCTTGTAGCCGGGTTTTAAGCCCTGGGGGTCTAAAACGGCCACTTAGCAATATGACTTATAATTCACTTCGTGAATTTCTATCAACGTCATTATCAATTCTATTAATATTCAAAATGACACAAGCAGAAATGCTTGTTGTATCTGAACATAGACATATAGTAGGGACTGAGCATTAGCTGGTTAAAATTGACATACTCGCTAGAAAGAGCAAAAACAACCGTATGATCATATATCACTATCTTTTACGACATATATAATTATTAGTAATGTAAAGGGATTATAAAAAAATATTACATTTGGCTAGGGAAGGTTTGTGGTTATTTTTTTTAAACCACCTAGTAGTAAGACCCCCGCGGGCCTCGCCGACTTGACCTGTATAACGATATTTTACTAATGGCTATAAAACAACATTCTTCATGTCGCACTAGCATGGATTCGAACTATAGTGAGTCGCAGTACATTTTTGTCGTACAAGCATGAATCACATATCCGTTTATCGATCTACCGTAGTACCTCCCTAATGTCTGCATCGAATTTTACAGTTTTAGTCAACAGGGTTAGGTATAGTCTTTTGTTGAGAGACTTCAAAATAGTGCACGGAATTTTCGGATGATTTTCAAAGATGAAAACCCAGTGTCTGTTTAAGACGCCAGTGAGAACGTGCCCTTATTGTTTGATTTAAAATTATTGATATTAATACATTTAATGAAAAATATTTACTTACAAACCTTATTTATGAGGACAGTTATGTTTTATTGATTAATTTATTTTTAGATTGCAAACATATTATTATTATGAATTATGATTGACCCTTGCATCTAAGAGTCTCCTGTTTGAGCTGGGCAGGCTCAGATTAGCCTACTATGATTCAAGTTTTGGATATATTTCAAGTATATCTGCAAATTGAGGTCTTGAAAACTTATCTAGACGGACAACTAGCTATCCATTACTCGTCATCCGTAAGCCCATGGAGCCCGAAATTAGCTCCACGGTGACCGACAACCTGGGCGTGTCTCACGGCGGCAGGGGCCTGAGGTGGAGGACGTTTTCCTCCTCACACGTTTCGCCTCCACCTTCTCTAGTAACACTATGCGTGTGACCTCTTAGCATTAAAGCAGACATTAAATATTTCGATAACCCATCAGCCATTCTAACGTCTCATGGTGACGTTTGAGCGCCATCTATTTGCGGAGTATTTCACCTCAAAAATCACCATAAGGCGTTAGAAATGGATTGAAGAATTCGACACTGTAGGCATGTACCTCGATGGCTTAGTTGGAAAGAGCGTCGGATTAACTGAAACCGGAGGTTGCAGGTTCAAATCCTGTTCGCGGTTCGAATTTTTCTTTCCATTGAAATAATATACTTTCGCGATATAATAACCAATATGTAGGTAATTATTAAATAACCAGACAGGTTTCGCAATAAATCAATAACTTAATACAAATGGCCGCCAGATAATACCAAGATGTGTTCTACATTAGTAACACAGATATCGTCAAGTCCGGAGCACAAAGTCACGGCGGCGGAATCACCGGCGCGGCTCTTAGATAATTCATAAGATGCCGATAACCTAAAATTATCGTCTCGAGGCTGTCTGGTCGAACAGATCCTGTTTCGATGTTATGTGCTGTAAGTCAACGGTCATCATCTGCCTAGCCTTTTCCCAACTATATTAGGGTCGGCTTCCAGTCAAACCAGATGCAGCTGGAAATCAGTATTTTACATGGAGCGACTGCCTGTCGGACCTCCATAACCCAGTAACTGGGTAATACGATACCCCATGGTAAGATTGGTGGTCAGACTTTGGAGCTTCTGACTAACAGTAACGACTATCAAAGATCTAAAAATGACAGCCGTGACCAACGGCTTTACGTGCTTTCCAAGGCACAGAGGAAACTCGCTATGACAGATGGTCACTCATCCACAGACCAACCTCGGCAAGCGCGGCTTAACCCGAAAGATCGGCCTGTGCGGCTGTATTTATTCAGCCACGAGCTCCTGCAAGTCAACGGTAAGTAAGTCGCCTGTAAGTCAACGGTATAAGGACTATAATTTGGATTACGTTAGACTGGACTTTTGTCTTGGTCAATAGTCTAATTTAGGCTGTAGACCGGGTCTACCGGGGTCTCGTATTGATGAAGAGGTTACCGCATGTAACGAAAAGAGCAACAGAAGAAACAGGGTAGTTTTTAAGCGGGTCAAGTCTGACGATATCTTAAGGTCGACCCTGAGCTCCCTAGGACACATTTATAGTTTTCCACCCCGAGATGACATCGCAGACATATCATATCAGATGTCCCTATAACACGGTGGGACTGTCTCATCAGATAACCGTGACCCTGGAACGTAAAGGGCTATTGAAGGATCACCGTGGAATTTAGTCAGCCCTGGGTAGGAGGACGCATTTGATGTTTTACCACGATACAAAAAGTTCCTATAACAATTCTGTTATATTATTTCGAATCAATTAATAGCCTAGGTGACAGGTTATGTTGAATTAAAATTATTATAAGTACCCTCCTAAAAAATGAGCTGATCATAAAACACATTATCATAAATTATTGGTAACAAACATAAGTAAGCTTCCGAAAAAAGAAACTGTTACGGCCTTATTACAAAAACTAAATAAACCTTGGTTTAAACCTGGTCTATTAAGTATATAGTAAGTATATAAGTATAAAACGTCGACTTTAGTACCGCCATTTGAACGATTCTCTAAACAATTAAATCCACAATGAGTAATAACAATTAAATCTACCCTGTTTCAATCCATTTTGGGTGAAAATAACACAAAAACTACAAAACAATGAAAAATTTGCTATGAGAAACTTTGACATACCTTTGACAGCTACTACTGTTAGACCATGGTTTATCGCAAAACCACGATTTGTAATAATGTTTGTGTAAACCGTAGTTTTACAAGATTAAACCTGGGTTTTTAGTTTAACCCCTTTTTGTAATAAGGCGGTTTAAAATGATCAACGATCCATTCGTTTAGTTAGAAGCTTCAATGCCACAGACAGACATAAGACGGATCAAACTTATAACACCCTTCTTTTGGGTATTAGCAATTATTGATGAAGAAACTCGTCAAAACTGGAGAACAATATTAATTGAGAACATTGATTTATCACATCTTAATTCTCGTCTTTGTCCTATTAATTTTCTGTTATCTTTACAATTGTGTAACTCGGAAACTGTTACAGATCATCTTTGAATCACGTGTACGAGTGTGTCCCACGTGTGGTACTGTGCTTCTGAGATAAGCTTCTTCTAATTTTCAATTATGTATAGCATAATTAGAACTATGTTTTTATTAAAAACTCTGCTTAGCTAAAGCCAATTAACGCCTCAAAGGAGAATATCAGTTTTCAAGGGGCGCTGGTCCAAGTCCTAGATGTACCTATATTGTACCTTACCTTACCTTAAAATGTTTTTATTATGTCAAAAAAAGAAATATGCCAGAGGAAAAAAACCTTTTTTAATGGTTGTTCCCCGATTTCTCAAATACCGATTTAAAGCCAGCCGACAACATTTATCAAAACATCGAATTGCCAAGAATTGACAGATGTTACAGGTCTCGAAATAACGGGTTGTTGTAAATTCGCCACAAAATTAATCCCCACGAAAAAAAAGTATTGATCCTGTTCTACTAGTACTTTCTGTTTAGATTTGACATCGTGTCATTGTTTTCGCTTTTGTGCTGATTTTTATTATTTAATTGTTCTGCTATCCGTGCGGATAGAAGAAAAAAAAATGGAGCGAATTTACAATAATCAAAATTTAAAAAGATCTTTGGTTAATTTATACATACTTTTTTTCGTGGGGAATAAACTTTGTGGCAAAAGGGTAAATATGCAACTTTTAGTATGGACCTTGGCATCAATTTTTTTTTCTATCGGCAGTGCAATTGTGCCCAAAATTTAATTTTGGGCACAATTAGACTACCGCCTAAGAAGTCCATTGAAAAAAAAAAGGTTGCGGTTTACTAATGACCAACATTTCATTACTGGCGAAAGAAAAAAAATATTGATGCCAAAAAGTTGCATAGCCCTTTACAACAACCCGAAATTATGTGGTCACCAAGAGACGTTGTCATTGCATACACAGTGACCCCACTTTATAAACATATTTTTCCCTTCATAAAATCGATTGATCACCAGTCCGACCCAGGGTGATGTGTAACTGACATTGCAAAGCCAAAGTGATAATGATCCAGCATCTTGTAGGTACTCGACATTTCTCTAGAGCCGTAAAATAAAGAGTTTGACCTTGATTCTAAATGTTTATAAAATGGACAGATAACGTACGCACGTATTTGTTAACAATTTGATTAACGGTTAGTTACGAATGTTACGATTGTTTGGTTATGGTTCACTAGCACTACACTCGCGACTTTGTCCGTGATAATTTTATATTTTTAACCGACTTCAAAAAGGAGGAGGTCTTCGATTCGTTCGGTATTGTTTTATATTTTCACAGAGATAACTCCTTTTTGTACATACGATGCAATATACTTGCTATTTAATTAAGAATTGGTTGCCGTTTTACTTTATGAGCATTTTTTACGTAATGTGTACGCATTCCGCATGTAAGAAAATTTTGTATTTGACAAGATTTGGGTTCAATATTTGATCTAAAAAGGATAAAGTAAAAATTTAAAATACATTAAAAACAGTCAAAGAAATAAAAAAACAAAGCTACCGACTTCCGAAAGATCAGATTTCACGTTATTTTACAATTTGTGGTTGTTTTTGAAGTCGATTTTTTAAGTTATGAACTTTCATACCTACCTAATTTTTCTTCATATCCTAAAATCCGTTATTACTGCAAACTGCTGTAATTTAAAGAACGTAAATTTAGGTACTATTCGCCTATAGATAGTAGGTACTTAAATTAATTACTATCTATAGGGGAACAGTGCTGAAAAAGTAATATGATTTCACGTCACGGGTCTAAAATCCATTTTTTTTCGTGCTCTTATTAAACGATGTAATATCGACTAACATTTGCCTGTCTAGACTTGCAGTCATGCAACAAAAACTTGCCATGTAAAAAAAAATAACCTTTTACGCTTTCTGCATCGTTAGCTTGCAAACTCAAACTTGTTATAATGTTCTATGTATCTTAATAAACTGTGAAGTATTTTTAAGGTCTTTTTTTATAGTGGTAAAATCATCAAATGAGTCCTCCCACACAGGGCGGGGCAGGAGGAGACTCGTACGGACTAAAATCCACGGTGTCCTTCAACTATGGTGAGTCGTAGTAGTCTTGTCGCACAAGTGTTAACCGCACATCCATTTTTTCTCTCACATAGTACACTCGTTTAAAGTTGTGTTATTTTATAGAGAAACGGTTAATATACAACCCTCACTATAGACTCTTAAATTCCGTTGAAAAAAAAAACAATATTTGAGCTTCGATCACCAATTTATGATCGAAGTATTTGAGTAAAAAAAAATAAAGAAAGTTTTAAATGCAAGTCACCATGGAAATACAGTGTTTATATTTGAGTTATCACTTTTATAGTCTTCTAGATATTCATATCTTTGTTGACAAGCCTTCCAGTTGCTGATGTGTTTTTCCCTCAGCCGTGTATGACTCAATGAGTCAATATTTTGATTACATAACGATCAGAAGGACAAACTGTATCTTTATGTCTTCAATGTCACTGATCTTACCTCCAAATGTTTAATTAACTTTTTTCTAGACAGAGAGCCATAGTGGCGCTGTGGTACCACCCCGACTTACGAGCTGTAGGCCGTGGTTTCGAACCCAGGCAAGCGCATTACTTTATGTAACTTTCATCACCACTGCACTCAAAACGAAAACATCGTGAGGAAACCCGCATGTCGTATATTCATAAATTCGACGACATGTGTACAAGCCCGCACTGGGCCCGTGCAGTAGATAATGGCCCACTCCTTGTCACAGATGAGGCATATTGTGTCCCAGCAAGGGGAACATTTATATGTTCACACAATATGTCTGGTTGATGATGAGACAGGACGTTTTTATAACATTGAAAATTATCAAATGAGTCCTCTCGTGCTGGGTGGAACAGATTATAGAAGGGACTGTCAGACTTGACGACTCACATTTACCCTTTTCCTTCAATTGCCTTTGTGTTCCAGAGTATCACAAGACATACTAGAAACAGTGACCAAGACTTTAGTGTGAATGTTAGGCTAAGCACACACATCGCATTTCAATCGCGCAATTATATGAAGATGCAGAAAGACGCGGAAGTCAACTTATCGTAAACGTTGACTCGGACGCAAGTTTTGTACTGCAATTCCAAAAACGCCTAACGTATGAAATCTCCATAAAAAGATGATCCTCGTTTTTTTATCGTGGTAAAATCATTAAATGAGTGATTTCACAAAGCAAATTGTGAAATCACTAAACAATGTTCATGAAAATAATTATGCGCTATTCACAAGCAACGTGTTAGTTTTATCGACGTGGGAAGTAGGCCTTCAGGTGCAAAGACAAAAGAAATCTCCACAAAGAATTTTGGGAGATTTCTCTCCGATAGACCCTCAAAAAGCACAATTACAGCATGAATCCTCATTAGTTAAATCAAAGGGTATATATACCTTAGACGACGGAATATCAACCTACCCCAATCAATCAGTAAAAACTTATTTCAGTACATTTTGAACTTTATCAGAAAAAAGGTTCTCGTGCGATGACATTTGCACATACACACAGGATGAATTTTTCAAGAGGGCATCGTGACCTAAATCCAATATTTCATTGACATCAGTGAGCGGAGTTGACGTAGCTGTTTTTTGAGCTATTTGAACGTTTTTACCATTGATATGCTAAGAAAACAAAGTAATAACGTTCATAGAAATAGTAGTTTAGTCAACGGGAAGTTTTGCCCTTCAAAAGGTGGTGTAGTTTTTTTTTATTTGTATGGCTTAAGTATATGCTACTCATGAAAAATTTAAGTTTTCGACCTCGAAGAGTGTCTGCGTTAGCCGCCATCTTGGATTGAAGGGACCCAAATTAGTTCTTTTTCACATAATGCTTCAACAGTTTACTATATGACAAAAATTTCTAGAAGTTTAAAGACAGTAAAATTCTAGAACAAATGGTAATTATACTTATTCTGTACGTCTTATAGATAAAGTTAGAAGAGGGAGAACATGTAACATTTGTAAAAAATTGTCTACACAGTTAACGAGTATTCTACGCACGATTTCGTCCGCGAGGATGCGTATTTCGGGTTTAGGATTATCAAAATTCCTCTTAACACTTATTTTATCGATTTTGTTGATAAGTGTACATTGGAAAGTTTTAAGTGAATCGAGTGAGGTTAAATTATTTTCATATAAACTTTAATCCCATTTTTAAACCCCTTTAGGGATGAATTTAAAAAAAATCCGTCTGTAGTACACACGAACGTCATTTAAGGAACGCTTTTGCACCACCTAATGTGAGGCAAAGCCTCTTTTTAGTCCCCATTGACTGGACTATAGCGTTTGATAAAACTATTATTAGACGATTCTCACTTGTCATTGAAAGTGTCCACATTGTTTTTACGAGCAAGTTCAAGAACACAGAGAGTTAAATATGCGATAGATAAACTCTTTTTAAACGATATCATAAAGTTTATTTACTTTTTATCTCTTTACCTACTGGTTATCGGACTTTCGGCAACTTTGGATTGTTTGGATGACATTTTTTACAAATATTTCGGATTAAAGCGGGGAAAATCTGGAAATGTATAATCACACTAGTGTTTAACCAACGGATGCGCTTGCGCATACAATTAAAATATTAGATAAACGTCCAGAAACGAATAAAGGTAAATAAATTCAACTGAGGACGCCAACGTCTTGGGTGCAAAATGCACTTGTAAGTATGTAGATAAAATATTCTGAGGCAAATCATCATAAATTATCAGTTAAAAACACAATAAAACTATTTTTTTTTTAAATACTGCTTATAAGTAACTAACCTCAAAATTCAAAGCCAATGTTCAGATGTAGGTACTACACACGAGAAAATACTAAAAATAAACACATCATTAAATTGAATACATACGAATGACTCAAAACCGTGTGAAACGACCTATAACGGTGATTCTCTTTGTTTTCAAAATAAACAGGAGGTTACTGAACAGCATATTTATTTTTCGCATACAATAAAATTTTTGACAGATTGACCGAGAAACGGTAGACGAAATGTAGGACATCCTGTAACACGGTCCCCATCTTGATGGGGACGGAAGGGCTGGTGAGAAGGCAAAATGTGTATGTAATCTGTGGCAAATGGCAACAGCATGAGATATCTCGGGGTATATGTCATTGTGGAAGTGAAGTTAGTCAAAAACTAAAGGTAACACAGTATCTGAAAGATGTGTTGCTGGTTACTTGGGAGGACGTCACGCCACTTTTTCTTTAGCGAACGTTTTAGGAAACTGTCTTGTGTAATTTTGACATTCCAGAAGTCCTGATTCACAGAGTAATTTCCATACATACATACACTCACCCCTTCTTCCCATGGGGGTAGGCACAAACCACAGAGCGCCACCTGCTACGATCCCTACATACTCTTTTCGCCTCATCCACAGTCATACATCAGGTCATGCACGCACGCCGATTGCAGGTACTACGCACCCGACCTTTCTGTAGTTCACCAATAAGGTCAGTGTAGGTCTTCCTAGGGTGTCCCATACCGGTATTTCTACTCACCATTGTCCTATAAATGGCATAATAAAGTCTAATTAAATCAAATAGTAAAAAGCCTAGAGATGAAATAGTTGGCAGAATCATTAACCTATAAATAAAGGTTTATAATTATTGAAGACTTGGTTACTAACTCCGCAGCAAATCTGTATTATATTAGCTTACGGAAGAAAGTTAATGTCTAAAAGTTAATTTTTTTTACAAAGCGATAGTCTCGCTTTTGACCACTCCAACTATCTCGCGCGAAGATGTGGTCGACGATGAAGCACGCTAGACTAAAACTAAACTATTCACCCTTGACTTGCCGACCCCAAGGTTGTAGCTCTCAGAAAAAGGATTCTAATTACATGACATCATCATCTGCCTAGCCTTTTCCCAAGTATATTGGGGTCGGCTTCCAGTCAAACCAGATGCAGCTGGATATCAGTATTTTACATGAAGCGATTGCCTGTCGGACTTCCACAACACAGTAACTGGGCAATACGATACGTCATGGTCAGACTATAGAGCTTCTGACCAACAGTAACGATTGTCCAAGATCTACGAATGACAACCGGGACCAACAGCTTTACGTGCTTTCCGAGGCACGGAGGAAACTATGATAGATGGTCACCCATCCACAGACCAATCTCGGCAAGCGCGGCTTAACCCGGAAGATCGGCCTGTGCGACTATATTTATTTAGCCACGAGCTCCTCAAATAACATGACCAAGAACGAAATAGTTACGCCAAAACTTGGATTAAAATAATTTAACTGAAGTACCTAGTTAACGAGATAAAAGCTGTTTTTAGGGTTCCGTACCTCAAAAGGAAAAAAACGGAACCCTTATAGGATCACTTTGTTGTCCGTCTGTCCGTCTGTCTGTCCGTCCGTCTGTCAAGACCCTTTTTCTCAGGAACGCGTGGAGGTATGAAGCTGAATTTATATCAATTACTCAGGTCTACTGTCCCTTGAAGCTGTGAAAAAATCAAACTTCTAAGCCAACGCAATCAAAAGATACAGCCGTTTATGCCGCAAATTTTCGACACTTGCAAGGGAATCAAAACCTACAGGGTGCTTCCCGTGAACTCAGAATCTTGAAATTTGGTACGAAGCAACGTCTTATAGCATAGATAAAGAAAAAATTACGAAAACCATAAATTTTTAGTTACATCACATAATATATATTTTTTAATAATTTTAAACTTACTACCCATTTCCTCATAAACGCGTAGAGGTATTAAATTGAAATTCATACCAAATACTCAGGTCTATAATACCTTTAAGCTGTAACAAAATCAAACTTCTATGTCAACGCAATCAAAAGAAACAGCAATTTAAGCTGCATATTTTGAAACTAAAGGATTACTTAAACGATAAAGAGATCTTTGTCTTAAATTTATGCTCCTCCATCTTTCCCCATTGTAATGTTATGAATTTCATTTTGCAATAAAAATACCATAGTTATGACTCGATTGTCGTAATGAACGAACTTTGTAAACCTTGCAGGTTTGTACGGAACCCTCGGTGCGCGAGTCCGACTCGCACTTGGCCGGTTTTTCAAGATATAATCATACTACTCATCGTTATAGCAAGTAATACTGCAGGTGTTGGATATGTTAAGAATTCAATTAACCTTCTATAATCCAGGATGCCATTTATCACACGTGTATTTAAAAGAATATTCTCGCAGTGCGCAATTGATCATGTCAGATAAGTAAGCTGTCAAAATGAAGACGAAATCTTCATTAAAGTAAGGATTTCATGCTACGAAATTAAAGTCTTGTAGAAATCTGAATTCTGGATGGGATTCAAGTAATGGACAAAAGAGACTAAGTGTTTATTCATACATCGTGGCTGGAATGGAAGTCCCCTTAAACATTTATTTTATTCGGTTTTTTAGTATTTTTTGATAAAGTAGCAATAGAAGTAGAGACATCATCAGTGAAAATGTGATCAGTCTAACTATCACGGTACAGCCTGACGACAGACAGGCAGATAGACAGCAGAGTTTTAGTAATAGAGTCCCGTTTTACCCTTTGTGTACGGCCGGTACGGATCCCTAAAAAGGTCAGGGTCAAGAAAATGTCTGCGCAAAGAACAATTGAAAGAAAAGAATGGGTTTTAGTCAGTCCGAATCTGACAGTCTTCTCCACTCCATCCAAAGCGGGAGGTATAATTTGATGATTTATAAAGTATTGATGATTTTCACCACCGCATCTTTCAAAACAATCGTATTGTTTATGTCATTAAGTGCGCATTCTAAACGTTGTCGAATGCTAAACTATATCGCTGACAATGTAAACTATTGACACAGTTTCTGTAATTTATACATTTATGTAACATTTTAATTTAGGTACAAATAACTTTAGTTAGTATATACACGTGATATTTTAGTTAATTAGTGGAATTTCAGTACTTCTAAGGGTACCGTCTGAAGGTCCCAAAAGGTGCTATTACTAATGTTCCACTGTGTGTCTGTTAGTCACCACAGGCCACAGGGCTGTAGAGTGAAGTAGCTATTATAATACTATAGCTGCTATAAAACCTAATTATTAAAAGAAAGGGCTTGTTTCGGCCTTTTTAAGGAACTCTTCGAGTGCAAATCGGATTCGCACTTGCATGTTTTTTGGATACTGTAAACATAAACCGCATATCATTAAAAAGTTTGAAAAGTAAAAGTACCTACGCTAATGCTAGAAATCAATAAATAATATATCTCAATATTTATATATACATATATATCATCGTCTGTAACCAATCAACGGCTGAATTTACGAATCTGAGTCTTTATTAAAAGCAGCCGTCAAAGTAAGCGGATCAAGAATTGGATTGAGATACAATATTAATTTCGGGCATAAGTGAATTTGAAACATCGTTCTATTTCTGTCAAACGCTTGAAGAAGATAAAGACAAAACGAAATTTCAAAACTTGAGCGTTAAAATAGGAATACGAAATTGATGCTTAGAACGTCGCTAAGCACTGACTTTGTCTTGGCTGTTGCTTAGGTCCGACTATTTATCTCGGCCTAAGGCTTTTGGTATTTTTGGGCGCATGTGGAGTTTATTCGTACATAAAAAGGACAGTTTGATGATTTAGTTGATAATTTGTATGATTGAAATCGTATTAATACGATATCTATTTCGCTGTTAAATAATTATTTATACAGTGTGATAAGTCTGAAACAGTTTACTTACTTATACTTAAAAAAATACTCATGAACGGATTGCCAGACAAAACATATTTTTTCTAGAGATTATTATATATTTCTTTTCATTCGTTTAGATTGAGTATTACACTGACATATGAACTTAGGTTAAAGATAATTTTCATTGAAATAATATATGATGTAACGACAGTAATAACGATTAATTTCTTATTGTTTCTATCCAATTTATTAGAATTTTATACTGAACGCGATCAGCACATTTAAACGGCGTTTAAGATTTGTCAGTGATTGCTAAATGGACACACAACTGCTCCTATGTCAAAACATTTTTTGGCGGCCTAGCACAAGTGGAGAAAAGCAAAAAACAAAATTTCACTCTTCAATATTATTTTGGAGCAAAAATAAACTTAGTCAAAATTCTAAACCTTGCATTTTTTTTTCTTAACATCAAAAACTTAATTATAAAAAAAATGATAGTTAAAAAAACGATGTATGTTAATGACATTACCCTAATCGCTACATAGTCCGTTCCCTTAAATGCCATAGACAAAAAAATGGCGCGCAAACTCCGTATCACTTAACCCGTTCGTGCTCGCGATGCACGATAAATTGCACTTAATGGGAAAAATGGGAAAAAAAATGGCGGACTACCAGCGGGCTGTCATTACAACCGGCCTAGGTACACCTGCTAGCTACATCCTTGTGGACCCTAATATTAAGTGAACTTAAGTTAATAGAAGTTCACATTAATCTATGGAAACTGTAAATAGCTGTTGACCAACCAGTTTTTTCCCTGGTTAAATTTCAAAGTTTGAAGAAAAAGTGGTCTGTTGGTTAGCATTTGTTTCATGGAGCATTGAAAAAGGTGCTGTTTTTTATGATATAGTTAAACAAAAAAAACGAAATTATTGTAATAATATGTCTTTTACCAAATTCTTTCACTAAATGTGATTCTTTTTAACTGTACGTTAGCGCGCAAATGGCCCAGTGGGGATTGGTAGATGTCTCATATATTCGAATTTTTGGTTCTAGGAAATGCCGATTTTTTCACGATGTTTTCCTTCACCGTTTTGAGAGCAGTGGTGATGACAGAAAATACACAAAGTAATGCGCCTGACTGGGTGTGAACCCACGACCGACAACTCTTAAGTCGGGGGTAAAATACTTTTGCACAATAATTATAACTGTAAAAAAACGCCTTCTCATAAAGGAGTGGAACGTGTATAAGGCACCATAAATATTAGTTCCTCCTTTCCCCGTAACCTCTGTGTGTCGCTTCAGTATTTAGATAGAAACATTATCAGAAAAAAACGCTAATGAACTTTTTAATTTTTTTGATAGATTTTGCATCCCTGGTTTGACTTCTATAAATAGAGTTACTTTTAATAATAAAAACATGAATAATATATTATTTGAAAGTCCGTCCAAAACGGACGATATGTGAAGAGAATTTTAGTCTGTGGAACTCTTATGTCAAGATGAATGTCTGTGATGTAAATCTATGGTTTGTTGAACTGTCAATATAATAAAATTATCTCACGTGTGTACGGAAAGTCTTTTACTAAACAATAAATCCACACGATATTTCAAAAGGTTATGGGCCCAGACACAGACTTACGGCCTAATAATCGTGCTGGATTGGTTTTTTATCAAGAAACGCTGCGGTAAAGTAGCTACATAAACATACGTCGGCCAGGGCTGTCTGACCAGGTGTGGCGGTCGCCGGCTCAGATTCTGATAAATCTGGTAATTGCGGTAAAGCAACAATAATACGGGCGATGGATTCCGTCGAAAATATGGCTTCTGGACAGAGCTTTCAGCAGCTTCAAGGTGTACAAAATTGGACAGCGTGGTGTTTCAAAATACGCGTTTTACTAAGAGCTATGGGTCTCTTAGACGTCGTTGAAGGCACGTTCAAGGCCGACGAGGATCAGGAGAAATGGATGCAGAAAGATTCAAAAGCTCAAGGTATGTTGGTAACAAACATATCTGAAAAGGTTATACCACAAATATTAAGCTGCAAGACGTCAAAAGAGATTTGGGATAAGCTACATACAATATTTGAACAGCGAGGCGAGCTGTCTGTGCATATACTTCAGCAGAAGTTCTTTTCAATGAAATTTGAAGAAAGGGAAACCGTGTCAGAGTTCCTGGGAAGGTTCGAGTCTCTCCTGAGCAAACTGAAGAATCTCAACGCTGAAGTGAGTCAAACTATGGCCATCACAAAGATAACTTCATCTCTGCCATCACAATTTCAGCACTTTGTGTCAGCGTGGGAATCGGTGCCAGCAGAAAAAAGGACCATGGACCAGTTAACAGCGCGATTACTGATCGAAGAGCAACGCACCTCAGCCAAAAACAAAGAAGATGAGTCATCTGCGTTTGTACACAAGTCTAATAGAAAATGCTATCGGTGTGGAAAAGTGGGACATCTGAAAAAGGAGTGCAAATCGAAAAGTAGAGGTACAATAATTAATAATACTAGTTGTAAGTTCTGTAAGAAGAATAATCATAAAAGTTCAGATTGTTGGTTTAAAAATAAAAGCGAGAAAAGTCAAGATGTAAACAAAATTAAACAAGGCAATGCATTCTCTGTGTTCGAGCTATCATCATTGTTTTACAGTCAATTAGAAAGTGATAATTGTTGGGTAATGGATAGTGGAGCTTCAGAGCACATGTGTTATGATTATGATATGTTTATAGACTATAAAAAACTAGAATGCCCTAGATCCATAGTTATTGGAGACGGCAAAATCATACAAGCCGTTGGTATTGGAGTTATTTCTTTAGAAGCATTTACAGGTAAACAATGGATAAATACAACATTAAATAACGTTTTACATGTTCCCAGCATCAAGATGAATCTATTTTCAGCAAGTTCAACTACAGATAGAGGTTATGTTTTAACAATTAATAGTAAAATGTGTTATTTGAGGAAAAATAACAGTAAAAATGTTTGTGCACTAGCATATAGGAAAAATAACTTGTTTATAATGAAGTTTAGGTCTAATAAAATTCAAAATGCTTGTGTTGGTAAATCAAGTGACAGTTTATCTGAATGGCATGAAAAAATGTGCCACCAGGATATTGAACAGGTAAAAAACATGTTAAATAAATATGATATAGATTTCAGTGTTAGTAAACAAAAGGAAATAACATGTGAGCCATGTCTTTTGGGTAAGTTACATAAGAGACCGTTTCCTATAAGTATAAATAGGGCAGATAGGCCCGGTCAATGGCTACATATGGATTTATGCGGACCGATGGAAACAATATCATTAGGTGGATCAAGATATTATCTACTCATAAAGGATGACTTTTCAAAGTATAGAACGGTTTATTTTCTGAAAAATAAGTTTGAAACAGTTGATAAAATTAAAACTTTTTTAAATTTTGTCACTAAAAACTTAGAGTATAAAATTGAAATAATAAGATCAGATTGTGGTTCAGAATTTATAAACAAAGAGGTGAAGTCTCTCTTCAATCATTTAGGTATTGTACACCAAAATAGTGCTCCGTACACACCCCAACAAAACGGTTGCATAGAACGTGAAATGCGTACAATAACTGAAGCGGCTAGAACAATATTGTTATCAAGTAATTTAAATAAGTCTCTATGGGCTGAAGCTGTCAATACAGCTGTATACGTTATAAACAGAACTGGTAAAAGTAGGATTAAAAATGTAACTCCGTATGAGCTCTGGTATAAAAAGGGATTATATGATATAAATAATTTAAAAGTATTTGGTTCAAAGGTAGGTGTACACATTCCAGATCATTATCGCAAAAAATGGGATAGCAAAGCTGAAATAGGATACTTTGTAGGTTATAGTGAAACAACAAAAGGTTTTAGAATTTATTTTCCCCATAAAAATGATGTTTTGATTAAAAGAGAGGTAACATTCCTGAAAGGCAATTTTAGTAGTCAAAAGCTAGGTAATACTTTTCAAGATCATAATAATATAACCCCATTATTATTAAAAGAAGAAATAAATAATAAAGAGGATGAAATAAGAGAAGAATATCACAGTTTTAATGAGGAAGGTGAAGAAGATGTAACACAGTTATCAGATCTTGATGAAAATACAGAAGTACAAACAGAGGAAATTCTAAATTCAGAAGAAACATCAGAGTCAGAAAAAGAAGAAGAGGCAGAAGAAACACCTCAAGTATCAACACATTCACGGAGAGGCAGAGCAATAAAGAAACCATCAAGGCTAGATGACTACGAAACAAACCTTCTATCCATCGGTACAGAGCCAGCTACTCTAGAGGAAGCGCTTGACTCTGAAGAAAAGGAAGAGTGGAAGATTGCTATGAAGACTGAGCTAGATACTCTGAGAGAAAATAACACATGGATAGAAGTAAATAGCGTACCAGAGGGGAATAAAGTAATTTCTAGTAAATGGGTTTTTAAAGTTAAACAAGTAGGTACTAATAAAGTATATAAAGCTAGGTTGGTAGCAAGAGGCTTTGAACAGTCTGATTGTGATTTAGAAGTATATTCTCCTGTGGCTAAATTGCCTACTTTTAGAGTTTTTATAGCAGTTGCAAATAAACTTCAACTTTCAGTTCATCAGATGGATGTTATAGGTGCTTTTTTACATGGTGACATAGATGAGAGTGTATACATAAAGTTACCAAGCGGTGAAACATGCAAGTTAAATAAATCATTGTATGGTTTGAAAAAGTCTCCTAAATATTGGAATAAAAAGTTTGATGACTTCATGAGTAAAGAAAATTTCAGTAAATCTAAAAATGATCATTGCTTATATTTCAGAAAGGTAAATGAATGTATGCTATATGTTTTGCTATTTGTTGATGATATTCTTATGTTTTGCACTGAAAACAAGGTTTTGGAAGATTTTAAAAGCGAGCTAAGCAATAACTTTAAGATGAAAAACTTAGGTTTGGCCAAATGTTATTTGGGTATCGATATTGATCAAAAGAAAGGTACAACGGTAATTAGTCAGAAAACATATCTTACTAAAGTTTTAGAGCATTATAATATGTCAGATTGCAAACCAGTTTCTACTCCAATAGACCAAAACTTTAAGTTTGAAATACTAAAAAGGGAAAAATCTGAAAGTCCAGAAATAGAGAAAAAGTGTAGACAACTCATAGGCAGTTTAATGTATGCAGTTTGTGGTACAAGACCAGATCTATGTGTATCAGTTTGTTTCCTCAGTAGGTACCAACACTGTGCTAGTATTATGTTGTACAAGGCATTGAAACGTATTCTAAGGTATATAAAAGGTACATTAAATTACTCTTTGATATATAATAGCACATCCACAGAATTGCAAGGCTTTGTTGATGCAGATTGGGCCGGTGACACACAAGATAGAAAATCTACCACTGGTTATTTGTTTAAAATATTTGATTGTACTGTAGTATGGTGTTGTAAAAAACAACTTAGTGTGTCATTATCCTCCACTGAGTCTGAATATATTGCATTAAGTATGGCTATTTCAGAAGCATGTTGGTTGAAAAATTTGTTGTGTGACTTTGATGTTGTCGGTAATGAAGTGATCTTGTATGAAGACAACCAGTCAGCAATAAAACTTGTTTATAATAATGAAAATAATAAAAGGTTAAAGCACTTGGATATTAGGTATCACTTCATTATGGACAAAATAAAGGATAAGTGTATTTCAGTAAAGTATATTAAAACGCAGGATAATTTGGCGGATTTGTTAACTAAGCCGTTAGGAAAAACTGTTTTTGAGAAGTTTGTTAAGTTAATTTTTTAAGAATATAGGGCTATGCACATAATCTATGTAATGTTGGTCATGCATTTTTAGAGTTAAATTCTGTTAAAAATAAAGGAGTAAGTTAAGTATTTGAATGTGCCAGTATAAAATGCATCACTAACAATTTAGTCAGAATTAAATGTTTTAATATTTGTGTTTTTAAACAGGGAAAACAGGAAAATATTATGTTGAGGGGTGGTGTAAAAAAACGCCTTCTCATAAAGGAGTGGAACGTGTATAAGGCACCATAAATATTAGTTCCTCCTTTCCCCGTAACCTCTGTGTGTCGCTTCAGTATTTAGATAGAAACATTATCAGAAAAAAACGCTAATGAACTTTTTAATTTTTTTGATAGATTTTGCATCCCTGGTTTGACTTCTATAAATAGAGTTACTTTTAATAATAAAAACATGAATAATATATTATTTGAAAGTCCGTCCAAAACGGACGATATGTGAAGAGAATTTTAGTCTGTGGAACTCTTATGTCAAGATGAATGTCTGTGATGTAAATCTATGGTTTGTTGAACTGTCAATATAATAAAATTATCTCACGTGTGTACGGAAAGTCTTTTACTAAACAATAAATCCACACGATATTTCAAAAGTTCATTAATTTAACAAAAACATGTTGTTCAATGTGAAATAATAAAGGTATTGCGGTCTTTGCTAATTTCGTAATAAGTACAAGTATGAGGAAATTAACTGTACTATAGTCTGTGGTTTCCTCAAATAACAATATAGGTTAACCAAAGGGATAATATGTCTGAAATTGTTTCGTTGTGATAGCTGCACTTTCATTATTTTGGACTTAGATATTTAAGCATAACAAACGACACTACGTTTCCATAGATTAAAACGTTAAAAATTAAGTTTTTTTAACACAGTATAATAGGACAAATTATGAAAATAAAAAGGAATTTACAAGAATTTTTTTAGAAAAAAAAAATGGTAAGCAAAAATGAAGTAAAAAAATCACAAAAAATTAATACATACAACAGAACACCCCCAAATAGAATCCAGCGATGGACACAGCAATTTGAACGACATCGTTCCTCATATCATGATCGAACTTCTTCAGTAAATCACTCATGATGTAAGCTTTCACTGGGCGCGCATCACACTGACTCTTCACCATCTTTACGAAACCCTTATCTTTTTTTTATTAAAAAAATAAACCGAATGCACCGATAACCCGACGACCGATCGATACTTAATTTGCATACAGAGGTAGCATGATCAAAAAATAATAATTATGAAAATAAATTAACGCGTATGATTGACGCGATGTCTTGACTGAGAATGATATTCGAATGAAAGCAGACGCGATGCTGACCCTAGCACAATTTATTATCTATCTAATAAGGCAAGATAGACAAGCGGATATGTTTATTTTTTTAATAATTTATGTATTTTTAGCCCGCCCTTTGATATTTTATTTATTATTTTGTTTATCGTTAAAACCCGTTGCTCCCGGACTCGTTCCCAAGCAGACTGGCCGCAAATGCCAAGTTTTTTATCCCTCCTGCGCAAGGGCCGGGTGTTCGACACACTACGAACTCCATTGATGGCTTATTGATTACTTTCATTGACAAGGCACTGTAGCTATTATGGGACATAATATAGCTACTGTTCAAAAAAATTGATGCAGGGCAAAAATTGCATTTAATGGTTTCTAGAATCGAGGTACCACGTAGTCGTAAAATTACTATGTATATGTCTGCAGTCGCAGAGCTAAAATGATTTTAAACCGTAAATGTGCCCCTATAATAAATGAACCCCGCCTTTGACGGTCCACAGCTGGACAAAGTCCTCTTTACCTATAAAATATTACATTTACCGATTTCGTGGAAATTGTTGAGGGATTACGGTAATTTGACATGACTCATTAATGCTTCTAGCACAGGCTGATCGAAAGCGACCTTTGGATTGAAGTAAAGGAAAACACTGACTAACAGGAATAATTGTTTTTCACATTAATTGTGCAATATATGAATGGCTAGTATTTTTTTTTCGTATTATTGTATGCGGATGGCCGGTCTAAGTTCATTGTAGATGGCGTGTCTGTAGCTAGATTTCAATTTTACCAATGACTATGTATGAAATTAGCTATCTAGCGTAATAGCTTCATAGTAACAATAGCAATAGTAACAAATACTAAAAAAATATATGCCTACATATTTCACTAAATAAAAATTGACACTAGAAATTGCAAAGGACAGCCAAGACAGTTCAAATGTCATACACGACCATAACTTTCGGAACAATAGTCAATAACGAATCTGTTTACGGCATACAATGATCGAGATTTAATTCTTTGACCATTTTTTTCGGTTAACGACCACTTCTGACGTATCTTTCATTTGCTTGATGACGTAAGTGAAGAGATGGTTCAAACTCACTTCGAAAAACTGGGTTTTGTGAACTTGATTCATAACTATCGTTTTTATAGCGTGCAATACACCCATAGATAAAATAAAGAATGTAAAAAATTGTTCCTTTTCCATGTTTTGTCATTTTAGGGAATTTCTTGCAAAGTTTTGGACTATGTTATCTGTCAGCGAGTAAATTTAGAATTTTATGTATAAATAAAAATGGATGCGGAACGCAGGTAGTCTAGGTAGCTAATTATGTTCACTTTATTTCACATTCAAATAATCTTCAAAAGGAAAAGAAGAGTCTTTGTTTCAGAGAACACGCAGCGTTAGTGTGAACATTTTTACGCAGACGCGGGAATTGAACCGGCGGCGACCTTCAAAACAGAAGACGGTCACTGCGTTTAAATGAGAGATAAATATTGTGCATCCGTATCAGTGTACAGTTTAGTCATTAAACAAGATAATGATCATAATAATCAACAGAAATGGGTAAACTTAAATGCGAGACGTCCAAGAAAAACAAATACTAATATTTTCATAAACATTTCTTAGGGAGTGGGCATGTAATCTATATATGTGTGTTACAAAAAATCGATAATAACGTCTAAAAAAGTGAGCAGATTTACATGACTAAGATGTCAATCGATTCGTTATGATGAGATTTGTAATTGATAAAAGATTTAACCCTAACACTTTTATTTACTAATATTTAAATTTTTACAACTAAATAGTGTCGGTTCGCCTTACGGCAATGACAAAGAAACTCAGAGAATTAAGATACGTATCTTAGATGGATACAACTCAGACAATTACTTGTAACATTACAAGACTGCAATAAATATAACACCTCAAACTCTTTTTTGAGGGTTAACTTCTCAAAATAAAAAGGCATTTATTGAAATTAGACTGGAGATCAGCACTTTTTGAATGTTAAGTACAAAAGACAGTTCCCGTATACGCCCGCCCTAGTAATGAAACTAGTATTTTGTTATTATCTCAATGAAAAATGATCAAATGTTTTCTTTCATATTTTATACATTGAAACCGCAGGTTGTCCACCAGTCCTTGCCATAGTAACGGATTAACGGACCACCCACGCCGTTGAGGGTTAACCGTAGACATTTTTTTTAAGAAGCCATTATTAAAAAGAACTCAGTATGAATATTCTTTGTATTTATTTACAAAACGAATTACTTGAAAGTGTTCATAAACATAAATTGTATAACTTGTTTACAGTGCTTAAAAGAGAATAAATTAGCATTCTCATGTAAATTATTTTCAGAAGAAACACAATTATAATATCATGGAAATTCACACGAAACGACTTAATATTTTAAGAGACCACAATAACCTTATTTCTGAATAATAAGTATGAAAACGGTCGAAAACAACTCATATAGGTAATAAAAAAAGCAATATTACAAAAGTAAACAATATTGATCGGGCTTTACTGGAGCATCTGCAGCTCCAATCCATTTGCACCGTTACAAATTCTGCCTATCGCAATTTGCAATCCAATAAATGAACGATAAAAATAATTGTCGCAACTTGTACAGTTTGTAATCGAACATATATCGCTGCTATGATTGCCTTGAAAACATAAGAGATATTGTAGATTTTGGCCGGGTAACAGTAGTTAGTTCGCCCCATATAACATCTAAAAATCTGCTGCTGTGCTGTTAATGGATTTAATTCGCCCCATATTGAATTCATTAGCAGGTTGTCTGAAAGATATCGCTATTAGCGATAAGACCGCCATTGCAACCTTAATAAAATTAATACACTAAGTGGTTATGTTGATTTGCCTATATCACCCTAATTATTCATCGTAATATTTAGGATGATATAGGCAAATCAACATAACGACTAACTAAATCGAGCTAAAATACCGTTTATCTCAGAATAGTGAATATGTCACATAATGACTTCTTGCAATAAGCCGACGTTATATCTATCTAATTGGGACTTAATGAATAAATAATTTATTTTGATTAGAAAACCATTCACTTGTATTCTAGAAATCCGTCATAATCAAATCAAACTGCCAGTAGTTCTCCATTTTTGTAGTTGCGTGTGTCATGACTCATATAGTCAGATCAGTATGTTAAACGAGAGGACCAACAGAATGCGTAACTTTACGTGCGTGTCGGTCAGTATGACGGTCAACTTCGTAGGTCCAAAGTCCAGGTCTTTTCGCGGTCGCCTACAAGTCGGACAAGTTACGGGTCCAAAGTCCGGACTACACATGACATACATACGTGAGCAGTGACAGGTTAAAAACGGTGAAGTGTCCTTTGGTGCTTGTATTGAGCAAAGACAATGTGAAGGGTCGCCAAGTTTGGCGCTAAATGGACAGGACGCAGCGTTAGTTTATTGCAGATTTTAAACCTTATTTGGGCCAAACATATTTTCTTGGGGATATTAATTATGTACTTAAATACTTTTTTTTTTTTTTTTTATCGTCGTCAAATCATCAAATGAGTCCTCCCACCCAGGGCAGGACGGGAGGGACTGTCAGACTTGAACTGACTAAAAGCCACGGTGTCCTTCACTAGCCCTTTACGTACCGGGGTTACGGTAATGGGAAAGTCCCGCGACCCGGGAAAAATTAAAGAAACCTATACAATTTACGAAAACAAAGACACAAAAATCTGTACTTCACAAAAGGCAGAAGGCGAGGTTGTGTTGGTTGAGGAAGGTCAGGACTGTGCATCTGTGCCACTATTTTTTTTATTTAATATACATTTTTTTGTATGCACCAATATCTTGATACTGTTGGAAAATATAGGTAACCCGGAAAAAAGTTACGAGTCTTATTGTTTTGGAGGGAAAATGCAGAATTTTGAGAGACTTGATCTAGCAACCTCTACAGGAGAATGCCACAGATACAATAGTTGCAAATAAAAAGATGGCGACGACGTTAGTTCCAACTTTGGCGCGTTAAAATATAATAAATTCGTAGATCTCGTTTGGCTATTTATGATGATTTCAAAGTTATTGTAAAGTTAAATGGCAATTCTTAAGGTCAGTTGCAAACTGCGATCCACGAAATCTACGAATTAGATTATTATTCGTTTATTCATTTAACATTCATATAATTACATTTTTATACGTAACTAGCACTTTTCCCGCGACTTCGTCCACGTGGGTTACGTACTTTCCTAATTCCCCCTTTTCACCCCCTTAAAGGTTAAATTTCCAAAAACCCCTTCTTAGTGCTCCCCTACATTATAATAGGAAGCCGTGTGCAAAATTTCATATTCCTAGCCCCAGTAGTTTCGGCTGTATGTTGATATGTCAGTCAGTCAGTTCTCCTTTTATATATATAGATAGATTATTGTGTGTAAAACTTTGCTAAGAGTGCTGCCAAGAAATACCAAAGCCTATAAATGCCTCGTTTGGTCAGTGGACGTGGAACTATCCAAACGGGAAAATGTGTTCCTGGATCCTGGAACGTACAGGTCTATTGAAGGAAATCAGTGGTTTTTAGTCAGGAAGATTGTCAGTACCTTCCGCTCCACACAGGGCGAGAGAACTAATTTGATGTTTTTTTTTCTCAAGCCTGTACTGTCCCGCTGCTAAGCAAAAGCCTCCCCCAATTCCTTCCAGAGACTCTTTTCCTGGGCAGCTTCGAACCAGCCTACATAGTAAGCTAAGTAAGTAAGAAAAAGGTGAAGAGACGACCTAGACAGGTCGTCTCTTCACCTTTTTCTGAGCCGGCCTCGGCGGCGCCATCCATCTCCCGGCACCCATTGTGTACCACGATAAACAAGGAAATAAACTTGTAGCATACAAAATTTTATACGATTAGAAATGCCAAAATCAAGGTCTTCAAAGTCAAGTTTCGTTTTCGTTCTAAAGCTTCCTGATTAGACTTCTAAAAACTGGTCAATAAAAATCTGGTATTAACTCGAGATGAAGAAATATGTTTATTCATGTTTTTTGTGCTACTGAAGGATATGAGCACCAATTATGTAAAGAACAGACTTTGCACCGACAGTTACCAAGATCCGTAGATTATTCTCGTCTATCTAAAGCAAACACATGTTCGTTATAAAGATCATAACGAGCTCTAGAACACGACAAGTCTAGAATCTTCGAGAGCGTTAACGCGAGATTATTCTTCAACTTTAGCCCTTTTTATTTGGAGTTAGTAGAGTATACTACGTTAGTTTGACAAATGGATGTGCGATTCATGCTTATGCGAAAAAACCGTACTGCGACTCACTATAGTCCGAATGCACGCTTGTACGACACAAACAGAGATTTCGTGCCTCCATACGTGAATCAAGCTGCCTCGAGGTCTGTTACCACCAAGCGCAAGCGGAAAAACCCTCGTGGATTTTTGCATTTGGTGGAAATGTACGCGTAGTAAAGCCATTCTAAGGCAAATTAGTGTCGATGAAACGGTTATCTCTTTGAACCTTTCAGTCGGTATTAACCGAAGGGATAAGCCTAATTCTGCCTTATCATAGGGGATAGGATGGGCTTTAAATGCGATTGGCGCGGCTTTACAAAGCCTTATTACATGGGTTATGTGTCTGGTTCCGGGTGGCTGTGCAGGTAAATTCCTATTAAATCATCGTCTGTCTACCTTTTTCGAAACTGCGTTGTGGTCGCTGTACCGCGTATTACCCAGTATTGAGTTTTGGAGGTCAGATAGTAGCTACATTTTAAATACTTGGCAGACATTATTGGGAAAAGGCAAGGCAGTTTTTTTTAAATTTAATGGTAGGTTCACGTTTGACCACTATCTCGACTGATGGTAAGCGAAGATGTGGTCAATGGTGAGGCACGCTTGCCTAGAAGTAACCTATTCACTATTGGTTTGAAGATGATGTTGGGGTCGGCTTTCGGTAAAAACAGTTGCATACCAGTATTTGACATGGAGCGAATGCCTATTTATTTGCATTTTTTACCTGAACAACCCAGTTACTTGGATAAACTTTGGCTGGAGTCGTGAACAAAATCTTCAACGTCCCGGATTTTGTTTCCCAACCAGAATTTTAAGCCACTTCTAACGGGTATCTGCAAGGTTATAACTCAGCGCTGTGCATTCAGTTAAAGCCGGTAAAAACAGCGTAGGTGCCGTCAGCGGGTCAAGTGTGCAATCAATGTCGGCGGACGAGCCGTATCCAATATTCTGAATAATAGCATCCATGACATAACAAGGTGTCAAGGTGATAAAAAGACTCGATTTAATTACATTTTTTCTGTTGTTTTTTCGGCAGCAAAACTGGTGTGGCTATTTTTATGGCGATTTCTTAAAGCGGTTTCTTTTTGGCAGTTAATAATTATGAGCTTTGTTATTAAATTATTTTTAAATGTCTCATACATATGAATCGTGATCTTGAAATAACATTAGCTCGTCAGTATTGATTAACAGACAATGCAATTGTTCAAGTTTTCCTCTGAGTTTTTTTGTCTATAGTAAATTGTAATGGTGGCTGTACACTCTTAAACGACAGCTCTATGTTTGTCTCGCAAAAAATCGAGCCAGAACCGAGCGATAATTCCCGATGGCAACCCATAGGTACCCACTTTTCTTAAACATTTTTCTCTTTCCACCCCGGAGTGAATAGGGAATTGGGGCTGACCATCGGGACTATCGGAACCGAGGGCAAGCGAGCTACGAGTACACCGAGGTTAGACGGCTTTACACTCGTACAGCCAGTGGCGTAGCTAGGCGGGGGCAAAGCGGACCCTAGTCCCCGGCTTCGCAACTGAAGCAGGGGACGAAGACAAGTTATATTTTTCGTCTTGAAAAAAAGGGCCTCGCCCATACGTCCTGATCCTGACCCATCCTAGATTCGGTCTCGTTACTCCACTGCGTACTGCCGTCATAATTGCCTTTGCAACAGTATTTGCAAAGTCACTAAAGATAGTAGATAACTTTTTTTTTTGCTTTTAGAGGAAGTAAGTTGGAGGTGAGTGTGCTGGTCATTCGCGGGACTGTCTTTAAAGGACACCGTGGCTCTGGAACGTAAAGGGCGACTGAAGGAATGTTGTGGATTTTTAGTCAGTACGAGTCTGACTTTTCATTGAGCTCAACCAGGGTGGGAGGACTCACTTGATGATTCTAGCAACGCAACAAAAAACATACTATTCATCCCGAAAAAAGTATTGTTCACAAGGAAAAAAAAAAAACTTATGATAATAGATAGCGTGTCGCCGAATGGACGCAAGCGAAGCTGTGAGCAAAAGCTAGTATTGCCATAAAGGCATAAAATTAGATTACTTGTGCAATTCCTAACATAACAATAAACATATTGATTACAAATAAGTAGACTAGAATAATTTAAAATGTCAGTTAACTGTAACATTCACGACAGTGAATAAAACATTAGTGAAGCATTTAAATATATGGTAATCTTGGCCTTTGTTCCTTTATGGTTAAAAAAAAATAGTGGCTGTCTAAAGTTACTGTTCTTTATTTATGGATACTTGAAATCTATATTAGGAACTTTTTGTGGATGTCTCTGAGACCATTGAACATCATCAGCCATTTATAGATTCCATGACAGTTTTTTATTTGCGCACTTGAGTAAAAATACAAACAAATGCATTCTTGATTTTTTGAAGACTTCTTTTGTATCAATAGAATAAATTATTAGATTACTTGGGTCCACAAGGTGGCTACTTTTTTAATATAATTTGCCTCATAATAGGAATAACTCCTGTTTCCTCTTCTGTTAAATGTTTGTAATCCTACACACAGGTAGGATTCACAACTAACTATAAGCCCATGTTTAATCTTCTAAAACTACGGTTTACACAAACGTTATTACAATTCGTGGTTTTGCGATAAACCATGGTCTAACAGTAGTAGCTGTCAAAGGTGTGTCAAAGATTCTCATAGCAAATTTTTCATTGTGTTGTAGTTTTTGTGTTATTTTTACCCAAAATGGATTGAAATAAGGTAGGTTTAATTGTTATTACTCATTGTGGATTTAATTGTTTAGACAATCATTCTTAATCTTAGTTTTGTAATACGGACTAATTTAAACCATGGCTCTGCAGATAAGCCTGGACTTGATAGACCAAGTTTAAACCAAGGTTTATTTAGTTTTTAATTAATAAGGCCGATATTATTTAAGTAGTTGTTTCAGGTCAATGTAGGTATCCAATTGATCCATGTGGAGCAAACTACAACAAGTTACACATCAGTCAATCGCTTAGTCACAGCACCAACCATGCCATCATATTATGGCACTTGTAGCATTTTTAAACATGTATATACAGAAGGTTATCCCATAAGTCAAAATATCAAGCTCTTCGTCTAATAGAAAATACAATGTATTAAAGGCTTCTAAATTCTTTATCTATCTGATAGATATCTACATAACAATGACTGATATTTACGTTAGATATGTAAACTGATAAAATTGCTTTAGATAGAGTGCCTGAGATTTATTACATTTACAAACTTCTCACATCATAACTTAGCCACAAGGCTGTTATGATGTGAGAAGTTTGTATGTTTTTTTTAATAAAATATGATGCAATCTACAATAAAAATATCTTTTTTTACACTAAGCTATCCTTTTATAAGAATAAAGAATTGGGAATAAAACGTAAACAAAGTTGTTATTTGAATAATACACTGCACATCGAACAAAAAGACCTTTGTGTGAACTTAAATTTTGAGGAAGATCAACAAACAGGATGGTATGGTAATATAACTATAATAATATACTGATGTTTAATTATAATCGATAAAGTACAAGGTCAATAGTCAACATTAAAAACTTAACTCACCGATTATATCGTATATACTGGCTGTATAATTATCCATAAAATATGAAATAAAGCCCATTTTTAAAAACAGCTGATCACAGACTAGGTAAACACAATACTATCACGTTCACTGAAGTTAAACTTGACATGAAAATAATACTGGTTTAGTTACGAAATACTTTCCGCGCCATCAATTATCAGATTACGCTTTGTTTTGCATTATTTTTTCATTGAATCGTCAGCGATTCGCAAAATTGCTAAGCAATTTGACAGTTTAATATGTCAATCCTAGATTGACACCCTCGTGAACGTTCCAAAACGTACTTGCATTTGTATTGATGTAAAAATTGTTACACTATTAACCACATAATGTAGATAAAATAAAATGAAATCATATTTCACCAAGTACGGTAAGATTCGGTTTGTGGGTGTCATTTAGATAAGTAGCATTCTTCTGTCAATGTCAAGTTAATCAACAAAAAATGTTTATTGACAGGAAAATGAAAAGAAGTTTTAAAAAAATCTCATCAATTTAAATGAGTAAACCATGTCTACTATTCTATTAAAGTGTTTTGGATTGTTTAATTAGGTCATGTATGAAAAAAATTACGAAAACATGATGTTGCGACGCAAATTTTTTAAGAGAGTCTCCTTTTTAATATTGACTGTCTTTTTTGTTTCTTTTTATGTGTCTCTATTTATATTTGGTGACTGGAAGTCTTCTCGGATTATGTTGTTATCCAATTTGAACCGTTGTCCGGCTTGTTACGGACTGTCTTTATGTCCAGAGCTACACTCCAATCAAGTAACATTGGAATCATCAACGACGCTGTCAAGTATCTTCAATGCTAAAAACATTTACTATGGTTACACAAAGACGAATCGGCGAGTTGTTTTAAAGAAATTGGCTCACAACTCAGAGTTAAAAGCTTTTGATAACAATATATGTAAGACATTCAATCTTAAGTCGGATTGCAGGCCGATACATTTGTTAAATATTTCTAGTATTGATCATAAATTAATTGAACTTGTGGAGTATGATTTGTCGAAGCCAGATATGAATCCTCGGAAGGGTCTGGTTATGTGTCCATATGCATACAGCTTGTTTGATTTCATCCTTCCGGTGTTGATCAGTAAAAAGGATCAAGTAGACATGGTGAACATTTGGACAATGTTAAGTCTGAACCCTGAACCTATCATTCTACAGGTAAAGTACTGGGTTTTATGCTTGTTAACTGTTTTATATTCTACTTCCTGCTATATTATCTTACTATTATTATAAATGCAAAAGATTGTTGATGTATGTTTGTTACTCGTTCACGCAAAAACTACTGAACAGATTGGATAAAATTGGGTAAAAAGATAGTTTATAATGTGGATTAAATACGCATTTCTGTCCCATTTCTTGAAAACACTCCAGATTATAGAAAAGCACAAGACAAAAAATTTAAAACATCAAAACATGAACGTCACCAATATTGCAGCAAAGAATTATCTGAAATCAATGTTATGGAGACTGTCTTAAAAGGGAACCGAAATAACAGTATCTTTTTTTAGTCCATAAGAGTCCCATTGAGAGGACCCATTTCATAATTTAACCACCCCAGAAACAATTATGTAGTTTATGAAACGTGTAGTAGAGTTTTCAAAATGATAGTTAACATGTTTTACCTTCTCCAGGTATTATCAAAAGTGCATGGCTGGCCCGTACCTGCCTATGCAGGTGTTTGTGGCCGTCTAGAAGTGGTGGCGCATGAGGGTGAACCTCTATCAACTCTGACACAAGTCTCCTGGCATAGGAAGCTGAAGTTTGCTAAGAAAATGCTTGATGCTGCTATGGATTTTACCTTCAAACATGACAGGTTGGTTAAAAAATATTTGGAAAACAATATTGTTCATCCCTCGGCAAACATATAGTCTTACTACAAAAAAGTTAAACATCTGTTGCAATGTCAACTGTTCAGTCAGAACAACGTCACCCTCAGACATGAAACATGCATATGTCTTAAGCCGATCAGCTTTACTGGGCTGAAATGCCATATCACAATGTGCCTAGGTATCAGGTTTCCGATAGGTATCAGGATATAGCTAATTCAACGATCGGCCGTCGATACAGACAGGCATATGTCTCAAGAGTCTTTCCAATCGTACCTACACATTTTTTATTTAGCATGGTTCAATCATCAAATGAGTCCTTTCCAGAGCAGGGCAGGAGGGACTATCAGACTTGTACTGACTAAAATCCACGGTGTCCTTCAATAGCCCTTTACGGTCTGGGGTCACGGTAGGTCGTTAGTCTCACGACACCGGCAGGCTTTGGCCTGACCTGCGTCAAGCGGTAGATCTGACGTGCGTCGAGCAGTACGCCTGTAAAATAATACCGACTAAGTGACATTTTGTGATTTTTAGAAGCGTCGTTCGTATCTTCGGCAATTTTGGTTTACGTAACATAAGAAAAAATACGGGACAAATATTTTTTGATAATATATCTTTCGGGCTAATTAATTTTTTTTTTGAGTAAAATAGCCTAATAAGTCTTGTAATTCTAATTTAACTTACCATTTCAGATACCGATTCTACCTCATGGACTGGTCACTAGACAACATAGTGGCCAACGAAAAAGATGACATCACCTTTGTTGATCTTGAAGACATTATCATCTTGGATAAGCATATATCACCAAAGGCCGACCTCCCTAACTGGTACAAAAGATATGGTAGGGAAGCTATGGGTACAGGCTTCTCATTTTCCATAGACAATATGTGCAGACATCATCTGAGTGACCACAACATTTGGGCTGCCTGTTACATTTTAGCTGGAGATGAAGATCCATATTTATACCCTATACCCAAAGAGGTTAATGCATCTAAACCTCATTTATTCAAGTTGCTAAATGAATGTTTGCATGGAGAAGATAGGTTTAAAACTATAACTAAATTACAGCATGTGTTTGACGACTTGTTGATGGACAAAAATATTTTAGGCTACAGTGAGGTTGTTAGATGATAAAATGATTTGTAATATGGCGTTAGTGTCCTGTGATCGTTTTGTAAGAAAAAAAGCCACACAATGCTTGGCGGTGGCAAATTTGTGAAACCAGTCTTCCGAAATCCATCAGAATCACCATTCTTATCAATGTGGATTGTGTTGAGCCAATCACCAATATTTTTGCATCTAGTTTAGACTGTCTTTCAGAAAGTCAAAGACTAAAGTTTGTCTTTATTCGATTTTCAACTTTATGATCTAGACTGTAAAGTTGAAAATTTATTAAAAACTATAGACCATTTTCGTTTATAGCTTGCCATTTGGCAAGGCCCTCTGGAACGAAATGAATGACTTTAGTTGCTTCAATTTATTGCTGTTTCTGGTGATCTCAAGTCAAGCTGCGTTGATAACTGTGGTGTAGCAAGGCACCGTAAGCCCCTTTGTAGACAAGGCGACACAAGTCTCCGATAGGTTTGTACACTGGCACGCCCCAATGGATGCCAAAGTCGTAAGGTATCGGAGACTTGTACGAAGGGGCTGACGCATCGTGTGGGTGTGTCGCGTCGTTTGTGTTGTGGTCATTCATTCGTCGTTGGTTGTTCATGTTATAATTAAGGTATTTTATTGTAAAGGATTAAGATCCATTTTAAATGTTTTGCAGACATAGAGCAAAAAAATAAAATGGAATGCTTTTTTTTCAAATTTCAGAAAATTCATAATGTGACATATTAATTAAATGTAGTTTTTATAAAATATAATAACCTGCTCATTTTATAAGAATCTTTAATGCTTTACCAAAAATCTCATGAATGTAATTTGTTATATTTAAAGATTTATTATTGTGTTCTGAATACTGTGATTTATCGCCATAATGGTTTTGTTAAATGTTTATTTATTGATTGTGAAATATATTACAATTAAGATGTATGTAATAGCAACGTCGCGTTTTATTTAAACCGAATCTAACAAAAGTAAACCTTTATAAGTTTAGCTGAAGGCCGAATATTGTTTGAACATAACAACCTATACCTATAATATTATAAAACTGAATAGTTTGTTTTGTTGAACGTCTTAATCTCAGGAACACACTTTCACTTTTTCAGTTCGATCCAGTATCGAACTGAAAAAGTGTCGAGGCTAAAGGCCATATAATATCACGCTATGATCATCATCATCACCATATCAGCCCGGGATCACCCACTGCTGGGTATAGGCCTCCCCCTTTTTATGTCATATCTCTCGGTTCTGTTCGTGCGTACGCTATGATCGAAGACAATAAATTCTGTCTACAGCGCGGAGTCTTACACGAGACGTTTCTACTTATTCGTGTTAAAAGAATTACCTACAGCATTACAGTTATTGAAATATGGTCCAAAATCATCCACATGGTTCAAAATTTATGCCATACAGTCCGGTCATATTTGACCATCCCGCAAAACAGAATATGTTTAGTTTTTTACATACACTTGTCACCGGTACTGATGGCAGATAGTTTTATTATAGAGGTGTATGCTAAAACTAGAGCCGGTTTCCATTCCGAACCCTCTGTTAAATTATCCATACATAGAATACCCGTATTTTGAACGCCGCCATTCGTACGAACTCTTTATTAACTTGGGTTAAAAGACGCCTAACTCTTTATATTTGATTTTAAACATTGGGTGGTGACTGTTAAGTTCAATTTACCTTTTTGTTCTAATTCACAAACTATATGTTCTAATTCGCTCGTGTGATTGAATTCGTTAGTGTACGCAAGTAACAGAGCGCCTTGTTAGAATCAAACCAAAATAATTACCATAAATTTTCAATAGGCAACCTTTGCAGTAGAAATTTGGAACTTGATAAGGCATCATTTGAATAATTTTACAGATGAGTGTCTGTGTAGAGATGGGTAACTAGCCGAAATTAAATAGCCTAGCCAACCGACTCTTTGTGGTGTAATGGCCAGCTAGCTAGCTAGCTATTTGGCTATTGAATAATAGCAATTAGTAACACTAGCGGGGTGTGGCAACGCGTGCCGGTGTAGATAAGTAGGACTTAAATAACGCAACCTCAACTGCCTGATCAGATTTCGTTACTCGCCGCGCCAACAAATCTAGATGGTGATGGATTTCGTTTAATAATATCATTTTATTTTATAATCACGACAAGAAATGATTTCCTCTCGTAGGTCTCAATAACCAAAATACTAACTATCAATGTTTATTTTAAGCCTGACGGTTACCAATTACCTTTAAAATCATCGCATTTCATAAGTTCCTTTATTAAACGAACTAAATTACTTAGTATAATGCTCCCTCTTTGTCTTATTTATTTTGTGAATATAGTAAGAAAGAGATGTACGATATGAATGAAGACCGCACTCGCATTTGAGCGCATTGAGCGCGCACACAGCCATCGGCTATTTTGGCTACTCACGCTACTCGGCTTCCGAATACCGGGACGGCTACAAAACGTAGCAGTTAGCTATACTCTGTGGCAGCTACGCGGCTACCGGCTATGTCATAATCTGTTAGGTATCCTAGCCAACCAGTAGCTAATAGCTAGCTATCGTGTTGACGGATATCGTAGATTAGCTACCCATCGCTATGTCTGTGCAGTCTGTGGACAAATGTCAGATCATCAAAGTTGAAAGCACGGTATTTTTGTAAAAATCGTTGAAATTACTAAAGAATACCATCAAAATAAGCTTTAAATAGTAATTAGCAAGAATGAGTGATTCAGACGACGACAACTTAATACGCTACGGAACACCATTAGAACCTTACGAAGAAGGTTAGTTCAGTTTCTGTAATAATATGTTTTCGCAATACTTCTTGATTGTTTGAATTTATCAGCTAAAGTATACTTCTTTATCGCTTGGTAAGGTTTTCACACCTTTATTTTAGTATAGGTTAAGCTTAAAGGCGTATGTGGCGGATTTAACACTAAAATATGTTCAGTAGCATTGTTAAGTTTCGGTATTTTGTAAATCGGTTATGAACGACTATGTCACAATCATGTGGCTTCCATGTATGTTTACCATACATATACACGTCGTGTTCGAAAGAGATACCTTTTCGAAAATAATCATCCAATAAATTAAATGGAAAATATGTATTCTCCTTTCTTTTATTATAATAATGAGGCCATTGTAATTGACAACACTGCCCTGCCAAAGCTTTCTTACTAAAAAAAAGTTTAATATCTGTTAGATGAAATGGATATCCATTTTTTTTAAACTTTGTTCAACCAATGTTAGACTTTTTTGTAGTAAAATGGTAGGTGTCTTGTGGTTGGCCATATTCTTTTATGACAATAATTATCTTGTTCTTAGACTTTTTTTGTATAAATATGACTTATACATTGTGGGTGAAATATGAATGCATCATTTTATGTGCACCTCTGACTAAAAACTGTGATTTCTGACAGTTGCTTTATGTTACAGACAGACAACATTTATAACAGTTGAATTTAATATTCTATCTCAATCCAAATCCTGAGTCTGTTTTCTTTTGAAGGCTGCTTCTGATAGTCAAATTCTATCACTGATTGGTTACTGACAAATATCAGAATCTAAAGTACAAATGAGATAGTTATGTTATTAAATTTGAGTGTTCTAATCTAATACATCAGCTCACCATTGGAATGATTTAATAGAAAACCTGTGCTTAGTAACAAAAGAAAAAACAATTCAGAAGTTAGTATTTGTTCTGCATATGAAAGTATTATTTATTCCTTGTTAATATGTATTAGCCAGTTACCATCTGTAGGGTTTCATCTATCTCTGCGCCAATACCAAAATCAGTTCAAATGTTTTGACGTGAAAACATACACATACATACAAACAAACAAACTTTTTCATTTAAAATTTATCTTCATTTTAAATAGGAAATAGGATAATTTATAACTATCCTATTAAACAAATTAAGCAACTTTTCAATTTTATCTTTTATTAAGCACCTAAAAATAACTGAAAGAGAATATGAAGATGAAGTATTGTTAAGTGGATTTTGAAAATTAGCTGAAGTATCATCCAATGTTGGCCACACTCATACTGTTGTGGCTTTACAAATTAATGTGAATTTAAAACTATATCTTTAAAAACCAATCAATGTGAAATGCTCAAACCTACTACTATTTATGAATATTATTTTCTTGATTATTGGATAAAACAGCTGATAAATTCTAGGATTTTCTTTTCCTTACCAGATCGCACCAGCAACATGCCGAACCAAAACTTAACAAAAACACAAAGAAGAAAATTCAGAAGGCTTATAGAAGCTAATGTTAATCCAAAGAAATCATATAGATTGTGTGAACTTCCATGGCCAATGATTTGTGAATTAGTTCCTGAATTAAAATCAAGCATTCCAGGAATGTCTACAAACCCTGCTAGGAAAAAAAAGAACAAATCCACTCGCACAACATTGAAGGTACGAGAGGAGCTTCAGTCTATGAGACATCGTTCTAGAGAGCGTGAGCCAGATCAGGCACACTTTTGGCATAACCCTTGTGATGATCAACAACACTCATCAGATAGGGGCACCAGCCCTAACTACTGGGAGACAATACGGCGAAGAGAACACAACCATTCTTCAAATGAGTTTGAGACTAATCAAGAATCCTTTTCGGATGAACCTTATAGACCTCCAGGAACATATACCAAAGAGGTTTTACACAGTTCACGCTCAAACTATCGGGATGAAGCTGGTCCATCGCAAGCGAGAGACTATGAGACAAATCGTCGGAAACGACGTCATTCTAGCGAAAGAGATACCCTTTCGAATTGGGAACCACCTTACAAGGTCGCGTCATGTTCTCATGCAGGCCGCGGGCAGCGGAACTCCTGGGAGAGAAACCGTTCACCAGTGAGGACTCGACGTGAGGTTTCGCCGATGGACTGCAGCCCAAGTTATTCCTATGAGAGTACTCAGCTAAAATACCTCGATGCTGAAGACGCATTACAAGTTAAGGTTAAAAATGGAATGAGGGCAGTAAAATATCACTATAACGACAGTAACGATGACTGTCCTTTTTCTGACCAGCCTTATAAGCCGCAGAAAACCTTTTCGGAAGCTGGATCGTCAATTAATTATTGGCCTGATCTTGATCGGCCTTCACGATTAGGTCTTCGCAATGAGACACATCCACCTAAACATACTCATACTTATAGCTATGCTGAGGATAAAAAATTCAGGGAAGATCCCAGGAACTACCAAAAAATCACATGGGAGAGTAATGTTAACCTCAACTACAAGGAATCTGACCGGCCCTCGCGAGATGGACTGCGAAATGAAACAAATCCTATGATAACTACTATCAGTATTGATGTTGATTCCGATGAAGATAATAAGATTATACCCATCAACGAAGCTTACCCACGTGCTGGCTTTGGCGAAGATCTTAGAAACGTTATTTCAGAAAAACGATCTTATCCCAAACCAGAAAGTTTTGGCAATAAAGACGCAAACGAGAACAAAAACGACGAACCAATCCCTGTCGGCATCAGCAACATTAACCCCATGACCAAACAACAGATGACGTTGGTTCAACAGTCTATTAACAAAGCTATAGTCCAGATCGCAGTTCAGGGTGCTGGACCAAAGTTTTCAGGGAGTACATACAAAAATGGCTGGATCCGCATGGTTTGCGAGAACCAAGAGAGTAGAAAATGGCTTGAGAAGGTGATTCCGACACTTAAACCTTGGCCTGCAGCGAGACTTTCAGTAAAGTCACAAGACGAATTGCTGAAGACAGTTACAGTATCAATTTTAATTCCGGACAAAGAAGGTGTTACCGTAACAACAGCCTTGGACCTGCTGCGAGTACAAAACCCAGGACTCGATACGAATAATTGGGAAGTGCTTAAAGTCTTGCCGAACCAAAATGGTCGGCCCGGTAAAGTCGTGCATCTATCTATTAACGAGGCGTCATTCAAAGCGCTAAAACTTCAAAATTTAAAAGCTAACCTAGGCATGGATAAAGTAACTTTTTGGGTTAGGTCTACTCATGTCAAAAAGCCTTTTTTGCGAACCCCAAAGGCTCTTTTGCCAACCCCAGATTTAGACAAAAAAATAGTATTAGTGAAACCAGAAAAAGTCCCTTTAGCTTCGTCGTCTGCTTATCCAGAAAGACAAAGATATCCCAAGACTTCTACTGGTGGAGATATCGATTTGAAAGTTTCGAAAAGAACACGTCGACGAGCAAGACCCTCTCGATCTGCCCGTACTCCTCCAAATGAGCCAATAGACATTAAGCCAATTCCAGACTTAGCTGAAGAGACGGACTCAAAGGAATGGCATGCTAACGGGAACTATTCTCCCTCTGATTGGGTAGCATGGTAATTTTTTAAAGGAGTTTGTAGTTAACAAACTAAATTATGCCTGCCGTTCTTACCTATTTTGTCATCCAACATTAGTTCACATCTGAATGTTTAAAGCATCTTTGAGACTAATTCGGTCGTTGATTAGTTATAGACAAAGATCAAGATTGCAACCACACAGGTTTATATGGGTGTGCGTGCATATCGTGTAACATTATTTGTTTTGTTTACTAAATGTATTAAGCCTTTTTTTATGTGGTAAAATCTACCCATGTGTCCTTCTACCCTTGTGTGGAGCGGCTGGGTCTGTCCAGACTAGTACTGACAAATCTACGATGTTAATTCTAAGTTTCAGGGTTACGGCTCCCCATGTAAACAGTTCCGCGACAGTGTATTAAGCATTGAATAATGTAATACCGAGGATTAACTCCTGTATTTTATGGACTTTCACAAGATTTTGCAAACATTAGGCGACGCCTAATTATATTTCTAAAGTAAAACACACTGTTGGATTTTATACGCTCAGCTGCAGTTAAGATTTTAACGGTTAAATAGATCTGATATAATACTGAAGGTTAATAGGACTTAATAGACTGTCGCCCAAAATTAATGTTCTATACAAATCCTTTTTTTTCTTTGTTTTTTACGGCTGCTTCTGAATGGACATATTTAAGACTCGGATAAGCGAATTCGGTCGTTGATTGGTAGATGTGATAGATTATTAATTTCCGGCGTATGTGTACACATAATATAAGCGAAAAGGCTGTCTCCCATGGCTTAAAAATGATTGAAAAACTGCAAAAACTACAAAACTGTGCGTAAGTTTTATTCGCGACAATGCGCAAATGCAGCACATGTGTGCGAACATTTTCGCTGAACTGATTTTAGTAATTTCCAACCACATCGAGTCCACTGCTCACGTGTGCACGCACAAAAGTTTTAATGCTCTTGCTTAATTTGTTCATGTTTGCTTCAGTGAGTCGACGAAAGCGAACATTTGTGCCTCATACTGCAGTACCCCACACCGGTCGAATCGCTTCTTTACGCCTAATGTTCTGTTAAACTACTTATAATTATTCATTATTACCTTTAACCGTCTATATTTAGGTATTCGTCGCTCAGTGTTCGAGAAAAAGAGCGTTAATATAACTTTGTTAGCAATTAAGTGTATAGGTTCCTGTGTATTTGTATGCCGATGTACCTTTACTCATTTTTATATCTCATTTTTGTACCTCCTAGTTTTTGTTACGTTTAAAACATTTTACTGAACTGAGTACCTATTAAAGAAATAAATATTAAAACTGTTTTTTTACTAGCCCTACTGAGATATGGACAGAGTCAGACCCGGTCTCATTACTTATTTTCTCATAAAAGGTGATAAAAAGTAGATTGTCCACCTCGGGAGCAACACTATTTTAAGGTTACGTACTTTGAATCCCTCGCTGCGCTCCGGATTTTACATTACAATTCTTCACTCCGCTCAGGATTCAAAAAACACTCTCGCCTATAGAATAGTTGTTTGCTCTCTTGTCTAATAATCTTCCTTTCTTTCCGCAAAAAAAGTATTATTTATATCGTCACCACAGAAACTATTAACTTATAGAACACTAAAATCCTAGTGATTTTAGTGTTCTGTGTTTTTGCTTCCGTAGTAATTAATAGTCGCACTAACCACCTAAATTCGTATAACTTTCCCAATGCTGAGACTGAGAAGATGGACCGTAGGTAATCCGCCACATTATTTTTAATTTAAATTTGTAGTCTTAAAGCAACTTTATATTAACGAAAATATAATCATGTGGTGGTGCTCTACAAATGATGAGGCACTTAATATCGTGGCCTGTGTGCCCTGCCAACTGTTCATTATAGGACTTAGTGGACGTTTCACAGAGCGCTAAACTCGTGACCCAATTCTGGGCCGACTCAATATAGATTGTGATCGGCACGATAACCAGAAGAAGTATTCCCTCACTGAGTGCCTGAGGATGGACGACGCCGCCAAGGTCTAGAAAGAGATACCCAGATGACCCGGATACTCACTGCCATCACTAGTTCAAGGTGACACCCGAAAATGGTGGTTGGAAAGTTATAGAGGCCTTTGCCCAGCTGTGGGACATTAGGTACTTTTTTTTTTTTTTTTTTATCGTGGTAAAATCATCAAATGAGTCCTCCCACCCAGGGCAGGGCGGGAGGGACTGTCAGACTTGTACTGACTAAAATCCACGGTGTCCTTCAGTAGCCCTTTACGTACCGGGGTCACGGTAATCTGTGAGTCCCGCGACCCCGGCAGGCTTTGGCCCTCTACAGGCCCCGTCACTATGCTGACACTCCTTGAGGCGCGCGTGGAACACAACGCGCCGTCGACCCGGGCATGGTCCATGGTCGGACAGCGAGTCGCCCATTACTCGCTGCCCGCATGCCCGCGCCTACGGTGGCCGGAGATCGTCTTGCGACGTCCGTCGCCGTGGGCGTCTACCGCTGCGGCTGGGGTGGAGGGAGGACGCTGTCCTCTCCCTCACGCGGCCCGCCTCCTCCTTCGCGAGCATGACTGCTTCGCAGAAGGAGGCGACCGCTTCCCACTCCATCTCGCCCCGCAGCATGGCCTCGACCAATGCCGGGCGCGAGAGGTCTCCGCCTATCGCCGTCGTGAGGACACGGCGGTGCTCTGCCCAAGCGGGGCAGTCCTGCACCGTATGCTCCACCGTGTCCTCCGGACGATCCTCGCAGTGGTGACACCCAGGCGTTTCTTCCCTCCTTATCAGACACAGGAACCTCCCGAAACTTCCGTGTCCGGTGAGGACCTGCGTCATGCGGTAGGTCAGGACGCCGTGACGCCTATCCAGCCACTCCTCAAAGAGGGGTCTTACCGCCGCGATTGCGGCGTGCCCGGACCTCGGTTGCGACAGTCGCTCCCTCCATACTGCCCTGGGACATTAGGTACTTAATAGCAAATTAAAAGCAACCGTATATGCTACGGCATAAATATCAATGTGATTTTAACAGCGATGCAAATAGTTGGTACATATTCCCATGCCCATAACGTTCAATATCCTTTATCATCAGATGAAGTGCCTTCAAAACGCAAGTACCAACAGGCGCCGGATCAGTTCGCAGTGGACGAGCATGGCCGGCGTCGCTTCCATGGCGCCTTCACTGGCGGCTTCTCGGCAGGATTCGGGAACACTGTTGGCTCTCAAGAAGGCTGGGCGCCTAGTACTTTTAAAAGCTCGCGAGCGGAAAAGGCTAAGTTAGCGGTAAGTTTTCTTTTAATTCTTGCTTCGAACTTGTATCGTATGTGTGTTTACAAACTTTAAAACTCATGTATACAAATAACTAGAACAAAACAACTACCAATAGTGTAGGTATGAGAATCGTACCCCAGACGAGAGTGCAGTAGCCAATCGACTAGCCACTGCTCTATTCGTACCGTCAACCGGTAAAACAGTAAATTTTTAAGTTACAGCCCGTTGACAACCGCCGCTGTGAGCGGTGACTTAGCGCGGGGCACTGGAAAGGGCCGTTTGAAACACGCCACGAAGCCCGCTAGTGGCGGATTCACATACTTACAAATTAATTAATGTCTTATTCACGCCTCCCGTCACACCGTGACAAAGTTGGGAACGTGCCGTTAGGACTTTGGGAGGAAAAATGTGTTTATTTTCGTCAAAGTGACTCGTCAGCAACCCACAGACTATACTTATGGCAGATCGATGGCGATTTGCAATAAACGATAAGCACATAGCTCTGCTTAACCCAATAGTGTCCCTCAGTAAGATTTTTTCCTCTATCGTGCCTTTTAAAACTTTTAAACTCGCGTACACAAATATCCAATTTTATATTATACGTCGTTAATTTTAATCTCAGAACCAGCGACCAGAAGATTTCATGGACGAAGAGGACCGCGGCGAGTTCGGCATAGCACCGCGACAAGTACAGACAAACAAGGAGTTCTCCGGTCAGAAGAGAGCGCATCGCACACAGTACCACGATGGACCTATACCGGGTAGGTCTCCTACACTTTTGTAATCGGTCTTTAGTGATGTCATTGCTGGGTCGCCAACTCTCTTTGGGCCATTATGGCCGATTCCCTCCACCGCCAAGCAACTCAAGATTATGGAACTCACAAGGTTGTTGCTAGCCTGCATCATTCTACAGATGGGCAAAGGCCACTCGACGACTGTTCCAAACAATCGTCCAGTGGCCTTTGCAGCCATGCTATGCTCTATAAGAATGCCCAGCCATGTTATGCTCTATAAGAAATCTGATCGCTGGACCCTACGATGTGTTCTTCGACGAGACACATTTTGAGATGTCCAATCGTGCAACGCGAGCGTTCACCGCTCGCGTTGTATGATTGGATAGTGTCGCTGTCAGTAGCTTAGTGAACGGCAAACTTCCGCCAAAAGCGTGGCATGAGCGCTGCTCCGCACCGTCACAAGCCTGTGTTTATAGAAAATAGCACTACTGCTCACCCTTTATCTTTTAAGATTTTTGCTGCGACGCCTTCTGGCTGTATCCGGGCTCCAAAAAGTTTTTATTTCGGCCTACACTTCATGGGAAAGACGTAGTCGGCCCAGACCCAAATCAAATTGTCTACTTTTTGAGCAATATTAGCAATTTGTGTCTTGGACCGCAGTGTGATGTTGCGTAATTGGTACGTTAGCTTGATGTCTAGTGCTGCGCTCCATTGCGTTAATAGATCTTAAGTTTGGAATATTTCATTCAGATCAATTCTGGGAGCTATAGGTCATTAATATAGGAAAAATGCACATGGAAGGCATATCTTCGAATTTTTAGATCTTCTTGATGGTCTTGGTCTGATCTGGTCAAGTCGTTTGCGAGATTCTTGCTTTGCAAAGAAGACAAGATTTAAAAAAAGAAATAGAAACAAACTCCTCTTTGACAGAAACTGTGGTCACCCATGAAAAACCTTAATCGCTTCGATTGAAACATGACACGATGCGTACTCACTCCAAAAACATTAAAGATTATTACGATTAATTTTACAAAATAACTCCATAAACGAGGTCCATAAATTGATACTGACAATACGGATACTGAACTAATGTCATCTCGGGCCAAATTCTATTTTCATGAAGCTTCATTACTTTTCACAGGCGAACCCGTACTGCATCAGCTAGTCCGCGCTGTCCACGAGACGGCCGCAGTGCGTATGCTCCGCGCTATGGGGTGGAAGGAGGGACAGGGCACGGGAGAACGACTCAGCGGGAGGGGGAAGAAGAAGGCCAAAGAACAGCATAAGGTGTACGGGTGTTATATGCCGCCGGAGATAAGACAGGTAGGGACATCTGTTCTCATCGACCGTGATAGAAATGAAACTGTGATGGCGCTATATTTTTACGTCCTACACGCTTAATAAAGCCCCGTTCAAGGACATGCGGGGCATCAAGCGGGACGCTCGATATACAAAAATATGCCCTTGTATAGGGCGTTCAAGGAGAGCGACAACAATTGGTGCCGCTCATCCCGTCTCGACCGACGCCCCGCTTGTCTTTGAATGAGGCCAAACACTGCACGACCTTAAATAAACATTAATTATTATGAAAATAACATTGTTAGTAAATGATAGTGAAACATAATTTGCATTAAATAAAAAACATAAAAACGAAATATTATACTTATACGAGTACGTTCCTCTTCTATTTCTATTTTCAAAATTACTTCGTTACAGGCTCAAGAAGACCAGAATCAAGAAGAAGAAGCTACCGACAGTTCAGACTCAGAATTTGACTTCGACACCCTATTCGCACCAGACGATTATGAACCTTATATTCTAAACCGTAAGAACGATCGTTTCGGGCTGGGTTACTCGGGTCTAAGCCGGCATTCTGTGCTGGGGAACTTGACTGGAGAATATGGCAGTGAGGCTGGGTCTTCAAGAAGTCATTTGCTTATGAAGGATAAGAAAGGGAAACGGGTAAGTAAATTTTAGTATCCTAACTTAATGCTATAAATACATAAATGAGTTTGTTTGTGACGCTTTTGCGGCTAAACCACTGGATTGTTTTGAATTATTTTTTGTACGGAAATGTTACCTTGGAGATGGTGATAGTCTACACTTTACAGGGGTGGAGCGAATTCGCGGGTATAAGCTATGTTCACGCACACAAGGCGTGATTCATAGACGACGAGAAGGGACTCGCGGAGGGCGCGGTGCGGCGAGGGACGCGAACGGAGCGGCGCCCTCCGCGAGTCCCCTCAGGTTGTCTATGAATCACGCCTTGTGTGCGTGAACAAGCTATTCTTAAATACTGTTTGTAACAAGAACCACACTGGTCTACTTTATGCATCAAATACAGGATTTTTGACAGAACAGTTGGCTTGGCGGAGTGGAGAGTTGGCTGCGGTGTGCATCGCGGCTTTGACCCTCGATCGGAACAGATATATTTGTATATTTCCTACAGGTAGTTGTTCCGGATCTGACTGTTTGTGTGTGTGTGTTTTTTTTTCATTTCTCCTGTAATACTTTCGCATACACAAACGCTTAGACCGAGAACAACTACTTGTAGATCATACGGCAAATTGAAAGCTATTCAATTTGCCGACTATTATAAAAAACGACTAAATGAAAGGCTACTGTTCATCCATTTTCATAACAATTGGCTATTTGACTGAAAAAATCGAATTATTCCGTCACTTAGATTATATAAAAAATAATCGACCCGTATTTTTTCTTTTGTTTCGTAAACCAAAATTAACGAAGATATGACCCTTTCAAAATTGGCAAAACTTCACAATTTAGTACAATTTTTATTGAATTCTGACGTCATGAGTTTTGATGCGTTGTATTTTGGTAAATATTCATTGATTTTACAAAAGAAAAAATACGTGTTCGTTATTTTTTAAAACTCTAAATGACGGACTAATTATATTTGTAATTTATAGCGACTGTGAAATAGCCAATTGTGTAAATTACTATACAATTTCTTTCCCAGGTATCTATTCGGGGCCAAGCATTCGGAGTGGGTGCCTTCGAGGCGGACGACGAGGACATCTACGCGACGGAAGACATGTCCCACTACGACTTCTCTATCGGAGGCCCCGCGCCTCTCGCTGAAAAGAAGAAACCAGCTACAAAAACTGGCCATGTGAGTACTATGCCGCTCGATAGGTTTTGGGGGTAGGAGGAACAGAGTGGAAAGTTCCTCACTACCCCGGTGAAAAGGAAGGTACCTTCCGACCAGACGGGTGTTGTGTCTGGTGGGCTTTCTGCCCGACATTCATTGTCGGAATGTTCTATGTTTTCTAAACTCGCAGATAACTTTGATTGCGCGATGTAGACATCTTTCTGATGTAGTTCTTCCGTCGTTGCAGAGATGGCGCTAGTGTCGTTTTTTGTTGACAGTTATTATGTTCGCTACAAGGTTATTTTAGTCAAAAAAATAAGAAGTACGAAATATAGATTAAAAATATTAGACGTATAGATATTTTTTCTTTTGTTACGTAAACCAAAATTGACGAAGATACAACGCTTTTAAAAAGAAGGAGAAGACGTCATGGTAGAGCACCTGTACAGCTATTATTATTTAGTCACAAGCTCTTCGTATAACTCTATAATCATTTTCAGGTAATACAAGGCTTCGTGAAAGCTAGCAAGCCGTTTCCGTCAGTCCCTGCCTACCCTGCGCCCGCGCTACCTCGTGACTATGTCCCCGCGGTGGCCGGCGCCAGACGCTCCAGGTTTGAACCTACCACGCAACAACCTAGAGACCAAGGTAAGTCTTAATAGGCAATTTGATAGTATTAATAAATTACTAATTAATCTTATTAATCCGTCATTTAGAGTTTTGAAGTAAAGTAATTTTTTTCGTTTTTTTCGTATTTTTTCGTTTGTTAAATCGAAAAATATTAACAAAGAAATAATACATCAAATAGGGAGTGGGGGCTCATGACGTAAGAACTTTTTTTTAATCGTGGTAAAATCATCAAATGAGTCCTCCCACCCAGGGCAGGGCGGGAGGGACTGTCAGACTTGTACTGACTAAAATACAAGGTGTCCTTCAATAGCCCTTTACGTACCGATGTCACGGTAATGGAAAAGTCCCGCGACCATGACGTCAGAACTTAATAAAATAATTACTAAGTTGTGACGTATTGAAAGCTTCGTAAGTCCGTCAAACGAGCACAGCAGTCAACGAACGCAAAGGGAAATAGAAGGAACATTCCAAGATATCATTGAATGGTTTGTGAATGAAAAGGCCATATTATGTAGCAGTATTATTATATGCTGTTATTGATAATGATTGTTATTTATCAGTTTCCATCGGTCCAAAAAAATACTAAAATCACTCATTATTTTCACAGGACTAGGCCGCCACGAATTATCAGCGAAAGCCCGCGGCGAGTTACTAGGCGAAACTCCCTTACCACCCCCACCCACAGTTCCACCCCAAACAATCACCCCAACAGAAGACCCCATAGCCAAAGTTGTAGGAAGAAACGTGAATTTCGTCACTTTAACTGAAAAAACAGAACTAGACTATATCCCCATTAAGGATTCAGGAAAGGAACTGACAAGGGTCTTTAAACCTTTCGTTGGTAATCCTGAAAAACAGAAGAGATATGAAAAATTTGTGGAAAATAAGGGGGTGTTGGAAAGAGACGGCGATACGGACAAGTTAAAGGAGTGGGAGAGAGAGAGGGAGATGGCTGAGTTTGAGCAGGCTGCGAAGTTGTATAGGCCTTTGAGTGGAATTATGGGGGATCGGTAAGTGACGTTCATTATTGAATAGTACTTTTTTATTGATTTTATAATACTCGTACTAACAATAATTTAAAATGCGCATATCTAAGAAGTGGAATTCCCTATCGGAATCTGTTTCCTGATATGTACAACCTTCGGGTCTTCAAGTCAAGAGTGAATAGGTTACTTCTAGGCAAGCGTGCTTCACCGTCGACAAGATTATCGCTTACCATCCCGCGAGGTAGTGGTTAAACATGATACTTTTTTTTACGTGGTAAAATCATCACATGGGTCCTCCCACCCAGGGCAGAGCGGGAGGGACTGTCGGACTCGTACTGACTAAAATCCACGGTGTCCTTCTATAGCCCTTTATGTACCGGGGTCACGGTAATTCGTGAGTCCCGCGACCTAAACATGAGACTATATTAAAAAATACACTTGTGGTATGACCCACCATAAGCTTATTTTCTAACAGACATTCAAATACAATTAGATCCACATTCGCGTAAACATACATATTATCAATGGTAACGACCTTGATCTTTGTTATTTTGACGGATTCAAAAGATTTATTTTCAAAAAAATTTGTCTTAATTCAAAGTCGATTATACAATAAAGTATGTATGCTATCATTGTGTTAGTCTGCCTCAAAAACTATTTTCAATGTATTTCACATTTAATTCTACCTAAAAACTGTCGATAAAATACGTCAAAATATGAAAACCACGTAAGTTTCAAATGTAATAATTGCAAAAATAACCGACTGCGCCAAAAGGTAGGTTAGTTAGACGATTTTTTTATTGTTTTTTTTTTTCCAGTTTCACCCACGCTTCAGAGCCAGACGACAGCACGAATCCCCTGACGGCCGTAGCCAGGAGCTCCACCAACCACGGTCTGGCCAGCAAGCAGCAGGTGGAGGCGGCGGCCAGCGGGGTGTACGGCGTCATGACCCGCCAGCAGACCACGTGGCGACCTGAACCACTCGTGTGCAGGAGGTTCAATGTTCCTGAGGTTGGGGGAGATAGGTGAGATAGTATAATGTATTCACCCTGGACAAGCGGGTAATGACCCGGAGCAGCCTGTCTTATTTTTTTTGTGTGTGGCATCTCGCAGGTCAACCTCTATTAGGTTGTGTACTGCTCAACCGGACTTTTCTGTGTATGCCTTAAGATTTTAAGGCCTCCAGCCAGGGCAACAAACTTAGTTAAAAATTAAGCGACCACACGCTAAGGGCACCCCCTGTGGGGTACGAACCTCGGCTTAGGGCGTCGCTGGGGCAGCAAGGGACAGGCTGGATCACAATGGATTATTTAGGGAATAATTTTAAAACTAATGGCTCAGCTCGCGGGCTGGTTCTGCAAGGGTCGGGGGGGTATGTCTTATTTTCTTCTTACATGCGCTTTTATATCAAATATCATTTCTGAGCATGGTCATAAACGTTTATAAAACCAGTCTTAATTTCGGAATACGGTTAATTTACGATTTTGCCGCTCTGTTGTGCCGAACCTGTAGAACTTGGAATCTCATGGCCACATAACTCGCACTACACTAATTTATGGAAACTGAAAATCTAGCTTGAATCATCTGTAAACATGTTTTATAAAATACTTATATTTCTAAAGTCATCTAATCTCACTTGTCCTCAGAGTTGAAAAGAAGAAAGAAGACAGACCAAATGTCTCTTACTCAATTTTCTCCTACCTAGAGTCTTCAGTACACGATAAAGACAGTTTCGCCAAAGAGCAAAGCATGTTCAGTGGCTCCAAATCTTTAACGACCAGCGTTCTACCTAAAACTGATCAAGTAGATCAAAAAACTGATCAGATTAAACCAACTGATCGAAATGTCAGTCAAGAAGTAGTAAAAGACAGTGTAACAACATCAGGATTCACTAAAAGACTGACTGTAGCAGAACTATTCCTAAAAGAATCAGAGAAAACTAAAAATCAAGGCGCTGAAGTCACAGATACAATAAATAAATTCGATAAAATGGACCTTTATAAGTCAATTTTTCTCAGCGATAGTGAAGAAGAGGAAGTTAAAGATAACAATAAAAGCAAAGATGCAACAGAATTCATAGATGCTCCTAAAAATGTAGAAAGAAACACTTCGCCACCACGAGGAATATTCGCGAATATAGACTTTGATGAACTAAATTCCTGGAGAAGACCTGAAGAAAAAACTGAACCAGTTAAAAAACCTGAAGAAATAACTAAAAAGATTGAATACGTTAAACCTGCAGCTAAAAAGAGTGAAGAATCGAGCAAAGAGGTCGAAAGTGAAAAAATAAATGAAGAAGAAGCAATGTACGGGCCGAAAATACCAGAGAATCTACAAAAAAGGCTAGAAAATGAAGCTAGTAATAATGTACAAGAAACTATAGATGTTAACTCTTCGTCTAGCGAAGACTCGTGGGTCGATGTGAATGAAATGAAAAGCAAGAAACAGAAGAAGAAAAAATCTAAAAAACATAAGTCTAAGCATAAGAAAAAGTCTAAAAGTAAAAAGAAAGATAGATAAATTTTATAATGGTGACGTTAAACGCTGGAAATTAATATTCTATCTCGATTGCTATCTGTCTGTATCAAGTCAATGAACGAATTTCCCTAAAGCGAGCTTGCCCATGCTCATAGTCCTTGCTACTACGATATAATGATGCAATTCGACTGACTTACGTCGTCGTGGCGAGCGTGTTTTGTTTTTCATCTACCCGTAGGTAACAGCACGTTTTATGTCATATGTCATAGTGGTAAGGATGATTTTCACTTGTCATCAGCAAGCTCGCTACGAGTTTTTAATCAGGGGCAGCCGTCAAAAATATAGTAACGGGATTTGGATTGACTTTGAATATTAATTTCGAGCGTAAGTGCTTCATTTTTCTTATTAATATGTTTATTTTCATGTCATATTATGTCGCAGGCGATGTATTATTATATTTCACGAAATGCCTTCAGTTTTATAATTTCAATGTTAAATAGACAGAATCATTCAAAACTCTTGTACATTGCATAAAGTAAGTTAGACGAGCTACTGAAATATCGGGCTTCTGAAAGGTAGTAAAGACTTAAAAAGTCCGCGCTACGACTCAAATCCTTTTGACGCGGCGCTAGTGTCTATGTCATTATTGAACGACACCGTGGATTTTAGTCAGTACGAGTCTGACAGTCTGACACATTTGATGATTTTGCCACGATAAAAAAAGTGTCTACGTCATTACAACAAAATGCTTAAATTAATGTAGCACCACGAATTTTCCGCAGTGTTGGCGCGCACTCTAAATCTATGAATTTCAGCAAGTAAGTACAAAGGTGCTCAAAGTTCTTTTCGAAGTACGCGTCTCGATATTGCAAAGGCCACCCATCCACGAACCGACCTCAGTAAGCGTTGCTTAATCTTGAAGACTGTCCCAGTTCCTACTGTTAGAGTATTATATGTCTACATGTGTGTTAATTATATCTTTACATATTATAAAACGAAGTCGCTTCCCACCGTCTGTACGCTTACAACCCGTTCAACCTGGCTGCTGTGAGTGGTAATATTAATATCACAGATCTAGATATACCTAGATAACACAAGTATCACGATCTGTATGAAAACCAAGCGTGCCAGTTTTTTTGAAACACGCCACGACGCCTCGCCAGTGGCGAATTCGCCTACTAATTCAGTCGGCCGCCGCACCGCTCACAGCTTAGAGCCAAGTCGTGAACAGGCCGTCAGATCTTTCAAACTTGCGGTTGGGGTTATAAAAATCACATCCAATTTAATCTTCATAACCGCCCTACTAATTTCAATGAAATGTTGTTTATATGTATAGCTGATCCCAGATTAAAACATAGAAGTTTTAGACCCGATAAGAGTCTTGCAAAGCGGGGACGGGAGACGTAGCTCATAAAATCTACATCCAATTCTCTTAACATTTTCATGAATCCCACCCCTTTCCTTAAGAACCTCCAGCATGAATAAAACATCATTATTTACATACAAACCTGTTTTATTTCAATCCAATAGAATAGAAAGGAAAAATACATAATGATCAGCTGTTAACATCCCGCGCAATCATTGAGGAATGCGAGCGATGGGAACAATACAATATCGTGCCAAATTATTTCTAGAGGTATTTTCTCACCTTTGAACATTACTACAGTGTTCATGACAACTGCGTTCTGGGTAAAATCTATTCACGGAATATCTGGAGACAGCGACTAACAGCACTATTCTGTATAAGACTCGGCGCTGCGGCAGCGCTGAATGTATGGTTTGTCTTTAGTAGATTTTCAACTTTATACTTCTGTTTATGAAGTTGCAAACCCACTAAGGGGAAATCGTAGTCTAAGTGCTGCTAGCGCACCGAGTTTTATAGAGAATAGAACTTTATTCATGCTATTGGACGCAGCGTCGAAACCGCAGTTTGACTTTAGTGAATTTTCTACTTTATGCTCTAAGAATAAAATTTAAAATCTATTGGGGATAGGCTGTAGTTTGGAAGCTGCGTGTGTGGTTGTGTTTTTAGACATAAATTGCTGGAAGAATATGCCTGGCAGTGGACAATATACACAACAGATTAATTAAAAGTTTCTTATTGTATTTAAACTCGCATACACAAACAACCACAGTTACCTACAACGAATATTTGCGCCGTGCGAGAATCAATTTCACGACACGCAGCGCAGCAGTCGATTGTTCTGCCAATGTGCAAAACAGTGGCTTAATCATTACGTATTATGCGACAAACATAATATAGAGAAACGATAAAGTGCCTCAGGTATGTTCCTCCGATATCGTAGTATCGGCCTCTACCCACCTCCACACCGCGGGTTCAATTCAATATATATACTATGATCTTCAAGTAGTTATTCCGAGTCTGGGTATTTGAGTATGTGAGTTTAAATGTTTGTAAACGCACCCACGACCACGACACAGGTGAAATACGAAGTGAGAGGCAACGTTTTAAATTAAAATATACGTAAAGTTCCATATAAAAGCCACGTCATCTATGAATAAAATATGTAAGTATCAAGAAGTCCTACAGGTGTCTATGTCATTATATCAAATTACCACGAAGTTTCCACAGGCTTTCTTTCAATGCGCGCGTCGTAACCTACGTCACTATGACGACCGTCCTACTAACAAAAAACACGCTAACGTGTGCAAAAACAAATGAATACTTATAGGTAGCCCTTTTGTTTTTAGTTTAGCGCGCATAACCAGAAAGTTGGCAACGTCGCAAATGGCTATCAAATATTTTAAGTTTTAATTAATTCGGTAAGTTTACTGTATGAAAATAAGAAATACGGCTCTGTAGTGCACTAAATAATAAATATAGGAATGCAATTAAAACACTGAATTTGATGTTGTCATCGTTTCAGGTGTAGAAAAGGCATTTGGAAGGTTCCCGAATATTTTTTTTTACATCTAAAATTATATATTCGGTTAATTATGTAACGATATTAATTATTGCAATCCCTTATCAATTTTTTAGTGCACTACAGAGCCATATTTCTTATTTCCATACAGTAACATTGCCAAATTAATTAAAACTTGTTAATATTTGACAACTATTTGTGACGTTACCAACTTTCAGAATACGCGCTCTTAAATTGTTGATCAATGTCACAGGTCTATGGCTGCAATGTAATTTGTCCATATTATATTAGACTACTGGCTTTTGCCAGCCGTTTCGTCCGCTCCTCCCCCTCCTCCTCCTCCCTCCTCCCTCCCCCAGTTATGGCCTATGTCACTAAGGTCCAATCCAGCTTTCAACCTGGTGAAGAATTTTTGAAATCGGCAGAGTAGTTTTTGAGTTTATTCATTACAAACATACTTACAAATCTTTTCTCTTTGTAATATTAGTGTAGATAATCGATCGCAGCGGGCGATGGGGCAGAAATTTAAACAAACTTGGGACACCCACAAAGTGGCGTACTTTTCAAGTTTTTAATTACCTCATCCTTTTTAATTACCTACGTTTATAAGTTTTACTTCTTTTTTAATTAATAATAAGGCGGAAATGTTTATCAAAACTATTTAGTTGACTTGAATTGGCAGAATGTTATGTCCCCAATGTGGTCACTTGGAAACCATACAAGGAGAACCAACAGATACACAGTGATCAACATACAAATTCAACTGCTTGAAACTGCCATAGCTAACTGCTCTAGCACGATACCACCTGCTTTAAAAGCAGTTCATCTGCTCGAGCGGTTCAGTGTATGTAAGTACGAGGAGAAGACTGCTATGCATTCGCAGCTATTTTATGGCTAGTGGCCATATACACAAAAAAAAACTGACCAATACTTGCATGAAATTGACAACTCTTTGAAAAGAGAAAAAGCGATTCGGTGACACATAACACGATCTCTTTCTAGTAAGGCATAGAGGAAATAAAAATATATAATATTGGATTTTTAGATAGAGAAGAATTAAAGTCCATTATCTATGTCTATGATCCACACTAGCTTGGACATTGGATGTGGTAAACGCCCACGGTGACGGACGTTGGTAGACGATCTCCGGCCACCGTAGGCGCGGGCATGCGGGCGGCAAGTAATGGGCGACTCGCTGTCCGACCATGGACCATGCCCGCGTCGACGGCGCGTTGTGTTCCACGCGTGCCTTAAGGAGTGTCAGCATAGTGACGTTGCCTGTTAAGGGCCAAAGCCTGCCGGGGTCGCGGAACTCACAAATTATTGTGACCCCGGTACGTAAAGGGCTATTGAAGGACACCGTAGATTTTAGTCAGTCAAGTCTGACAGTACCTCCCGCCCTGCCATGGGTGGGAGGACTCATTTGATGATTTTACCACGATAAAAAAAAGCTAGGACATTGGGTCCATGTAGAATGCCAGAGCGAGGTTTACTTTTAGCGTTTACAGGGCTCTGAGCATATTTACAAAATGCCCAATGAAAAGGAATTCTGAAGCTACTCGTCTTTTGGGCATATAATCGTTTAGCCACAGATTTAGCCTTTGTAATCAATGCGATAGACTGTAGAGAAAGAAATGAATAAAATAGTCATTATATAACTAACCAACGTCAGTGGCAGTTAGTTTTAAAAACTAAATTGAATAAACTATAAACTACCGACTCTCAAAATATTTCTTTTCTAAAATTTTTCAATAACTAAAAGCTAGTACTTTACCGACGAGATCCGGTGATTCTAGATAGATAAAATAGGCTAAGACTTGTCGTGTTTTGTCCTGTATTATTTATTCAAATATAAATGCAAATTTAAACAAAGGCAAAATGATCTAGTTACTAAATATCATTAAACGTAACACGTAGTGAGTAGTCTTCTGCCGTCGTCTTATCCCTGAGGCGCATAGCGTGAAGATTTTACCGTAACTGCATTTAAAAAAAAATTAAAATATAGGTCACTGCCGAAGTTCCACAACAAAACATACCCGAAATAAATAAAGGGAATCTCTTGGTTAGTTCAAAGTCCTCTGCAAAAATACGTGATTTCTATTTCGAAGTAAATAAACATGTTATTGTGTAATAATAACATTACGTAGGCCAGTGGGCGTCAGAGATCGCTTCAAGGTTATTTGAGAATGGCGGGAAACCAAGCGAAAGCAGCTGCAGTCCTACAAAACATATCAGTGCCATCGATAAATACTTATCAATTTAGTTCTAGAATGTTATTTTAGACCTAGACGTGCTGTCTAGGTCGTCCTAGGGAACAGTCATTCAGGGACGCATGTACCACGACATAAATAATGCACTTTTTTCTTGGCGATTTTTGTCCTTATTCATACATCTCTGGCTTAGTTTTCTTTGTTCTAAAACTACACTTTAGAAAACACGACATGGATACAAAAAAATACTGTTGTGTTTAGGTCATAACATCTACCCAATTATCGATAACAAGTCCGTCTGGTAGAGACAAAGCGATTAGTCTGTACTAAACCAAAAAGAGACGGCATGAAAACTGTTGATAGGAAAGAGATGGCAATTCAAATTGTACATGTGCTAGAAAGAGAGTTCCGTAAAACAGAGTCTACAACATTATTTCTTCTGTCATGGTTGGTACGCATGCGTCACTCGATTATGCCAGGACTGAATTTAAAATAATTTATTCGCAAACTTAGTACTTGACTTGGTAGTTTATGTTGCACGTATTAATTCAGTATCTCATGTGAGCAGTCAAGGTCTTCCTACTTCTAATTTAAATAGTGTATGATTAAGTGGACCCTTTCTTATCGTAAATTAATAAAATACGTGAGAAAATTGTGAAATATACCCATAGTTCATTTAAGTTATATTTACACCTTATTTTATAACAATAATGTTTTAATTACCCCCTTTTTATTGTGAAGTGGTTAAACATTTTAAAAGAAAAAAACAAACACTTCCAGTTCGGACCTGGCAAAATACAATCAGCTGTTTGTAATGACAGTTCCTCTGACAAATACAAAATGGTTGAAAACTAAAGTTGGCAAACAAAGAAAAGGCAGCGTAATAGCGAATTTTAGCATTAAAAAACGTTTTTTTTAAGTGAAAGTTAGTTAGTTTAGTTTGTGTTTAGTGTTTTGTGCACGATGTTGGATTTGGAAATCGTCCCTGAACGCTCTCTGGGCTGTGATGCCTGGGAATTCGTTCTAGGTAAGGACCGCGTATGTTTATTTCTTACGTCAAGAATTTGCGCTTTATTTCTACGGGACGTGTCTTACGCAATTGTGTTCTTAACGAATATTTATCATAATTAATGAATTAGCTAGAATGAGGGACAGGCTGAGTAATTGTTATACCCTTTGTATAGCATTGATTTTTTTTCTGTGGAAGTGCCATGAACAGCCTTTGTTTCGCTGCCTGCGCTGTGTTTATTTTTTTATTGCTAATCTTGACCGTGAAATTAGTAGATTGCGTTGTTTTTGTGTTTACTATTAGAAACCGTATGACACCTATTTGGATTTCGGAGAATTTTGCTGTTTATTTACTTCTTAATGACTCAGAAAGCACTTTATACATTTTCATTACTTGTTTTTGAGAAATAATGATGCAATTTTTAACAGTAAATATTTTCGTGTATTTCTGTATCTTATGAAATGAGATTAGGAATCTCTAATATTAATAATCTGTTAATTACGAGACTGTTATTAGTTATAAATTCTTGAATTTAGGAATTAAACATAATTCTCTTCATTAAAATATGCCTCCCCAAGGTGATATGCTATTAACTTTTCTTTCATCATCAAAAGCAGGTTTTAAAATAGTAAAACAGTTAATTGAAAACTCAAAATGTAAAACTCATTTAGATAACTTATCCTAGTTTCTGCTAACAATGTCATGTCACAAAATTGTCCTCATTAGAGTTTTTATCCTATTATATGAATTTAAATAAATTGATACTTATTTGTCATATTATTTATTAGTTTTGGTATAATTTCTGAAGCATAATTTTAGAGATTTGTGACTAATTTATCATTAAATAGGTATTATTTTATATAATATTTCACTGTTTACGTTTTACTCAACTAAAGAATGTGGAGAAAGGATGATCTTTTAACTCAAAATATATAAAAAAGATGTTTATGGTCACTTTTGTAATTACCTTTTTATTAGACCCAAATTAATGTGCTGTAAAAAGCAAATACAGACAAATAACATAGAATTTTCCTATATTTTACATACTAGTAGATAAAATAATAGGTGTGACATCAATCCATTTAAAACTTGCAATTGAACCTAGAGTACACTCATGCCGTTACAGTTTACAGTATAAGGTGAGGTCTTTAACCTGCAGCCTTATTTGGACAAACAGGTTTGATTTCTATACTTCTCTAAGCCAACAGTTTACCAGAAAATAAAGGAATAAAAATTAATATAAAATGAACTATTCAGGTAAATCTTATAAGACAAATACCACCATTTGTTAAATTAGAAAACATTACTTCTAGTATTTTCTATGTAGCACTACTGTTATCCTCGCCATTAATCAAAGGATTATCTAATTAGTCTTTTATTCGATACTAGGTATTGCCAGCGGCGTCCCACGCTCACCATTCCAGGCTTTGTTTATCAGGACAAATCAGTTTTCATCTGGTGAAAGAATTTTTGGAATTGGTCCAGTTGTTTTAGAGTTTATTCATTGCAAACATACACACACACACACAAAAATACAAATCTTTCCTCTTTGTAATATTAGTCTAGAGGTCTAGATAAAAAATTCAACATCATCTGTGTAGCCTTTTCCAACTATATTCAGGTCGTCTCCAGTCTACCCAGATGCAGCAGAACAATAGTAGGTATTTTACATGGAGCAACTGGCAACCTCACCTCCGCAACCCAATTACTGGACATAACAAAAATACAGTTAGAAGTAAAATCATAACAAAGAACAAAGTCAGTATCCACTGGTTTACCAACTTGCACTTGCAGTTAAAATGATAAAGATTTGTATTCAAATGCGTTGTCAGAAAAAATATGTGAACGGTAACATTAAGTTGGTTTACGGCAAGTGTGTTATCAGGCAATGACTATTTCAAGTGATTGCATCATTAATAAATAATAATGTAGTTTTATTTTATTGTTTTTAATGTTGTTACTGTTTTGTAGTGATAATTGATTTAATAATATATACATTTATTAAATAATATTTAATTTGGAATACACACTATCCGTTTTTGGACTATTTCATAATATAGAGCCCCATACTATAGCAAGTAAGATAGAGGAAATAAGTGTTTAAAGTTTTTTAAGTAAGTGAAGAAGAATCAGGTATTGATTAATTACTTAATTTGTCTTTTATTGGACAAAGTAATTTGTCCATTAAATGACAAATTAAGTAATTAATTGAATGGGCCTAAAAAATACTAAATTGGCTTCATAAAAATAAATATTGAGAATTTAGATTGATGTACCTACATAAATAAAAATGTATCATAGGATTTTAAATGTTTTATGACTCAGTGCAAAACGTAAAAATTCCAAATGTGCAATTAGTCATTCAAGTCAACCAATCAGTGAAAAAAAAAACAAGAAGTATTTTCAAATGTGGAACACATACAAAACAATAATAATGTGACAAATGTGCAAATAAAAAAAAACAATGCTCAGATTGTTAAACCATTGACAAGTTTTTTTTTTTATTTGAAATCTTTTGTCTTCATGAACGCAGGCTTGAAAAAAGTACTTACATGCGATATTGATAGCATACATTGTTTGCTAACTGGCTATCATGCTTAACAGATACATTAATATGGTAAAAAACACGACATTGAAAGTCATACTCTGTTGCTATTCAAGGGGCAAGTCAATTAATCACAGCTTATCTCAATGTTTGACATTAGACTCTCATGTTGCTAAGGTAGTCTTGTACGGTCACAAGACTACGTGGTTTACGTCACGGAACGTAAAGGGCTATTAAAGGACACCGTGGATTTTAGTCAGTACGAGTCTGACAGTCCCGCCCGCTCTGCCCTGGGTGGGAGGACTCATTTGATGTTTTTACCCCGTAGAAAAAAAGCTTACCATACGTTTTGCAAATATTTGTTCTGTGCTTGGACAGAACCTGCGACCCCCTGTGGAACAGTCAATCAGTCTGCGCCCACCTCGCCGAAATTGATCAATTATTACTTTTATTCTCATTGTCACTAGCGCCATTATTGTTTTCCAAATGAATTTGTAAGATGAACAAAAAATAGCTTTTTAAAAACATTACCCTCCGTCTGACGCAGTCGGGTAAAATGAGCCCTATTGTTTTACCCAACTGCAGCGCAAAAAGAGATTAAATGTTTTTAAACCATTTGTCCTAAAAATCATTAGTAGATCCAGTTAGTAACACAGTGCTTGGCAACAGTCCCAAGTGTCACTAGTCATTGCCACTATGACACTATCAAGCTTGCTGGACAAAGCGACGCATGATGGTATTTCCGGTCGTGGACATTTTAAACCAATTAAAATGTGCTATTCTATTTATTGTTTTGAACTTTTAAGTTATGTAAACTGAGAGTATTATTCACATTATAATATTTTTTAATAAAAATAAATTGCTGAATAAAATTATACATAAGCACATCACTTCAAAACGGCTGAACTTATTTGGCTAAATTATTTTTTTCGAGTTCTAACCGAATCTTGCATGAGGCTGATTGACGGTGGACCCCCTTTTGAACCTAACCTGTTCGTGTTAGGGAGTTTCAAGCACCTCAGCTCGCTGCAAATTCTTTCGCGAAAACGTACGTCACAATGGTAAACTTTCGCAATAGTAAACTTTCGCTGTAATGTACATCGCGGTAATGAACTTCGCAACTATGATTTACTCTCGATTCTTATAAATGCCCATTTCTTGACCCAGCCGCTGGTACTTTACGTGATTCTCTAGTTTTTATATCATCCAAGTCGCATCGTATCAGAAACTAGTAATGTACTAAGTAAAGTAAAAATAACTTAAACACAGTCTAGAGATAAAACATTCTATGATCTCGTGGTTGCTCACGTGCTTGAACTGACTGGTTGCACCTGTTTGTGTTTTGTTACCTGATTATTCAGTTTATCATTAATATTAATTTTTATACAAGAGATTTAAAGCCCATGATTGTAACCACACTGGAATCTCATTATTGGAGTATTCCATATTTAACAGCTCCTCAATTTTTTGTGTTATGTAGGGCATTGTTTCGCCATTTTGTTTCCTCCGCAAAATAATTACAGATGAAGGGTGGATGATATTTGAAGTTCAAAGTGATAATTATCAGCTTAATTTTGAATATTGACTATTGATTATGTTAGATCCTCAAATAGGTACCCTAATCTGATAAAAACTCCCAGCATCTTCCTTGTTGACCGATTTCAACCAGACTTGGTACCTAATTAGTTGTAGCTATTCTATGTTACATTCAAGATATGTTAGTGAATCACCCCAATACCATCTTCAATAGGGTGATTCATTGACCTGTTTAGCTAGCAACCATTTTTTGTGTGTGGAAATCCTCAAGGACTTCCTCCGCCCGAGGAAGTCGGAGGGACATGTCTGACTCGACTGACTAAAACCATTCGAGGTCCGCTACTGTTAGCAGTTCACTGCCTTCATAGATTTCAGTTAAAATAATGTTAAACCGCTTCATCATTAAACCCTCCACCAGGGTTATTCACAAACGTCACAAAAAAGTACAATGTAGCAAAACTTTGAAGAATAAACTCGTTATAAATTGCACCCCCTAACTCCCCATTCCGTGGGAGATTAATTATTCAGTAGGGATGGTATTCTAGCCTTCTTGTTCACGTAATTATAGATAGACAGACGGTCAACAACCAGTTTACGTGGCATTTACGAAAGAACAGAATCGATAATAGTTAGGTAGTCTGTCCAATGTTCTATTCGTCCTTTGGATTTGTAACTAAGAAGCGAGAAAGAACAAAGGAATTTTGAAGATCTTGTCTGGTTTAAGACAGTCTTTGTTGATTTATTGTCCAAATAATAAGGAGTGTAAGATTTTACGATGTAATAATCAAGTATTAGCATAATCATACTGCAACTTTTGCATTATTAGAACTTAAAAGGGGTTACTGCAACCCAGAACAGAAAAGGGCTATTTAAAAAACCATTTTAAATGGTTTTTAGTCAATACGAGTTTGACAGACCCTTTCGCTCCGAGGCTCCGAGGTTTCATATTATTATAATAAATATGATGATCCGCACACCCAAAAAAGGGCTTTCTCGATCTCTGCGGGTGCTACGGGTGGATAATCTCTACTCTACACGGACTTCAGTGCTGGTGGTTAGATTAAATATCATAATGTGCTTACATACTTATCATATGTTTTCAAATTTATTTTCTGTTAAATTTTTGCTTTCGTTACAAGATATACCAAAAAATTAAAACGTAACTAAGAAATTTGGATTCCCTTGTAGTTTCGGAGTTCCCCGTAATCTCCCAGTTAAAAGAATCACTCTATACATTAATCGATACCAATTTTTTTTTTACAAATAAATAAAACTCGCAGTCCATTAAAGTAACAACAAAAATTCACGTATTTGTAAACACGTGCTCTCACACGCGACAAACTGCGTATTCCTTTAACAAACCACGTAAAATAATACCGCATTGTTATTGTACCCTTGATCGATATCAGAGACAACAACGTGTTATTGACTTTCAAAATTCAGCCTAAAGTTGAACTTCTTGATAAATTTTAATACGTAATTAATAATCTTATCTTTATCTGTACGTTGCGTCATGTTTTGTATTAAGGTGCGTTGACTTTTAAGAATCATAAATCTAAATAATTGCGTAACAAACAAAAAAAAAAGATAACCGTAAACAAAAAAGTTTTGTTTTATTTTCTCACAGAACAAAACAAAAATCACTTGACAGCCATATGACATGCAAGAAATAACGACAGAGGTGTCAACTCATCCCCAAAATATTGAATCCGTGGGTGAAACGTCACCCGAACTTGCGGATGAGTCGACCCCTTTCATTATTTTGAGGGTGTTGTTTCATCCTTGGATGAAATACTTTTTCGAATGAGTTGACACCTAAGTCGAAATAACCAGTATTTGTTGATCTCACTGGCGGGACAACCAGTACTTGTTGGTTGCGGTCACAATAGCCTGGTCTTCCACAATGCCTCTTCAGTGGCCATGTAAAAATCTGGAGGTCTTTCAATCAGTCTACAAGAGGAAAAACGTTTTGTAACAGCCTAGCTAAGCTAGGGAAATTGGAATAGTCCATAATATTCAAATCGCACTGTAATTATTGACTTGAAATTACTAAGGCAAAATTAACTGGCAGAATAGTCGACGTATCAAGTCAGTTGCCAAAGATGAAAAAAAAAACAATGTTAGATGTTAATTGCCGGCCGGGGTCACGAGACTATCTAACCAGGGTACTGGTTCGCTGGAACGCAAAATGACAACTGAAGAAAGGATGGTATTTAGTTAGAACGTTAGAAGTCTGACAGTCCTGCTCCACCCAGGAGGATTCAAATTATGATTATCCCCTCCAAAATTAAGGGTGTTGCATTGTAATGATTTTTGAAGAATGTTCAACACATTTATGTTACGGATAGTTATTTGAATTAGTTACCTAATCAATTGCCAAGAGTTAATTAATAAGTGTAATGAGGATGCACTCTATAGAAGATTAAAATTAATTAGGCTCTCAAAAACTGATATTCCGTGCCAAAACAGATAAAACCGAACATTTTGATAAAATAAAGTTTACAATAAAAGGGTATTGACCCAATGCCGTATTTATCTATAATATGTATAATATTATGATGTGAAGATCTTTTTCGGTCAAAGATTTTACGACTTCGCTGACACTGAATTATAAACAGCAAATTTTATATCAAAAACAAAATCAATAACAAACATTTGTTTTGTAAACAAATTCACAAGGTCTTCAGAATTGTGAAAGTTGTTTACATTGTAGATTTTTGGAACATTATTATCATTGGCGCCGACGGCGACGTCTATAATTAATTTTGTAGTCCGAAAGTTTCTGAGGAATGTTTTTGTTAAATTGATAGTTTATTTCTCTTTATTTTGTATGCCCTGTCTGTACCAAATAAATGTTAAGTATTTCTTTTATTCTTTAGGAAGGATGGATGTTTGTTACTCTTCATCACAAAAACTACTGAACGGATTTGGATGATATTTGGTACACAGGTAGCATATAACCTGGATTACCACATAGGATAATTTCTATCCCGGAATGACGTTTCCGTACAATCATTTTCAAGTTGCACGCGGGTGAAGCTGCTGGCAACAGCTAGTATAGTATAAATACTCGTAAACTGTTATATTTTAAACAATGCCATTAAAATTTGTCAAACAATAATGTGAGGAACGGCTCTTATTTCAGCCCTTCGAATCTGTCAGAAAACTTAAAAGAAAATCGTTTGGGCATTAAGAGGAGAAATTCTACGCATTATGACTAAATGAGTGAAAAAAAAATCAAATTGATAGAGATAGAGGGGGATAGAGGGGGAAAAGTAAAAAATGACTTATGTAGGGAAAGATATGACAGAAAAAGAGAGTAAATAATAGGGTAAAAGGTTGACGAAATAAATGAAAGATAAAATCGTGATGCCAATAACTAATACGGGACCAGGGTATGATGAATTATCATTAAAAGTCCTCTTTTGCCGTTTAAAAGGATTGTCGTGGCCTTTAAAGAAATACCGTAATGTCCTCAATATTTTTCGCCTGTAATAAACTTTTCCTTATCACAAACACAGAGTTTGGCTACACGTGTAACAGAAAGCAAGAAAGAATAAGAAAGGTTTAACTGTTGTTTATGAATGGTGTCCGCTAAATACAGGTTTGTGTCAAAGTGTGAGCAGGGTCGAACTGAGAGTGTGAGTCGGGGTGGTTTTTGACAGCCGGGCCTCGGAATTGCAGTGCTTGACGCCAGCAAGGCCTCATTTAGACGGTGCAAGAAATTGCATGCTACTGACAATTAATTCAGTTGATTAATCAATACCGCAATGTAGTCGAACTTGCATGCAAGTTCATACCCTGTAAATGAGGCTTTATATCAGGGGCCCGCTTAGGCTAGGTTCCAGTTCTTGCGACCTAAATGTCAACTAAATTAGATACTTCGTTCATTTAATTTAGCGAGAAATGAAATAGGAAAATTAGAAATATAGTTGAACCTGTATTGATTTTGATATCTGAACGGCGATAACTTGACTTTGTGGGGGACCCACCCGGGGTATTCCGGCCCAGTCCAGCCCTGAGTGTGATTGATATATTCAAACAGATATTCTTAAATCCGCAATTTCAAAGAATCTCTTTAGGAAAAAGTAAAGCATGCATAATCTTTGGAACTGATACTTTCTTTTGTTGAAAAAATCTAATTCCTTCTAACCGGTTGCAGCTGAACATCAGTATTTTAGATGAAGCGACTGACTATCTGATCTCAACAACAAAGCAATATAACCATTTTTTAAAACTGGTTGACAGACTTTCTAGTTACTGACTTCCCAGTAATGACTGTCAAAGATCTACAAATGTATGACAGCCGGGACCAACGGTGCTTGTCTAAGGTAGGAGGGAACTTCGTATGAAGTCGGATGGTCATAAAGTGGCACTTCCATGGACCGATTTTGGCACGCATTCTTAGCCTTTAAGAACGAATTTACTCAATTATTTACACAAGAGCGAGCCCTTTTGTTGAACAAATAAAGTTCAATATTAATAAAATATTGTTTTTCAGTAGCCATTATCTTGTTCAGTTTATCAATACAGGAATAGTATAAACTTTCCACGGCAACTGTCTCTAGCGAGTATTTATCATTATTGCGACAATCGATACACGTGCGGATCACGTGTTTTTTTTTAATCTACGTAATGGCATAAACAGATGACGTCATCGTAGGAACTTCTGAAGTGAGGTGGAATAGACAAAAAGTGCTGTTTTTTTTAAGAGTAGATATGGAATGTTGTTTTAAAAAAGCTTTTGCTGGTTTTGCCCGCGAAAATATGAGAAATTGTACCGAGTCGATCCTCAAAAGTCTGACCAATTAATAAAAAATACGTGTCTGTTATTTTTCTAAATTTAAACTGACTCACACAAATTGCAAATCTACAATTTATTGATCAATATGCCTTGTCTAGAGTACTTCAAGGAAAACTAATCCAATTTCGAAAATTATGACAGCTCATCCGATTCTTATTCGTTGGTTTCAAATTCTGACCGTCTAGCGTTCGGACTTAGAACGCAAACACTAACAAATTGTATTTCTTCGGACCAACGTACTTCTCAATCGAATGGGGCATACGGCTAAGCGACTACAGGGCGCCAATCGCACCCCAAAAATGTATCATTTACACATGGCGTACTCAACGCAATCTGATATTGCCCTAAGCATTAATCATCAGTCATACAAAAATAGCCTTTAATGCAAAATCAACGAAGAACGAGGAAGAACAAGAATGTACTTGAACGATAGTATATCGACGTAAACACTTGAGGCATATTAAGTCAAGTGAAGGACCTGATATAGAAAATGTTTGCCTCATATTTGTATGAAAATCCGTTGAATTCGCTATAGGAACTAATTATAAGGGATATTTATAGGGGTTCTCGTTCTTGAAGGGACACACAATCATGTTATGGTGATAATATGGTGGCTTAGCTTGCACTAAGCCGACCCGATGTAGCGGTGATAGATGCCCAATAATATTTACCGATCGGCACGAATACAATCCAGATTTGTATGTTTAATCCTTGCGGCTGTCCTTGTATCTTTATCTCCAATCGATTCTAAACCAACTTCTATCATCCTATTACTTTTGGATTCCGGACAGTGCAGTGTTCATAATCTTGCGAAAAATTATATTGTCATAAGCGTTCACATCGAGTCAGTCTCGATTTGACGTCTAGCCAGCGATTTTTATTAGGAACCCTAACTCTTGAAATCTCGGGCACGCCGCAATCGCGGCGGTAAGACCCCTCCTTGAGGAGAGGCTGGATAGGCGTCACGGCGTCCTTACCTACCGCATGACGCAGGTCCTCACCGGACACGGAAGTTTCGGGAGGTTCCTGTGTCTGATAAGGAGGGAAGATACGCCTGGCTGTCACCACTGCGAAGATCGTCCGGAGGACACGGTGGAGCATACGGTGCAGGACTGCCCCGCTTGGGCAGAGCACCGCCGTGTCCTCACGACGGCGATTGGCGGAGACCTCTCGCGCCCGGCATTGGTCGAGGCCATGCTGCGGGGCGAGACGGAGTGGGAAGCGGTCGCCTCCTTCTGCGCAGCAGTCATGCTCGCGAAGGAGGAGACGAGCCGCGTGAGGGAGAGGACAGCGTCCTCCCTCCACCCCAGCCGCAGTGGTGGACGCCCACGGCGTCGGACGTCGCAAGACGATCTCCGGCCACCGTAGGCGCGGGCGTGCGGGCGGCGAGTAATGGGCGACTCGCTGTCCGACCATGGACCATGCCCGGGTCGACGGCGCGTTGTGTTCCACGCGCGCCTCAAGGAGTGTCAGCATAGTGACGGGGCCTGTAGAGGGCCAAAGCCTGCTGGGGTCGCGGGACCAAGGGATTACCGTGACCCTAGTACGTAAAGGGCTATTGAAGGACACCGTGGATTTTAGTCAGTACAAGTCTGACAGTCCCTCCCGCCCTGCCCTGGGTGGGAGGACTCATTTGATGAATTTACCACGATAAAAAAAAAACTTGAAGTCTGGATTTGTCCCTGATTTTTGGTAAAACTATTCTCCAAAATTCAGCAGTTATTCAGCAGTTATGATTATTTGGGGTTAGTTATTTACTAGAATTAAATATAAATAATTATTTGTTGTATATTTCAGGGATGCATTTCTCTCAGTCAGTGGCCATCATTCAGAGTCAAGTGGGCACAATAAGAGGAGTACAAGTACTTTATAGTGATCAGGTGAGATACCAACTTTTTATAACTATATACTATACGGTGAGGAAAAATCCGAAGGAGTGAAGGCCAAGTTATGTTAGGTGAGTAAGGAGTCGGACTAAGAAATAAAAATACCACTAAGGTACTACACAGAGACGACTTATAAAAAAGTATGGAAGAAGACTTTCTATGCCTTAGCTTAGGCATAGAAATAAGCCCACCCATTACTTATTTGATGATATTAAAATTTCAAAGGAAGTTGTCTAGATTTTTTCTGCCTATCTAATCTATCTTTCGATACTGATAAAATTATAGATAAACAAGTTGATAAATTGTTGCTAGGAAATTAAGAATGTTTGCGAAATATGGTCTTGGAATAAATTGTAAAATTTTTATTGTAATAATATATTATGCGTTGAGCGCTGTATGAGAGTCTTAAAAGCGGTTGAGCATGTCTTGGGTTCGATTTCCAGATGACGCAAAACGTTATTGGCTACCCGTTGTCGGGATATAAGTCCGAAGGCAATAGGCTAAACGCAGGGGTCTCTGTAAAAGTAACCTTAACCCTGGAATGTAAAAGGCAACTGAAAGAAAAGGATAGAAATTTAGTTAGAGTCTGACAGTCGTTTGATGATTTTATCACCAAAAAAGGCAATAACCTAAACTATGTAGTGAATCTTATATGGGACTAGACTAATACATAACTGGAAAAATAAGTTTGTACTATTGATAAACTACCAAACTCTAGGGAATTATGGGCGTAATTTATATTCCTTTTTAGGGTTCCGTACCTCAAAAGGAAAAAAACGGAACCCTTATAGGATCACTTTGTTGTCCGTCTGTCCGTCTGTCTGTCCGTCCGTCTGTCAAGACCCTTTTTCTCAGGAACGCGTGGAGGTATGAAGCTGAAATTTATATCAATTACTCAGGTCTACTGTCCCTTGAAGCTGTGAAAAAATCAAACTTCTAAGCCAACGCAATCAAAAGATACAGCCGTTTATGCCGCAAATTTTCGACACTTGCAAGGGAATCAAAACCTACAGGGTGCTTCCCGTGAACTCAGAATCTTGAAATTTGGTACGAAGCAACGTCTTATAGCATAGATAAAGAAAAAATTACGAAAACCATAAATTTTTAGTTACATCACATAATATATATTTTTTAATAATTTTAAACTTACTACCCATTTCCTCATAAACGCGTAGAGGTATTAAATTGAAATTCATACCAAATACTCAGGTCTATAATACCTTTAAGCTGTAACAAAATTAAACTTCTATGAACTTTGTAAACCTTGCAGGTTTGTACGGAACCCTCGGTGCGCGAGTCCGACTCGCACTTGGCCGGTTTTTCTTTTCTTTTCTCTAATATAACTTTTTCTTCTGTTTCAGAACCCGTTATCCGTAGATCTAGTAATAAATATGCCTCAAGACGGGATCCGGTTAATATTCGACCCGGTCGCGCAACGACTTAAAGTAATAGAGATCTACAATATGAAATTAGTTAAACTTAGATATAGGTAAGTTTGAAGTACCTTTTTTTGTAATTGAATTTGTTGCTTTTAAGCGATGTGTCCACTAGTTATAAAATTTGCGGAAGTTTACTTGCTTCTGCAAGTTTTAGTGACTTCTGTACAATTTCAGTCATTAGGAACAGTCGTCAGTACTTGCTCGTGGATTCTATGCATTACACATTTGTTCTTGTTGGTACAATCGGCAGTACTTAAAACGTTAAATAAAAATGCCGACCCGTAGCACTAGGGTGCATGCCGATCGGTAAACGGGGTACGAACGGCGACCGAAAAATGTCGAATCGGTGCAACACATTTCGTGCCAAGCGGTTTTATGAGACAAAATCTTGTGGAACAAAAAATAAAAAAAACATTTTAACTCGCTACGATTTGTATTTGTAAACAGGTCATTTAACCTATCCAAGAGTCTGCGGACTCGACGGCATGGCGACATCTTAAAATTATTCAGTGATAACCTCTGGTACAAAATATCCTTTAAATAAAATCAATAACATTAGTATTCTATCCAATAGTGCCATTAGAAAAAAATATGTTAGCCTTACGTCTAGACTACTGTAGTCGAAGCTCTCATTGTGCTATAAACGTGGTTGGAATATTAATTAATTTGTTACTGAGCGAACACCCAGTCTTGTTTAACATGATCTAGGTATATAGCTTAATAAGCTACATGGTGTGGTTTATTTATGAATAGGTTCTGCCCGCGACTTCTTTCGCATGAAGTTTAGTTCCACCCACCGCGTCGCACCCCATATCACGCTCCCGGTCTTACTTTTTCCTGGACTTTTATCTTATATCTGGGCTAATATTATACATGATAATATTTATAGACTAAAAGACTCAGGATAATTTAGCTTTCTACCAGAAAAAAGATTCTAAACCTCCTTATAATTTTAGTTTAGAAGTTCTATAATTCTTTTTGTGCTATCCATAGCACAAACAATCGGGATGTTTTGTCATGCTCCTATAACGTGCGAAAAAAGGTAACGAGTAAATAAATAAATCACAATAACAGTAACAAACATCATAAACCAGTACTATCTTCGTTACAGTATCGCATACGACCTAATGACATTATAATGCGAGCGGCTGTCTCCATGCCCGCTCAAGGTCAGGCTAATGTGACCGTCTTTGATACGATGCGCATGTTAATGCACTGAGCTGGTGTGACTTGACGGCAACTTGTAAGGGTACTTTTAAATATACTAGGTGATGATTAGGTTCGTGGGGTAATTTTTTGCGATAATTTCGTGTTTGACCACTATTTCACCCGATGGTAAGCGATGATGTATTCGACGGTGATGCACGCTTACCTAAATAATGTTAATGTTAAGGGCTCCCTTTTACGCATTTGGACTCGTAGGTGGTCCGTTTACCTAAAAGTGTGTTCAGTGTTCACTTGTAACTTTGAAGACCCCAAGGTTGTACGAGTACCTATTAGGAAAAACAGACCCCGGTAGGGGATTCCTCTCCTTAGCTATGCTCATTGCCTTCTTGTAGTCCGATGATGGAAAGGGCCAAGATAAATCAGGTGGTGCATTTCCATCCAACCACCGCAATAAGATATTTTCGTACGGTATAATGTAGTCTGTAGTTTAAAAAGAGGGATAATCTTTGCCTGGGAATGGGACAATGTGTAAGCTTCCAAAAAAAAAAGTTCTTAAATTATAAAAACTTAGCTCTACGAGTTACCTTCTTAAATACAATTTGTGTTGTGTAATTAAATCAAAATTTTGATCACGTATTTTGATAGACACATAACATGGTCGTAAAATAACGTGTGGGTTTTTTTTATTATTGTCTTTGCTCTTTAAACTTACCTTTTATTTGAAGGCTTTCAAAGTCATTACTGCCTTCAATGACTGATGTAAACACTAATCGTGGAACGACGAAGCTGATCTGTAGCAGCTACTACATTACGTTCTGTATCATTTGATTTGTGCCGAAAGCCGAGCGGCATTTTACCACCCAGCTGTGTCGATAGCCGGGGGGCATTTTACCGCCCAGCTTTATCGATAACCGGGCGGCATTTTACCACCCAGCTGTGTCGATAGCCGGGCGGCATTTTACCGCCCAGCTTTGTCGATAGCCGGGCGGCATTTTACCACCCAGCTGTGTCGATAGCCGGGCGGCATTTTACCGCCCAGCTTTGTCGATAGCCGGGCGGCATTATACCACCTAGCTTTGTCGATAGCCGGGCGGCATTTTACCGCCCAACTTTGTCGATAGCCGGGCGGCATTTTACCGCTTAGCTGTGCCGATAAATGCCGGTCGGCTTATGTGTATAGCAACCTTTTGTAAGAAAATGACGCCATTGCCACAGCAAATTGGGCATACAACAGTCCTATATAGTTACTAAAATGCTACGATCTTATGTTGCAGTGGCATGTGCTTCAACTCGCCGGAGATCTCGCCGTCGATCGAGCAGGTGGAGCACTGTTTTGGCGCGACGCACCCGGGCCTCTACGACTCGCAGCGGCATCTGTTCGCGCTCAACTTCAGGGGACTCTCCTTTTATTTCCCTGTTGATAGTAAATTTGAGGTATGTGGTAATGACATCAATGATCTGTGGGGAATTTGCACCGATTACGATCGTGAAAATACCAACAAAAAAATATCGAAATATTTCTTCTCGGGTAATTCATTCGGGTCGACAAATTATTCGATTCGACACTATTCGTGAGACGCAAAGCCGACCTGTAGCAGCTACTGCGTTACGTTCTGTATCATTTGATTTGTGCCGATAGCCTGGCCTCGCAAGTGCGTTTGAGATCTGTAAACGTATAAAATGACTAGCACTTTGCCCGCGACTTCGTCCGCGTGGGTTACGTACTTTCCTAATTCCCCCTTTTCACCCCCTTAAAGGTTAAATTTCCAAAAACCCCTTCTTAGTGCTCCCCTACATTATAATAGGAAGCCGTGTGCAAAATTTCACATTCCTAGCCCCAGTAGTTTCGGCTGTACGTTGATATGTCAGTCAGTCAGTTCTCCTTTTATATATATAGATAGAAGATAGATAATAATATGAATAGTTGTATATTGGTAGTTTGTATCTTACAAAAGACATAAAAGTGTCGCAACGTTTGCGCCATGTCATAATGTGTCTTTCTTATGTTTCCAGCCTGGCTACGCTCACGGGCTGGGCTCGCTACAGTTCCCTAACGGTGGCTCGCCCGTCGTCTCGCGAACCACCATCTACTATGGATCTCAACACCAGGTCAGTTTATCACTTTCTACAAAGTTCAATACTTATTATTTATTCAATACTTATTATTTCAATAGAATAATTCAAGTTACATTCTAATATGATTAAATTAACGCTGCATTTCAGAATATCAGTTCTAGTAAAGTTCCATATAAACAAATGAAGAAATGTTCGACTGACGAAATGTTTACTTATAACACGTTGAAAACTCCAACTTTCCGTAGTCCTCATATTTTTCGTACAATTAAATGACTTTACGGCTTAGTTCACAGATTTCATGGAGAACTCACACTTGACCAAAAAAGTGAATATGCCAAAATCGTAGGACTCGCGAACGAATGTTTTCGTAGTAATCTGTAAATATACATATATTTATTTTATTCTGATTTTTAGTTGTTATAGCGGCAACAGAAATATATCATCTGTCAAAATTTCAATTATGACTTGACGTGATGTCAGACGGACAGCGGAGTCTTAGTAATAGGGTCCCGTTTTATCTTTCGGGTACGGAACCCTAATAAAAATGAGCTAAAGTTATTTAACTATCTTATATTTGATTTGGATTTATCCTTGTTGGTCAACCTAAAAGAATGGTACTCTGATTGACTCTGTACAGGGACAAGATGTGGCGCAAATAACATGAGAAATGTTTTATTAAACACGTCTTATTCATTTGAAAATGCAGATGTGACGTCATTGTTTGACTTCTACGAACAATATAACTTGCTTTTTTATCGTTGTATCAAATGTCTTTTTTCTTTTTCCAGGCTAGCAGTACAAGCAGCGGCAGCATCTGCGGCGCGCCCCTCCCCGAGCTGCCGCTGTCCTGCTACCGCCACCAGCTGCACCTGCGGCGCTGCGACGTACTGCGCACTGCCACCGCCACGCAGGGACTGCGCCTGCACATGTTCACTGAAGGTACAAACACTGGAATAAACAGCGATATTCCTAATTCCAGTGTGGGAAAGAGACAGAGCTATACAAGTCGTCTAGCGCCACCTCGTTTCCACACTGGAATTACTCTCGCTTTAAGACTTCATGGTACGCCATCTGTTTTGTGTAGTAACTGGCCGAAAGTTGTTTTCGGTTTCTTTTTTAAATAGTCTCGTACAGACATCGCGAGCATGTGGCGCGAATACCTCGCCACATATGTCTCAACTTGAGGCATACGACGGCATATTTATACATGCGTCCCGAACGACACATAGCTGAGCACGTTTGTGGAAAATGGACCTCGAAAGTCTGTTTTACATACACTTGTCTACACAGAGCGCACATCTCGCACTGAGGCCGCGTTTGTAACGAACGTGTGCAGCGAATGCTCACAGTGAGCACAATGGCAACAGTCCGAGGCATGTGTGATAGGGCATTCGCGGCGTATGCCTCGCGATGTATGTACATGGTTTAACGATGAGCTAGAGTTAAAAATAACGCGTCAGAGAAAAGATTCTGAGAATTTTAAATAATTAACAGTATTTATACACTATCTACCCCTTTAGGTCCCAACCGCTCCCTGACGGAGGGCTCGTCTGGTCGCGGCGTGTGCCGCGTGGTCCGCTTCGGCAGCTCTGCGCAGCGCGTGTGCGCAGCCCTGGGCGCCCCCGCACGCACGTACTACAAGGCGGACGACAAGATGCGCATACACCGACCCACCGCGCGCAGGAGGCCGCCGCCTGCGTCCGACTACTTCTTCAACTATTTCACGTTAGGACTGGTGAGTAGCTAAATAATAATAATAAATACTTAGTCGCTTTCTTAGCTTCTGACCTTGACCTTGAATTTTGACTCTGAAGATATTTTTGACGAGTTCACTCCAGCATTTCTTCAATTGTGTTATTTTGGGATTTTTGATTAGCTAGAAGAACTTTTTATTTGACCATGACTTTGACCTTGACCTTGATTTTGACTTTGAACTCTGGTTGTCTTTTGTTGACTCCATTTCGGCATTTCTTATACATTTATCTAAATAAAAAACACCTGAATTTAAATTCGGATTTTGATTAACTTTTGACTTCGACAGGCAAAAGTCTGCCAGATCATAAAAAAAATGATGCGAATAATAGGGAAACCTTGCCTTTACTGACGATCCGTATTGATTCCAGGACGTGTTATTTGATGCGCGCACGCACCAAGTGAAGAAGTTCGTGCTGCACACCAACTACCCGGGGCACTACAACTTCAACATGTACCATCGCTGCGAGTTCGAGCTCACAGTGCAGCCCGACAAGTGAGTGGTTTATTACTGAAGTCCTAGTCTTTAATCGATTTTCGACTTAATTCTCAAAAGCATAAAGTTGAAAATTTATTATAAACTAGACCTAGGCCCTTAGGAAATGTTGCTTTGAAAAGTATATAAACTATTTTAAACTGTATTATTATTGTGATGTAGTTATTTGTCACCAAATTCTTACCCCCCATGGGGTTGATAGCTGCTTTGCTGAAAAACTTAAAGACTAAGGAACCACACACACAGGGCGGTTTAGGTTTACAGTATTTTAAGCTTTATAAGCGCGTGTAAATGCACATTTTGTTACACGCACAAGTTCAGTACGAGTTTGAACTCGTATACTCGCGAGGCGTGGTAGACAACGCCCCACGCACTAACTCATAATTCTTAGTCCGTGTTAGGGCGTATGAATCCATAAAGCCTTTGTCGAACAGACAGGCGTCCCGAATGCGAAGCGAGGCGTTTTTATTTGTTATGTATGGAATTGTTTGAATCCAGTCACATAGAAAAGCGAAAGCGATGCGATAGCGTGACAAAACTATCGGACTGACGTTTCGTATCGGTCCGTTATCGCTTCGGACTCGCCTGTCTATTTGACAAAGGCATAAGAGCTAATGGGCTTACTATAAACGGAAGTCTCACTGGAAGTCTTGAACGAGTTACGAATACATTTATAACTCCAATCCTCAGATGCGAAGCCAATTCCTTGGTGGAAAGTCGCGGCGCGGTGTCTATCACAGCGTACAGCAAGTGGGAGGTGGTGTCCCGTGCGCTGCGCGTGGCCGAGCGGCCCGTCGTACTGAACCGCGCCTCCTCCACCAACACCACCAACCCCTTCGGCTCCACCTTCTGCTACGGATACCAGGACATCATATTTGAGGTATGGCTCACTTGATAAACCACTACACCTATTTTTTGAAGTGAAAGTTTCTTTAGCGGCGTTGTGCAATTTTTCTGGAATGGGAAAAAAATGTTAAGCTCGCGTCAGGACACGTTACCTGATCAAAAATTCGTAAGACGGCGCAGGACGCTTGCGCGAATGTTCGTGTGTGTTTATTGCTATTGAAGTTTTCACTTCTGCCGGCACTTCCAGAGTACAACCCGTCGTTTTTTTTTTTATCGTGGTAAAGTCATCAAGTGTGTCCTCCCACCCAGGGCAGGGCGGTAGAGACTGTCAGACTTAACTGATTAAAATCCATGGTGCCCTTCAATAGCCCTTTACGTACCGGGGTCACGGTAAATCGGGAGTCCCGCGACCCCGGCAGGCTTTGGACCACTACACCTATGGAGGTAGTGTCGCGTAATTTTGTTCTTTGTTGCTAGCGTGTTAATGGTTATATTACAATATCACGGCTATCCTTCCAGGTGATGTCCAACAACTACATAGCGTCGATCACGCTGTACCAGCCTGAAGGCACGCGGCCACGTTACGCTGTCACCTCTATCGCGTGACATAGCCAGGTAATTTACTACTTTATTTTTTTGGCAATAGGGTTATTTTTTATGCAATTCTAGTTTGTTTTCTTACCTTTTGGAGTAAGACGCAGATTTATTTCTATTAGAATAGTGTTCATGGTAAAATGTAACTTGAAAGGTATTGAAATTGAGTTCATTTTGAAATGATCGTCTTTTTTGAAACATCATGGTGTTGTTTTTTTTAAAGACGTGTTAAGGGTTTTATAACCTTTTCCAATATTGATATAATGTTTTCTCCCGCGCAGGGATCTCCAAGCAAAGGTAAAAAATACACGTCCTGAACGATTTCGGTTGTCAGTCACCACACAAAACCTACACACGCGTGGTTCTCCACACAATCTCGAAAATGTTCAACTTTCTACAAAAAAAAATCTACTTCAGCCGAAGTGACTACATATCTTTACCACGAAGCACCTAAGAGGAAGCAGTATTTTTAAAAATGTGATAAAAAAAAAACTGTGAAAAAAAAAAACTCGAAAAAAGTGAGTGACAGATCTCAGAAGGTGTGTTAAGTCTTATTTAATTCCTTAGACGGACTATATAGTTAATGTTTTTATTTTTAAGCTTAAATAAGTTGGTATATTTCAATAATGAACATTGATTCTTAAATAATAGTCAAATGTGTTCTTGTAAGTTTATTTTTTAATCTCACCGTGCAACAATACATTGTCTATGGCAGTATATTTTTGTACAGTGGGACCTTGGGATTATAATAATAAATTAGAAGAAAAAATAAACATGGAAAAAAAACTAGTTATAGACTGTGCTGTAAATATTTTTGAAAATTTGATGAAAAAAAATAAAATTAATAATGAAATTGATGTATTTTTTCTAAAAAGAAATGAATTTTCGATTGAGATGTTAGGTAGGGCGTATGAGAAAAAAAAATGTGCAAAAGTATTTTGTCAGCACCACAGATTTTGAGTATGTGTTTTTAATTTGTGTTGTCCAACAACCTGTATAATTTATTATTATCAGACAATTTTATTTCGTACATATCTTAATTTAATAAACAAAAAAAATAATGTTAAAGAATTATTTATGTGATTAAAAATTGACAGATTTTTGTTATAATTTTTTTTTATCGCGAAATGAAAATCGCTTTTTCTTGATTGCTTAGAAATAATTGTATTGAAGTAATGGCTTGTAAGAGATACTTTGGGTAAAAATAAAATATTTTCTATGTCGTGATTACTGTGCAAAGGTGAGACAAAAATAACACTTTTTAAAAACATTAGTCACAAAATTAGCCTACGATAAGAAACAGCTTTTTAAAATTTAAGATGTGATCTACTTAGCATGTTTTCTCTGACGGCTCTCAAATACTGATTTTATGAAGTACAAAATTTTATTTTTAAAAACATTTTACGGTATTTTTCATAAAAGTAAATGATGATGTCTCATTTTAACTGACAGACAAAACATTTTGGAAATGTCTTGTTGTTTTTTTGAAATTGAAATTCTACTATTTTAATTTTTGAAATTTGTAATTTTAAGCTTAGGTTTTTTAAATTAGTATTATGGCTCCCGTACGTAATGGTCAGTGTTGGGCATACTACAGAGTTCTATGGTCCATTTAAAAACATGGGAACACGAAATCATAGCCCTTGGTTAAAAATAAGACCTGTAGATATTTTTATCATCTTATTTAGCAATTAACATATTTTCAAAAGGTTTAATAGAATATTGTAAATACGGTTTAAACGTGGTTTGTATATATGCAAATAGATATTAATGAACATTGTAGTATGTCCATTCCATGGGCTATAATGCAGTAAACATCAAACAGCCATTGATTATAAAACTTGGCTATCAGATGACGCACGCTATTCTACAAAATAAAAAATAAAAACTTTTGACAAACCTCTTTGGTGACAAAATGCTTACAAAATTTAGTGCCAATGACGTTTCGTTCAAAATTCATTGTCATAATGAGCTTAATGTAGACTACAAAATGGCGGGAGGCGGTTGTGATGTTATACTAAACTGCTGTTACGGCAATATGACACATTTAGCTTCGGTAAGGTATGCTTAGATTTGTTTCTGAACCGATTTTGAGAAAAAGAAAAATTTTGAATCCGCCATTTTTGTTTCCTAACTCCTAACTGTCATCAATAGATGGCGTTAGTAGTAAGTAAGATGATGAAGAAACTTATTGTGTTGTCACCAATAAAATGTTACAATAATTATTTTAGCTATCTTAGAAGCAATAAAGTAACTGAAAATCGGTTCAAAAGTAAAATTAGTATGTTTGTTCATGCACAATTTGTCACTTGTGTGATTGTCGAGTAATGGCTGTGGTGCCATATAACAAGAAAAAAAAAATAAAAAATTGACATAATACAATAAAAAAAGTATTAAATTTAAGGTAGCTCTATGCTACATTCTAGTTCCGTAAGTGCGAATATTTTGACAAGTGTACGTGATTTTATTGCACAACTAAAGTTATTTAAAATTAATACTCCCACTTTTTTAATGTATTTTATTTCTATTGTATGGATCCCAAATTATTTAACAAAAAACGACAGTTTTATAAATTATTGTACAGAAAATGTATTTAATTACTTATTTATTGGACTTCAGACTTTGGAATCAATAAGAACGATTCACTGCCTTCAGAAAAAGGACATCATCATCTTTTTTTTAGTAAGACGGTCTGTGTTTAGAATAAAATACTATGTTCAACATAAAATTGCGCCCAAAAATGGCGTCATCCTAACTGTCAAAATATTCGCACAAACGTCAACACAATTATTTTTATAATGATTAGCTTATTTCGTCACGGGATGACGTGTATCGTTCATTCGTCACTTAATGGTTATATAACTATGTCAGCCTTTGGTAGTTTTAGCCCGGGATTATTGCAAATTAAAAAACTTAAAAAACGCGGCCATTTGTTATTATTATTTCGTTTATTTATCTTCACAAAACAAAAAATATAAAGAGATTTAACTTTTTTTTTTTAAATTTACGTTGCCCCACAGTCCCACACTAGGAATTCCTCCTGTATCGTGGATGCGTGATGCGACAAACATAGAAATTCAAATTTAAAAAATCAACTTTTCAGACTTTTTGACAATGACGTAATATATTCCACTAAAAAAAAATCTTGAAAATATGAACTTTTTACTAAAAACCTCTGGAATACAGAAAAAAAAACGACGGGTTGCACTCTGGGAGTGCCGGCAGAAGTGAAAACTTGAATAGTAATTGTTGGAAATATCTTGTGAACAGATTTTAGTAAAACTCGCAAAAATGGTTGACTTTTTATTTCAATAATTTTCCAATGTGACGTACCTCTTTTATAAACAATGTTACCTAGCAACGAATGTATCCAGCATACAAACTTCTTTAAAAGTAATAAAGTCACACGAACATTCACGCAAGCGCCCTGCGCCGTCCTACGCTTTTTCGGTCAGCGTCACGTGTCCTGACGCGAGTTTAAGATTTTATACCCATTACAGAAAACTGCTCAACGCCGCTAAAGAAGTTTTCACTTCAAAAAACCCACTCTTGCCTCGCTATCAAAATCACTGTGTTCTCTCCTGCTAGGAATAAAGCTGTTTTTAGGTTGCTTAAGTAAATAAAGGATAATTAAATTATAATGATCTTTCTATTCGTTAAAATAAGGTTAAATATACATTGGAATTGTCACTTGAAACAAAAGAGGTGACGTTCTGAGTCAAACTTAAACAAATGGGTATAAACATTCATAAGTGCATTGTCATAAAACACAAGTGTTTTAATATTATGTTCTTTGTTATCTACGAGTAGAAATAATTCATTTTAGCCTTCAATTCCTGACAGTAAAACACATTTTCTACTAGATATTTGTTTTAACATTTACCTTCATATTTTGTGATAAAGTTGAAAATCGATTAAAGTTTGAATGCTATTCTATACATATAATAAATCTGTAGAAGGGTCAATTCTGTACATTGAAAATATTGAAAAAATAAATAGCGGGGGGTGTTGCTGGATCGATACCAAACCCAAATATGTGATTAAAAAAATTTTTGTCTGTCTGTTTGTGCAGGCATCACGTGAAAACTAAGGGTGCGATTTCGATGAAACTTGGTATAATTATATCTTATTATCCTGGGCATAACATAGGATACTTTTTATCCTGGAAATATACGTAGAAAAAAAATCTTATTTTTCAGTTTTATTCATAGACGTTGTTCTGTAGATCCGCGAACACACGTTGCATTACCCGCAGTGGATTCAGCGCCGTAATATTTATAAGATGTCATTGTCAGAGTTACTCAAAATGGGGAAATAAACCATCCACGCGAAGACCGACATCCGCGCGGACGGAGTCGCGGGCGGAAGCTAGTAAAAATAAATAAACCAGCAACCTAACAAATGCGTCCACTTGACTGGTCCAAAACGATCTTTCAAGATAGACTTTAGGCCCTAACTTCCAAGAGGGCCAAAGCCTGCTGGTGTCGCAGGACTCTTATCAGGTAACCGTGGCACTAGAAACTATACTGACTATAAAAAAAAATGATAGCATTTCCTTACATGCATTGAAATGGATTTAAAATCAAATTAAATCATTTTCCGAAATTTAGTTTTTTAAAACTGTCAGTATAACATCTAAAAATGTTAATTTGAAACAGTGATACTGACAGCCAAAGCAAACCAAAATTAATTTATGACTGTATGGAGGCTTTTTAATTTTAAAACGTTTCAATTGATCTAATTTGCAATAAGTTACCTCTGAAAATGTTTTTTGATGTTATTAGAAGTTATTTACTTATTTTACTCTTTCCCGGAAAAACAACTGAACGAATTTGGATGAAATTTGGTGCACAGATAGTTTATAACCTGGATTACATATGGGATAGGTTTTATCCCGTTAATATGTTCCCACGGGATGATTTTGGAGTTGTAGCGGTTGAAACTGGTGGCACCACCTAGTATTATACACATTAACCCTTAACCCTTATAAAGGCACATGCACTTAACATCATTGAATAGATACTTGAATCACTATCTTGAAATTGATTGATTCTCAATGAAACCTTTCATTGAGGAAAATGATAAGTTCATCCACATTTTTTTCATTTAAGAAAATGAGACATTTGACGTCAAAACAAAAATAAATAAGGAAAATTGTACCATTTCCTCGAAATCTATTCAGATTGCGATTTTATCATAGTGTTTGATATCATTCAGTGATTATATTTGTCTATACTAAGAGCTCTTGTCTACACACATTTTCAAATCGTGATAAATTTGTCGGCACGGCTAGCACACTTTTTTTTTTTTTTAGCATGGTAAAATCATCAAATAGTCCTCCCACCCAGGGCAGGGCGGGAGGGACTGTCAGACTTAGTACTGACTAAAATCCACGGTCTCCTTCAATAGCCCTTTACGTACCGGGGTCACGGTAATTCGTTAGTCCCGCGACCACGGCTAGCACACTGGCTAAGCTATTGATTTCTGCGCTGCATGTCGCAGTTTCGATTCCCACACGGAAATAATAAAGTATGAAAAACTACAAGTAGGTAGTTTTTTCGGGTCTCGGATATGTGAATACATCGTGAATTTTTTTTTTTTCCCCTTTATCTCCATTTGCAATCGGTGGTAAGACCATAAGCGAATACGTTCATTGACAAATGGCGTTATGGTGGAGCAGCCAGTGCTGCACCTCCCACTCAAAGAAGGTGGTTCTTCTTCAGCCTTTTTACCACCGCTGTCGGGTTTAACAAGTCAGTGACTAGTGCGTTTTTTTTTTTTTAAACATTGCCCCACACTAGGAATTTCTCCTGTGTCGTGGGTGCGTTTACAAACATATAAGCTCACATACACAAATGCCCAGACCCGAAACAACTACTTGTAGATCATACAAATATTTGTTCCGTGCGTCCCGAGACACGCAGCGCAGCAGTCCAATCGCTCAGCCACTGCGCTAACCGAAAACCGTTTGGATGCAAGATTAGGCGTGTCTTGTGTTGTTTTTTGTATCGCTCGATTTCAGAGGTAACTGACGGTAAATCCAACATCGTGAATATAAATCATTATTATTATTTTTTCTACGCTGATTGGTATATTTTTTTATCCATCCCGTATCATATTGTAGTCATATTATTTTTATCTAAAACGTGACTCTTATCAACGTAAAGATAAAACCTGATTTGTATGTCTGGAAAAAAAACAAAAAAATATGGTTATTATAAATATTGCAACAGCTGATTATATTTATCAAAGATATCGGTCTGGAATTCTTTCGTTCTTACATTGCAATTCTTTTTTTTATATGTTTTTTTTAATTGTAATTTAATCTTTAAAGAGGTGATTGTTGTAGGTCTATTTCGAAATTCTTATAATTTTTATCATTATTGTTTTATTATCTAAATTATTGAACGCAAATAGGATTTTAAATAACCTAACACGTTATTTATTCAAATAAATAATTAGAACAAGTTTCCTCCCTTCCTATCAGAATATTTTATTGTGTATTTTTTATATTTTTAGGTTGTATTCATATAACCTTAATTGCCTTTTAGTTGGATAAAAATAAATAACTTTTAGAAACATCAAAAAAATAAAATAAAAAGAGTTGTCTACTAAAAGGCTGACATAATAAACTCGTATAATATAACTTTAGCTTGTGTATTATACGTGTAGTAGCGTTATATTATGCATATAGTAATACATAACAGCCTTTACGATGAGTGGTTACAAGGCCCACTTACGTTTAGATTATATAAAGAAATATAGACCAGAAAGAAAACTATTTAAAGACATTTTTTTTGTCTGTTTTCTTTAAATATACATACCTTAATTTCAGTCAAACCATGTTGCTGTCACCAGAATTTGACAGATGTCCAAGTACATGATCTGTCAAAATCTGATGTCAGTTTTAGTATACGGGATATATACAATTCTGAGCGCAATTTCTTGTGTTGTTTTGGTCATAATTCACGATTTATAGTGTTGTGTACGTTGAAAAAATGAATTTAATACACACTTTATTGTTCTACTCATTTTAATAAAACCTAAAGATTTGATCTCCTATCATAATTTGATCTCTCGACCCACAGTGTGTTTCAAATTATTAATTTTTCAACGCAATTACTAAAAAATATTTTAAGTAAGAAAAAACCGCTTGCAGAATAACTTTACTAATGACAAACGAAACAAAGATATCGAATAAAATACTGTGCAAATTTTGTTTTATTTTTAACAGAATAAAATGAAAATCTTCACAATGAATTTGATAGTATTAAAATGCAGAACTCGAAGACGTTTGGTACGCGACGGTAAAATAATAATAATTAATTGTTTATTTATTTAACAATGTTTCAGGCAATTTAAATAAAAAAACTGAAAGCGATCAGGGGCCGTATTATGACGTCTTAAAACCAGGCTTGTTCCAGTGAGTGAACGAGGTGGCGCTAGACGACTTGTATAGCTCTGTCTCTTTCACTCAGTAGAACAAGTTTAGTTTTAAGACGTCATAATACGGCCGTAGTACCGTACATCTAAACCGCGTTCACGAGCAGTCGATGTCAGTGTCAATGTCGATGATGACAGTGCCAGTTCTAGATTGCATTTCAAATGCGACGAAAGCGTTTTGTTTTTTTGGTGAAATTGGTCTTAAAAAGAATTTATACACTTTTCCTCATAAGCCATTTTCATGTCATTCGATGAATAAAAATATTAAAATTAATAATAATTTTTAAAAATTGTATTTTATTTATTGATTTTCCCGCCGTTTAGAGCTTTTTGTAACATTAAAATTTGACTTTTTAATTAATGTTTTTTCTAGCTTAGATTTAACGATAATTTTCTTAGCTTAGTTGTTAAAATCAAGGCGGAATTTCAACAAAAAAAAAAGAACTTAAAATGATGTAAGAAAAATAAAATCAGTAATGAAATTGTTTGGGCTCTTTGTAAGAACGTACTACCAGATCTGTTAATGGCTGTATTATGGTCTATTAAACTTTATATAATTTAAGTGTTTATAATTTAAGTAGTAACAATTATAAAGAGGCATAATAAATGATTTTATGTAAACAAATAATTTGGGTATTGGTGCCAGCATCTGATATTTTAGTTTCAGATGATTTTAATATAAAGAACATCATACTTGATAACTCAATCATCGTTATCGTGAGAAAATTTAGTTGCCTTCAAAAAAATGTAAATACTAAAAATTTGCCGTTGAAATTCAAGTTTATTATTAGACAGCAATTTATTTAGCGACTTTGATGTTTGTCCCATAGGGATAGTTGTTCAGTTTGATAGTCTATACTTCATATAGATTTTTTTTGTCAATGGATTTGTTGTGCAAAAATGAGACCTAAGAATTATTCTCATCTTTGCTTCAGTAAAAACTATTTGTAGCCAGACTCGTGTCGGCTCTGGTGCGGTCCTAGTTAGATCTACCACCGCCAGTGGGCTACATCCGTCACCGCATGTAACAGGTAGCATATGGTGCCGTTACCACTTGCCCACCTAGATGCTACGTTCTCAAGTTCTCAAGCATACTTTTCTGAATGCGGTGCATCCAAATGCTGGCACCAATATTGAATTGGATATTGCATTACCAATTGAATGTATGTTACAAGCACTTGTCTCCTATAGCCAATGTTTAGTTTCCTATGGTGTTGTAAAATTGTTGAAGTAATCGTTTTGTTAAATGTTATTGCTTTAGACACAATAAATTAAGTCTTTTTTATACTTTCTTTGACCGCAATAGATATTAATGTAGAATCCCTGAATCCTTATCTCTGATAAAGGATAGTATTTATTGATAAGCGGTTTAATTATTATCAATTAGGCGAACATTATCTTTAATTGCATTCATAAGATTAACATTATTTTTTTCTTACAAATATATGTACCGTAAGCTTTCTCTGATTGATAACTGTACCTATTCGTAAAGTAAATGCCCTTTTTTATACATAAAATAGTAGTAACATCCAAAACGGGTGTGTTATTGACCAATGCAATTAGCTCTTGCTTGCGTTCGCTCCCACTTTTTCAATTTACCCCCCTTCAAGCAAGTGTTATGCAAAAATAAGTAGCTTACACGCTTTTTTTTTTTATCGTGGTAAAATCATCAAATGAGTCCTCCCACCCTACTGTCAGAGTTGTACTGACTAAAATCCACGGTGTCCTTCAATAGCCCTTTACGTACTAGGGTCACGGTAATCCCTTGGTCCCGCGACCCTAGCTTACACGCTTACGCTTACTTTTTCCAGAAAATCATCAGAATAGCAGTGATTTAGGCGTGAAATCATGACAAAACAAATTCAATAATTCCAAAAAATGAAGACAGTAAGTCACGATGTTGCTATTTTATAAAATTCACGCTCTTAAGTAGTAGGTATTTAGGTTTTCGAAGAAAGCATATTGGCTTAAATTTATATCAGCGGACACTGATATGATAGCAATCATGCAGGCAAATATATAATTCATATGAAAATGACGTCATTTAAAAAAAAACATTATCGTTAATCATGCGTGGTGTAACGTATGATAAAGCCAATCAGATGATTTGCAATGTACAACTTGGTTTTGGTGCAATTTAAAAATAGAATAAAGCCCATGTTTCTCGCTGATAATGCACATTTATATTGTGAATTGAATTGTAGTTTTCAGAGTTCCGTACCCAAAGGGGAATTGGGATTATTAAGACTCCGCTGTCTGTGTGTCTGTTCGTCTATCACCAGGCTGCATCTCATGAACGGTAAATATTTTTTTTCAGCTCGATAGCCACATTTTTTCTTTACCCACATTATTGGGCGCCATAAAGTTTGCCAATACGTCCCAACTAAATATTTAAATTATTCAGCTTGTTTTTCATTAAAAATTAAATAAAACTTAAAGTACTTAAAACTGTTGTGGTGGATATTAAACTTGATACGTACTTTACTCTGCGCATGCCCATTTATTCACATCTCTATCAAGTCGCGCGCTGCTGTCGATTTGATAGCCTATTCATTAACTTCGCACATAGCGTAGAGGCTACAAATTATATCAAAATCATGAAAATTTGCTAGGCAATCACAAGTTTTGTCTAGCGAATTGGAAAAACAAATAGCGAGGGCGGATAATGGGATGCGACGCGGCGCTTTGAGGGCCAAAAATTCACGCGAACAAAAGTCGCAGGCACATTCTAGTATAAAGCCTCATTTAGACGATGCAAGAATTCGCACGCAAATTACGTTACATTTCGGACTTTATAGGTACAACGAATTCAGTTAAACAAATACCGCAATGGAGCGAAACTCGCATGCGAGTTCTTGCTCCGTCTAAATGCGGCTTAAGATACAGATCGGCTGGTTTTTGTGATAAAATTCACATGGATACATCACTAATTACTCCGACCTACGTGTCAAAGGGTTCAGAGTGCTTGCCACTGCAATTAAGACAAGGGCACTCCAAATTAGATAGACAACTACTAAAGCTATAGATTGGTCGACGTACTTTTCATACAGTGCACTTTTTTGGAAGAACTAGCTTGTACTCAGGCTGTGCCGTTAAGTCAAGAGTGAATAAGTTAATACTAGGCAAAGGTGCTTCACCGTCAACCACATCGCTAATTAAAGCCTATCGCTAAATAAATAAATACTAGGCTTCTCGGGGACATAGCGTAAAGTGAAATAACCTGTAACGTTTCGCAAGGACATGTCTATCAAACACAAAAAGATTTTCAAATCTGGCTGGCTGCTCCAGAGATTAATAGCGTTTAAACAGCTCAGAGGGTCTAGCAATATTCCTAATGATTCACTATGTAAATGAATAATAGAATAGCCAAGAAGTGAATCATTGGGAATATTGCTTAGGTAGCCGTTTTAGACCCTCGGATAACCGCGTGAAAATTCGTCTCTGGGTGGCAGATTTTCTGCCCCAATAAACCCATATTAGAGCCATCTCAATTTTAACGCCAATATGGAGCCCCTCTGCAGAATATGCCCCACATCTATTCCTGCCCAACACTCTGTACCTTCTAGTAGGTAGTAGGTATTTGAACGAGGCGAACGATAGTCGCTTTGTTGATGGTGCCACTTGTTCGGATATCATTTTGAGTCCATGGACACGAACAGTGCCGTAGCTAGCATTTTATGTGCCCAGTACGAGCATCTTTAACTTGGTCCTGCTCTGGCCAATTGGCTATTTGACAGTAAATATAAATTACAAATATAATGAGTCTGTCATATAGAGTTTAAAAAAATAACGGACACGTATTTTTTCTTTTGTAAAATCAATGAATATTTACCAAAATATAACGCATCAAAACTCGAGAGTGGGGGCTCGTGATGTCAGAATTCAATAGAAATTGTACTAAATTGTGACGTAAAGCCAATTTTGAAAGCATCGTATCTCAATCAATTTTGGTTTACAAAACAAAAGAAAAAATACGGGTAGAATATTTTTTGATAATCTAAGTGACGGACTAATTAGAATTTTTCAGTCAAATAGCCAATTGTGGCTCGGTCTGGTCATTTTTGCGCCCTATGCCTTGGCACGGTTGGCACACCCCTATTTTAGGCACTGGACACGCAAGGTGCTTTGTGTCAGCGCGGCCCCATCGTCGTAACTAAAAAGCTCTATGCCTACCACTTCTATAAATGGTGTGCTTCTCACCAAATTACGAGGAAAATATTGATAAATCATGTTCTTTCCCTGTTTTAATTTTAATAATTTTATCTTTATTTGATTACTACAAATGGTTATTATCGTTTCACATTTTCCTTCCTCATCGTAATTGAGCATTTTGAACGTGGGAAATAGTATATACATTGCGGTCAAATAATGTATAAATGGTAGACGTTATAGGTGATATACTTATCTACAATTTTAAATAATACATTATTGTTCATGTTGCTGTGGTTGAAAATAATCTTTTTTTATGGATATGGCTAAAATGATAAATGTGCGTCATGTGGCTAATTTCATTGTTTTAAGCTTCAATTTGCAATGATGACACGAGAAATGCAACAATAATGTGGTTTTTTACCCATAAAAATTGAAATATCGTGACATTTTTATTACGTACCTTTTTACAATGCCATTATGTCGGTTTTACAATATTCTAAAGATAACAAAAATTATTAACATTTTATTTAAATCGACACATTTTATAAAAATACAACTTATAATTTACAAAGGCCATATTATTGACATTTTATTTGCTAATCTTATTTTCACCTATAGCAACATTGTCTTTTCACATAAAATAAAAAACATAGTTTAAAAGTTGGGCATTACCTACAAATGAAGCTGTGAATTAAAATTAAAATAGAATTGTTTTGAATTACGCACAAACGGCTTGTGCTTAAAATCGAGTTTAATAATGCATCTGTATTAATGTGTTAAAATGTGGGCATTTATTTTCCAAGCTTAAGTGTGTGTCCTATTCCAAGCAATCGTCACGTTCATTTTTTCGGCGATCCAGAATGCGTTGTCCTAACTTTTCAGTGACATATGAACGCGACGATCGAGATCGCGCATTGTATGAACGATCGCTTTGGTTAGAACGTGTGTTGCCGTCTAGCTCAATTTTACCAACAAATTATTTAAATTAATTTTATTTGACGTACAATTGTCTCATCACTTTCATGCTTTTTGGATTCAAGAAGTGATGTTATTTTTTTTTATATTTTCTTTTATCATTCCACCATCTTGATAAATAAATGCCCACATGAAATAAATTACATAGCAACATGAAATACTGTATTTCCATGCATGTAGCAGTTTTATAATCTGCTTAATAAATGTTTTATTTAGCTAAATTGTTGTATATTATAGTTTGACAATGTAAGCGATTTAAAAGAAAACCATGAATGTGATCGACATCATAATTGTAAAAAATCCCGTTTTTTATATTCCAGTCATATGGGTACAAAGAGGAATGTGTCTCAAAAAATACCAAAAAATCTAAATAAAGGATTTCATACCGAGTTTGAGTTTTATTTTTAGATAAATACCAGTTTATTTTTAGATATTAAGCAGTTTTTGAAAATGGAGTGTGAGACCAACGCGATGTTGACCAGTCATTCATCGATGAATCCTCGTCATCATCTGCCCAGCCTTTTCCCAAATATGTTGAGATTTAGTCTAACCGAATGCCGCTGAATACCAGAATTTTACATGGAGCGTCTGTAAATCTGACTTCTACAATCCAGTCACCACTGGGAACCACGACACCTCTTACCTCGTTTTCACCAAGAAATAAGTTAATTAGATAATACCTGACCAAACTTTCGGTTAATCGGTGGTAAACAAAAAGATATTATCGCCCTTCATGAGGATAATCTTTCTAACTCAATTTGAGAAATTCTTGACCAATTATTATCTACAGCACGTTAATTGTATTAAGTTCCGATTAATTACTATCTACAATCGCAAATAAAATGATGTAGTCCATATACTCATGCTAATTTGTTCATCGTTTTCGGATCATTTTGATTTAGTAGTGCACTTTTATAGTTTTTTAGGATTCCGTACCAAAAGGGTAAAACGGGATGAATGAGGAACTGCTCTTCTTCTTTCTATCAAATTGTCGTCAAAGTCTCCCCTTATTTTACGTCACAAAAAGTTGAAAACCCTTGATAAGGGCTCTGTAGTGTTACAGTAGGTGCTTCAAGTAAGTATGCATTATTATAATAAAATTAACTAGTGGCCGCGCACCGCCTTCGCCTGGCAAGATGGAACTAGTCGACATTTTTTTCATAGAAACTAATATTCATGAAATAAGCCTGGTGACAGACGGACATACAGATGTACAGTGGAGTCTTAATAATAGGTACTCATTTTACTCTTTGGGTACTTTTGGAGTCCAAAACTGTCCTTTTCCACTTCATTGCTTTTCTAACAACTTCATGAAAGTTTCATCTACATTTAGTTTTCATATTCATCAATCCTGCATAGTTAACTTTTGGGATTGTAATGAACATTTTCATTTTTTATCATCGCCATTTTGTCCCTCAGTCTCCCGTAATGCGTAAAAGTTCCAGCGGGTTTGTTTACTGGAACTTTTCTACCTTATTTGATGAGCTATGAAGTCCCTTGACCTACATACTAACTGGCTGGTTATAAAGGCGTTAATTTTTCATTATGGCATCAGTATACCGTCCTTAATGTTAGGTCAAACGAACGATCGACAAAGCTGACTGGGTTTTGTTCTGTGATTCTAAATTTTTTTTTTTTAGCGTGGTAATATCATCAAATGAGTCCTCCCACCCAAGGCAGGGCGGGAGGGACTGTCAGACTTGTACTAACTAAAATCCACGGTGTCCTTCAATAGCCCTTTACGTACGGCAGTTCCGGTAATTTGTGAGTCCCGCGACCCCGGCAGGCTTTGGCCCTCTACAGGTCCCGTCACTATGCTGACACTCCTTGAGGCGCGCGTGGAACACAACGCTCCGCCGACCCGGGCGAGGTCCATGGTCGGAGATTTTAGTCAGTAGAAGTCTGAACTTGTACTGACTAAAATCCACGGTGATCACGCGGGGCTGTCTTACCAGGTAACAGTGGCACTGGAACATAAAAGGGCTATTAGATAGGGGGACTTATTTGATGGTTTTACAAGGATAAAAAAGGGTCAGGGTAAAATATAATACTGTGTCAGTGTGTGACTCACGGCTGCGCCAAATAGACCCATTTTAGTATAATGCATAATGCCGGACAACTGGTGCCCGACGCTGATGTATGTATGATCACTTACCTCTTCTAAACTGTGCTATCGATATTGCTGCGGTTTGCGGTTTCCGGAACGTGTATGTTCAGATGACGTAACATTACGTTTAAGAAATTCATAATGTAAAAAACTCAATAGCACTTTGTCCAACCTGGGCATCCAACCCAGGATGTTATTGTTACCAGTAGCTTGCGAACACTGGTCGTCACAGATGATTACACCCATGCCACCGTATCATAATATGACGGCACGGTTGGCGCAGTGGCTATAAGCGATCGCCTGCTGCACAACGTGTCGCGGGTTCTATCCCCGCACGGAACAAATATTTATATGATCTGCAAGTTGTTCCAAGTATGTGAGTTTCTATGTTTGTAAACGCACCCATGATACAGGGGAAATTCCAATTCTCAATGTAAATACTTATTAAAGTATTCTCCAGTATTCAGTGAAAAACAGCGTTAACATTGGCTCTCTCTCACATGGTCCTTCGAGCCGGATAAATAACCAGTATAACCTAGCTTCGGTTTGTATGGTGTTTCTGCACAGTGACCTCTTAGCTTATATTGGTACTCCATAGGTTGATGTGTAGCTGTGTGTACAAATTTAAAAACATGACAAGATCTTTAACGGTAAGCTGTAAACAGAAGTTACGATAATACACTGTCGCGATATAAATAATCCAAGAGATTGAACATATGTTTTGATATAAAGGATTTATGTGAAATTGATCAATCATTGATAAGCGCTCTCATTTCAATGATATTGGGGGATTTGGGGTATCCAAGTCAGCAAGCAATAATAATAGAAACTAATTTACTATCCAGAAAATTTCTTTTTGTCTTTTTGGGAGGATTTTCTTATGCTTCCATACTTATTTTTTATCGTGGTAAAATCATCATATGAATCCCAATACGCAGGGAGGGACGGGACGGAACAGTCAGACTTGTACCTAAAATAAAACTAAAATCCACGGTGATCCTTGAATAGCCCTTTACGTTCCAGGGTCACGGTTCTCTAATAAGACAGTCCCGCGACCCCGGCAGGCTTTGGCCCTCTAAAGGGTAGTTAAATGTGTAGAATAAGAAAACTAACATAGTGATTAAGAAATATTTGTTACTAACACTGAGTCATAAGTTAAAATGATTCATTAGTACAAGGGCCACACTTCCCATGAAAGTAAACAGAAGCATTTAATGTGTCTCATCGTTAATTAAACAACAAGGCTAATTGTTTAATTGTGAGTGTCAAAGGGCTACAGACTAGAGACGTGCAGTAATGCAGCTAATTGAATAGTCCACACCTGTGGCTGAGTAGGACCTTGCGATATTAGATGCGGCGCTATAATTTTGTTGTGAGGCACATGTTTTGATAAGCAAGTTTAGCGAATCAAAATCAAATATTTTTATTTCACGTAGGCCCATAAGGGTACTTATAAAACGTCGAAAGCAGGTGGTCGTTTCCATGGAGAAGAACCGGCAATAAACTCCATGTTTACTCTTTTAAAGTAATGTTTTAACGATTTTGAATACTTAATATGCGAGAAAAGCGTAGGCTTGGTAACAAGAGCGAAGTCCTAACGTAAAATTACTGCTAAAAAGAGATGAGAGAACGCATGGAAGCAGTCATCAGGGCTAGGGGGGTAACACTAGGTTTTAAGTTGTTTTTAAGGACTTTGTAATTCTTGCTGATAAAATAAAATTTAACTTTTTAATCATTTGCATTAGCGTGCTTTTTTTATTCACTGGTAGACAAAAAACCAAATCCATTGATTAATTCTGAATTTAAATAAACTGCCTTTCCAATGATACCTTATAGTCATGTCTTAATTTTAATTAATAGAGTTAAAATGACTTTGAAGGGAAATTTTAAAGAGGTGCGATTTTTGTGACGCCGAGTGTATACAACATTATTTTTATTGTTTGTGCGAAACCTGATACACCTGTCTAGTATTTTTCTGTAAAGAATCTATGTACAAAATTTAAAAACTGTATGATAAAAAATCATAAAGTTGTTTTGTTACCTGATTGCCCATTAAAAAATATCCTAATTTCGCGGCGACGCGCGGTATCCCCGCTGAACACGCGCCTCCTGTGTCATACACTCATTGATCATAGTTTGGCAATAGGTACATAACCGTACAGTGATTGTATTATAATAATTATAATAAACTGGTGATAAAATTTATTTAAAATATTTTTAGAACAAAATATAACTAGGTGTAAAAATTACTGGAATCGATTCAGTTACTGATTCTGAACAAACTATATTCAGGTTTCGCATATACTAAAAATAATATTGTATATCTATCGTTCTATTGCTCATCCATCACGCCACAACAAACCCGACTTGTATGCTCTTTTTTTTTTTTTGCGTGGTAAAATCATCAAATGAGTCCTGAGACCCAGGGCAGGGCGGGAGGGACTGTCAGACTTGTACTGACTAAAATCCACGGTGTCCTTCACGAGCCCTTTACGTACCGGGGTTACGGTGATGGGTAAGTCCCGCGACCCCGGCAGGCTCTGGCCCTCTACAGGCCCCGTCAATTTGCTGACACTCCTTGAGGCGCGCGTGGAACACAACGCGCCGCCGCCGCCGACCCGGGCATGGTCCATGGTCGGGCAGCGAGTCGCCCATTACTCGCTGCCCGCATGCCCGCGCCGACGAATGAAAGAGACCGCCGGCACCCCGTCCCGCGACACCGACACGCGGCGAAGCGGACCGGGCACCTTTGAATCCTCATAACCCGCGCGTTCGCGATCTCGAAGACGCAAACGCTGACCGGGCGAGCCGACTTGTATGCTAAGCACGGATTACTGGTATCATTGACATTTATCCACGGCATTACTTATGACGTCTACTCCCCATGTGGGCATGAGGCTACTTCCCGCGGAACATAACTGTCTGCTAAGGAATTAGATTTACATAATGACATAACGTTTATGTGTAGTAGAATTACTGCCTTGTTGGATCAGCGTGATTGGTAAGCGTGAGGTCCCGTGTTTGATGCACAAGTAATTTTTTTAACCGAGTTTATAAAAAAAGAAGAAGGTTCTCAATTCGACTGTATTTGTTTTATCTTTCTTACGTCATAACTTGCGACTGGGTTAACCGATTTTGGTGATTTTTTTTTGTTCGATGTAGCATATCTGTCATTTGGTCACCTAATAATTTATTTCACTTTGCTTCAGTAGTTTTTATTTTATGAGCATTTCTTATTGTGTTATTGGACGATGTTATTACCAGTAATACGGATTACGTACTTGACAAGAATATGGGTTGCATATTTGAACTAAAAAGGGTAAAATTAAAAAAAAAAACAAAGCTAACACCGAAAAACAAGTTATTAAAGGTAAGTAGTTGTTCACCTATATTCGCGCACGTAACCACGGCGTATAATAGTCCAGATTATATCATGATACATAAACTAATATTTGCCAGTTATCTTATTTTGGTCAAATAGCCTACATATTTGTCTGTCTGATAGTCAGTTATTATCTGTTGTCGTAATTATGTATACAGAAAATGGCTTTGCAAACAAAACTTTAACAGTTTTTTTTTGTAATACGTTGCCCCCACTCTAGGAATTTCTCCTGTATCGTGGATGCGTTTACAAACATAGAAACTCACATACACAAACACCCAGACCCGGAACAACTACCTGCAGGTCATACAAATATTTCTTCCGTACGGGAATCGAACCCGCGACACGCTGCGCAGCAGTCGATCAGACAACCACTGCGCCAATCGTGCCGTCAAGGAGATAGTCAAAGAGATTTTCAATACTCCATTCCTTAATTTGACTAAAATTTATTAAATTAATAAATATTGCCAGCTGCAACATAATGATTGAACAACGTTCTTCTTATTTACGAGGAAAACCCGCGCATGACTCATGCGCAGCGCGTAAATACCGCAGTGTTAATGTAAAATGTTTTTATTTTGTTAAAAAATCAAATGGTTCCTCTCGCCCTGAGCGAAAGGGACTGTCAGACTCGTACTGACTAAAATCCTCGGTGTCCTTCAATGCCCTTTACGTTCTAGGATCACGGTTACCTGTTAAGCCAGTCCCACGACCCTCTCTAGAGGCGTGTGTTCCTGACTATAAACTACGCTGTTCCTTCACATGTCCTTTGCGTACCAGGGCCGCTGTATCCTGCTTAGACAGACCCGTGATCATTTGATCACGGATTACCACGGAAAAAATAAAGAAGTATTTACTTCTTTATTTTTTACGTGGTAAAATCATCTTATGAATCCTCCCACCCAGGGCAGAGCGGGAGGGACTGTCAGACTAGTACTGACTAAAATTCACGGTGTCGTGTAATTCGTACAGGCCCGCGACCGTAATCAAATACTTAGTTTTGAAATGTTTCCTCTTTATTCTCAGACAAGAATGTCACGGGGGAGTGCAGTTCAAATACTGCACAAGCCATTTTCCTTCCTCCTCACTGCATTCCTAAGAACAGCGAATTTATATTAATTTACGAGTATGTTATTATGTTAGTTTTCTATATTTTAACGATAACGCATCGCAACGCATTGCATCAGCCTATAATATAATTTTTATTTATTTATTTACTAGCTGATCCCCGTCGACGAGAGCAAGCGTCAACAGGACGCCATTTGTTAATGGCCGCTTGCAAATGACGTCCTGATGGCGCTTGCTCTACGTTAGTATTGTGTTAAGTTTGTCTTAAATGTGTGATTTCCCATTATACCTCGCATCCCCGTCTTAAACACTGTTCCCTTAACTTCACGCTTAAACCAAAAGGAGTGTAACTACCTACGGGGATCAGCAGCTAGTAAATAAATAAATAAATAAGTAAATAAAAATTATATTATATTATTATCAGGGCAGAGCGGGCGGGACTGTCAGACTCGTACTGACTAAAATCCAGGTTGTCCTTCAATAGCCCTTTACGTACCGGGGTCACGGTAATTCGTGAGTCCCGCGACCAATAAATACCCCTTGGAAAGACTATGGTTGTCAGACTTGCAAACTACTGACAGTAACGACTATCAAAGATCTACAAATGACAGCCGGTATCAAAGATTTATTTATAAATGTGTGCTTTACGTGTTTTTCGATGCACGTAGAAAACTTACTAATCTTGCGATGGCTATGATAGAAGGTCACCCACCCACAAACCAAACCAACCTCGTCAGGTGTGGTTTAACCCTAAAGATCGGCCTGTGCAGCTGTTAATATTTAGCCTCGATGCCATCGGGAAAACATGACACAGGTGTGAAATATCTGTAAACAAATCACACCTCATGCATATCCAATACAGCTCACCTGCATCAATGAACGCTGGTCACGTGGTGAACTCCACGTGTGTGTTTATCTTTGTTATCTAGTAGGTATGTACTTAGCTAGGTAGGTATGTACTCGTACGTCAACTGTCCTTTAAACATACCTATCTGTTAAGTCACGCATTATGGCATTGTGACAACAACAAAGAGACACAAAAATAGTGGGGTAAAAATGTTTTGGCGCGATCGAAGCGTGTTGCAAAATACCGATATTTAGATTTAAGAGATCTCTCAAAATACCGAGATTTTGATTTAAGAGATCTCTCAAAATACCGAGATTTTGATTTTCGAGTTCTCTCAAAATACCGATATTTTGATTTGCGAGATCTCACAAAATACCGAGAAATTTACGGGATCTCTCAAAATACAAAATCTTAGTAAACATGTAAATTGTATGTGTTGCTATTAGATATTAAAAATATCCTCTGAATTTGTTTCATTTGAGAAAATATCGCTCCGATTTTCAGGTAGTAGGTATTTGATTATATTTTGGTTTATCTTTACAATTCCTTTTTTCCTTCAGTTCGTGCATTTTTTTTTTGCATTAGGAAACTTTCAGAAGCAGCCAGTAGTGCCATGGACGTAAGTTCCATTAATTAATAACAGCTCTGCCTAGCCCTTTATGGATGAAAGTCGTGATGTTATGCAATAATAAATAAGCAAGTTTTAAGTGAGCCTTTTATGTAAAAACATTTTTGTACGAGTTGTACGGTCATTTAAGTAACCATCAGTAAAATCACACATAGGTATTTTAAAACAAACGGTTAAATAATGTATAGGATTTAACAGATGATTTTACTGCAAATCAAACAACTCGCCCTTAGTGGGTTAGGTGCATTATTTTATCTCCTGTCATAATATTCACCTTGATAACTTTGAAGTAGGTAAACTCTTGTCAACGCGAGTTCAGTTTCGGTACAAAGCGAATAAATACCTATAAATAATCGCACTTAGCGTCCCATTTTATCAGAAGAGGCATATTAGGTGCATTGCTATAGTTATGACAGTTACCACTGATAAGGCAGTAACATCACACGTGCCTATTATTGATAAAAGGCTTATTTTATTTGCCGAGTCCTTTAAACTAAGACTGCAATGTTGCTTAGCTACGGCAGCAGACACATTTGGACTTTTTCTGAAGATAAGAAACATGTTTTATTCTTTTGTTTTCTAGATTTTAAACATCGCTATGTTAAGAATGATATTAGGTAATATTTCCACAGCCTGTGCAAAAAAATGAGTATTATTGATCTTTCAGTACCTAGGTGTGTAAAAGCGGTGCTATATCGGTAGAAACACCGAAAAATCGGCAGGTTAAACATCACTGCTGGACGCATATAATGAAAAGGAAACTTTTAGACCGTTTTTGTTTTACAAAAGACAAACAAACACGCTTCTTATCGTTATGTACATCGTAATGGTATGATTCAAGGGTACCGCTATCATTATCATAGATGTTTGGTAACCATGGACTGTGCAAACATCTGTGAGTAAGCGGTGTTTTTTTATAAATTACTAGCGACCCGCCCTGGCTCGCTGTGAAATTTTTACTATATTATGCTTGTTATAGTACATATAAAACTTCGTCCTGAATCACTCTATCTATTAAAAAAAACCGCGTTAAAATCCGTTGCGTATTTTTGATATATGATTCAGTGTTAAAGGATCTGGAATCTACCTACTTATCCAGAAGGTTCGAGATCGTTCGATTTTTTTCCCGTTAACCGTGACCCTGGAACGTAAAGGGCTATTTAAGGATCAAAGTGGATGATTTTAGTCAGTGTTTTTCAAAATGATGATGATGAATCATCAAATGAGTCCTGAATGATGGGAGGACTCATTTGATGATTTTACCAGGATCAAAAAAGGCGTTAAGATATTTCATGGATGTCTTCTCGTACTCAGATAGATGTCATACTTGGTCCAAAATATATTTTCCTCATTCATACCACTACCGCTCATTTTGGTCTGTCGATGTTAATTTTGGTCGCACCGTACTTGCTGACGTATTTTCCGGGCTGAGGTTGACAACTTTTGGTTCATTTTAAAATTAAAATAAAGGATATTTATGCTGGTAGCAAAATAATTTTATTAAAGCCCAACTAACGATATACCCAGAAAAGAAGCGATGAAAAAAGAAGGATGATGGATGTATGAGACCAGTTTTTAACGCCTGTTGCTTTTGCCAAACATGCTAGAGTTTTTTTAGATTAAAAAAAATACACAATTTACATAGAAATAACTGCTTAAAGTATATATAGCAATAACGGTAAAAAGAAGAGAGTAAAGAGAGAAGAGGTAAGAAGAGAAAATCATTGTAACCTTAAAATCTTACTATAATTACAAATAAAAACTGTTTTAGTTAAAAAAATTCAAAACTCTCCAAAAAAAAAAAACAATTCTGACTATACGACCTAATTTTGTTTAGAAAACCAGTTTAGCAAGTTTTTCTTCGTTTATGTATCTAGTTGGTACTTAAACTAGTTACATAGATATGATAAATTTACCCATTGAAAACTGACAAAACGTTGATGACCCAGTTAAACGCGATTTTTTTTACTCGCTTTGCCGACAACGCAACGCAGTGATTCATTGAATAAATAAACATGCTCGATGCACTTGTGAAACATGGCTGGAATGTTAATTATGTCAAAACTGCGTGTTGTCTCGTAAGACGAGAACAACCTTGAGTGTCACGGGACATTTATTCACTGCAGAGAAAATTCGCCCGGCGGGAATGGTGAATCCTTCTGTGGCTTAAATGTATAGAAATATAAGTTTATGTATAAAATGTACGGAAGTATAAATGTATGTGCGGATTCAAAAGTGGATTGGGGGCGTTAAGTATGATTCATATGAACTACAACTGAATTACTGTGTGAACCTGTTTATATATATTTATTTAAGCCGCAGGAGGATTCACTTTACACACAATTTTGACCCGTAGTCAGGTGGTAAAGCTGGTAGCAATATCTACGGTGGCGGAAATGTTGGAAAAAATTACCCCTGTTCTGGAGTGAAGTACATTTCAACTGCGGTTATTCCACTGTGCTAGTCCGCTTGCTCTTCTAGCAATGTTGAAGCGAGCGGGGCGGAAACCAAATCCTGACAAATATAAAAATGATCAAAAAGAGCCTTACAAAAGCCGGATAGGCCGGACACCAAAGAGAATTAAAGTCATTGCCGGACACGGTCTTATTTGGCCGGAAACAATCAAAACCACAACTATGACGTGACACAAATGTAAATGGGTATCCAGCTCAGCATGTGTCAAGTTGATACCTGACGCTGATGTTCTGCTGGATCCCTGCAGTGACAAATGATTTCCCAACGATTCTATTTTGAGTCCAAAACACATATTTATCTACCTTTCAAGTTGCAACCAACCAGACACATTTATCTACAAAATTTCACTGTAATCCGCTGCAGTGGTTCCGGTGTTTATCGTGTACCTACGAACATAATGTAATGATTACACGTGATTTTTATATACCTATCAACATTACACAAGCTTAAGATAACAATATTAATTGGTCTTATGAATGATTCATCTGTGAACTGTGTTCCTTATCAGACTCTTATTGCCCAGTTGATAATCATAAAGTTTGTGATGATTGGGATGGAAGCACGGAGTATAGAGGCAAGGAGTACTATCTTATGTACCTCATGGCACTGACACATCTTCTACCATCAGATATCCAGACGTAATGCCAATTACTATTTACCATCCATATTTTACTGCCTTTCCATCAATTCGCACCAAGCGCTTCCAATCATCCTTCATAATGCAAAAGAATAGAACTTACTGCATGCGTTTGTGTTCTCGAACGCATACGAGTATAACCCGAATCTCTTCAAAGTTCGAGTGAACATGCTTCGTCTGGCTAAGCTCACTCCTTCCATCATTGCCTATCTTTGTTTCCGTCGTCTCTGAGGCTTAAATCAAAAAATCTTGTATCAGGGATAAGTAAAGAAATAGCTGAAGTGTCGATTTAAAAAAAAAGTTGGTTAGTTGATCAGATTCTGTAGTAAGTTACTTTTAAAATTAAAATTATCAAATGAGTCCTCAGGAGGGACTGTCAGACTTGTACTGAATAAAATCCACGGTGTCCTTCAATAGCCCTTTACGTTCCGGGGTCATGGTATTCGTAAATCCCGCAACCCCGGCAGGCTTTGGCCCTCTAAAGGCCCTTTATTATGCTGACACTCTTTGAGGCGCGCGTGGAACACAACGCGCCGTCGACACGGGCATGGTCCATGGTCGGACAGTGAGTCGCTCAATACTCGCCGCCAGCATGTCCGCGCCTACGGTGGCCGAAGATCGTCTGCCGACGTCTGACGCCGTGGGCGTGTACCACTGTGGGTAGTTAGTGACAATATCTACCTACAGTAATCAAAGCTCAAATTATTTACGTATCTAATACAAAACAAAAAAAAAAGTTCGCGCTCTTTTTAAAAGATTGTAGCGCTCACGCCTCTCTTATTTAGTACGCATTTCGACTGAAACTTTTCATAGACAGATATATGCAGTCCTCCATACCTCTATACTCCATGAAAAAAAGCTAGGTAGCCTTATCAAGTAATAGCGGTTACGTGCCTACTTATATTTGTATGCTACGAAGATATGTATCAAATTACAGTGATTACTTACCTGAAAACCGTGATTACAGATAAAAGAATATTATTATCTTGTAATCGTATTTAATGACAAATTCACGTTTTTTCACATGACCCATTTTACCTACTTTGTCATACCAGTGGAAGTGAACATACAAAATAAAATAAAAAATGAATGAAACCTATTATTTTGACGAAAAGGTACCGAAAACCGAAGATTTCGGTATTTGACGTCATTCAATCACTTCCTACCGTAATAAAATAACCGAAATATTAAATAACATGAATTTTTTTTTTATTATACGCTTTTTTATAAATTACATAAATGAGGCTGGTGTTTCGTACCTGACTACTCTGAGAAGAAATAGCCGAAACAAACTCAGAGGTCTGCACTATCTCTCTTAAAAGTCCCGACATTATATTGGTCATGTCATACGAAGACCATGTAGGTGTCTGAGATGGTCTTTTGAACGAAGAATCACACAGATTTAAGTGGATCTGTCCAGTTAGTGCAAGCATTTTTGCACGACGACACGCTTGGTGCAGTGGCTGAGCGATTGTACTGCTGCGCTGCATGTCGCGGGTTCGATTCCCGCACGGAGCAAATATTTGTATGATCTACAAGTAGTTGTTCCAGGTCTGGGCGTTTGTGTATGTGAGTTTATATATTTGTCAACGCACCCACGACACAAGAGTAATTCCTGGTGTGGGGCAAGGTTTAAAAAAAAAATGACAGTTATCGTGTAGATTGACGTATAACAACTCAAAGAGCTCAACGGCCCGACGAAGACTACCAAAGAAAAGACATTTGTGTAGGCCGCATAAGTTTCCCAATTGTCCGACAATCAATTTACCTAAATAAACTGGAAATGATCACTGAACCTGCAACTTGCAGGCCTGTTGGTCTAGTGGTTAGTGACCCTGACTGCTATGCCGGAGGTCGTGGGTTCGATTACCACCCAGGACAAATGTTTGTGTGATGGGCACGATCATTTGTTCTGTGTCTGGGAGTAATTTATCTATAATATGTATGTATTTAGAAATATATACTTAGGTATGTTTATCAGTTGTCTAGTACCCATAACACAAGCTCTGCTTAGCTTGGGACTAGATGGCGTTGTGTGATAGTTGTGGAATATTTATTTATTTAACTAAAGTAGCAGAGGGTCCTAGTGTAACTTTTCCCGTTTTTGTGACGTAATCTGGAACTTTGATAAAAAAAATAGTTCCTCTTTCTAAATAATTTAAAGTGACAGTCATAAGAGTCTAGCAAGAGCAACTCTAGTAAACCGCATCCAGCGAGATTTTATAAGGCTAATAAAGTACTATGAACTTTAAATTGCCGACAACATTGCTCTATTACCGCTCAGCAATGGAGTAGCTAGCGAATGGAGGAAACACTTTAGTTGAAACTAATCACAATTTGGAATGCATTCTAATTCTTGTAGTCTAATCAACAAATGGTGTCAAGGTTTTAATTTCTGTTTCAAGGATACAGACTTCCGAAATGTGATTAGTTTTGGGGTTTGAGAGACAAGTGGACAGCTGAGTAATTGTGTGACATACATTCCACTGTATGAATAATTGTCGATGTATTTTTAAATAGTTTTTCTTCAAAATCCCTTTAAAATCCTTCTGACTGCTGTAAAAAAGTGCGATATGCAATCAGAATAAGTTATTTTGGAGATTTTTTTATGAAGGTTTTATCGGTAACAGTCCGACGCTATCATTCTGCATCGATGCCAAAGAGAATTTTCGCACGAAAAAGGAAGCAAACTTTCACAAAAGATTCTGTCTATCATTCCATTTTTTCCATTCTCACTGCCGGTCTGATAATGAAATATCGAACCCATCGGCTCTGCCATAGTATCTAATCTTATAAAAAATGATTGAAAACAATGTACGCTCAGAAAATATCGGTTTAGGTATAAATTATTTTAATCTCAAGATCTTAATCGGTTAGTTAAGAAATTACGACATCGTTATCTGCCTAGCCTTTGCTGAGTATCAGTATTTTCCAAGATTATCATATTACCCAGTTACTGGGTTGTGGAGGTCAGATAGGCAGTCGCTTTAAGTAAAATATTGATTTCTGCTGCATCTGGTTAAAATGGAAGTAGGAACATCGTGGGGAGAAGGCTAGGCAGATGATTATGATATGAAGCCGCTGCCTATTTATAAAAAGTGGCGGTTACCCGGTGGTAGTAATTGCCTTACGAGCCCTATTTTTTTTTTTTACGTGGTATAATCATCAAATATGTCCTCCCACCCAGGGCAGAGCGGGAGAGACTGTCAGTCTCGTACTGACTAAAACCCACGGTGTCCTTCAATAGCCCTTTACGTTCCGGGGTCACGGTAATTCGAAGAGTCCCGCGACTCCGGCAGGCTTTGGCGCTCTAGAGGGGGGCCCCGTCATTTTGCTGACACTCTTTGAGGCTCGCGTAGAACACAACGCGCCGTCAACCCGGGCATGGTCCATGGTCGGACAGTGAGTTGCCCATTAATCGCTGCCCGCATGCCCTCACAAGCCCTGTAGCGATTTTCTTTAACCTATATTTTTGCCACTCTTGGGTAAACCTTCCACTCTCCTATAACATTCCATTCTTCCCTTTATGCGGCTTTCTCCGGCCAATCTCTCATAAACGCGTCTAAATCGTCAGATCAGCGTTTTTTAGCCAGCCAGGCACATTACTCTGCGTAATTTATTTTATCACAACTGCTCACAAACTACCCGGATGTCATTTGTAGATCTTTGACAGTCGTTACTGTTAGTCAGAAGCTCTAAAGTCTGACAACCAGTCTTAACATGGGGTATCGTATTACCCAGTTACTGGGTTGTGGAGGTCCGACAGGCAGTCGCTCCATGTAAAATACTGATATCCAGCTGAATCTGGTTTGACTGGAAGCCGACCCCAATATAGTTGGGAAAAGGCTAGGCAGATGATGATGTTCACAAAAAGATCGAGGAAAACATTGTGAGGATACTGGCATGTCCTAGAACCAAAAATTCGAACACACAGATTACAACCCATTCCTCTCAAAGAGAGGCGGCCTGTGTCCCAGCAGAGGGTACATAATAGTCTGATTATGCTATGTCTGTCTGACCGCCATAACACAGATAGTATTACTGAGTAATCAGATGCTGGCAAGACATTGTAAAATTGCAGGTTAATTGATTAATACAATAATGGCACAATTGCTCTTGGTCGTTTGCCCGCATCCGACTATAAATAAATGGGCTCGAATACGCCCGTATTCGGTTTCAAAATGCGACTAGATTCAAGTTACTCTTGCCTATAATCCAGTTAAGTCTTTCGAGCATTCGAAGACGAGCTAAGGACTGGTCAATCTTTGGTTGACCCGTGATTTTTGGGAAAGATAATAAGGAAGCGGTTTCTGATTTTTTCATTACATAAATCCTGGGATGCCAGAAAATCCGACAACGCGTAATTAATCTGATGGTACCGAAACGAGCTATTCAACATGTGGTATTATTTATCATAAAATACCCGTCTAACATTCAGATCATGCAGATGCTCGTTTAATACAAATTCATTTGAAACCCCCAATGCAAACTCTCAATTAGGCAAACCCAGAATCTCGAGATGTTTTTCGATCTAAAAATGCATTCCATAATAGCCAACATCTCAACTTAAGGTAAATTAAAAATACATATGCAACGCAGCGAAATGAGGATATTAGGGATTTCACGAAATCCCTAGGGATATCACGAAATTCCGGTAAATGTGGAATATTCTAGTTTATTCTTACTAAAAATGATTATTTAGTGATATGACAAAACACCAATTTATCGTCAGTGTCGTTTCACAAAACTAAATCTAGTAAAATGTCGGAAAACGTCGACGGAACACCGCTTGACGGTGCTCCTACTTCTGGGTAGTTCGAAAGAAAAAATAACCACGAAGGGACTTGACACGACGTCTAACCTAACATGTCCGAGTCGGAGTGCCCCCAGTCGGTTTTACGACATTACATAATGATTAGATATGATATTGATCGATAGGTATTATGAATTGTTTTGCAAACTGACCAACGTCACGTAGGTCAGTGCTATTCTCTATAAACACTGCAGGACCTATGTGATCATCTCTACAAACACTGCAGGACACTGTATCACAGCCTAGTGACCGCGTCATGCGCTATGCACTAAGCTACTGACATGGGCAGCGACACTAGCGGTCTCCGCTCGCGCTGCTCGATCGGACGATCTCAAAGCCGCCTCGTCGAAGAGTCCAGCGATGAGATTCCTTAAAGAAAATAGCTGTTTCCAATCATCATCTTCCTGCCCTTATCCCCTTTTTCCAATACCTACAAAAAATGAAATAAAATTCCAATTTTGCTCTACACCTATTCCGGTAAAAATGTAAAACACTTCTGAATAGGTACCTATTTTGTTTTTTAGCAAACAATGCGAGCCAGCTCGATTTTGGGAACGGTGAGCTTGGCACAAATGCGCGACGGCGATTTAAATGTAATGAAAATTCGAATGAGTCTTAGTCGTAGTTGTGATTTCCATGGAAGATTTTTTCATCCCGTCATTGCGATATTTTTTTGGACCATACCTGGGATATTTTCAGTTACGGAGATATTGAAGATCAATGAGGTACACGTTTAAATTATTATTTTCTTATCTTTAAGTACTGTCGCACATGCACTCCTGGGCAAAGGCTGTCCCCAATTTCTTCCATGAACTCCTATCCCAAGCCTTTTTCCACACCAAAGAAATAAACTCTTTGCCATCAATTCTTTCTCACATTTTATTTTGCTGTCAGTAAAAAGTATCGAAAAATCTGGAAGGAACTAAACAACCGGGGACATTTGGCATAGGACCGATACTCGCCAATCAAGGATCACTTTAGTTCGAGACGTTCTGCGCAAGTCTGCTATACTATTCTCTATAAGAAAATGTGCTCTTTGACGATGCGGATTTGAGGTCGTCCGTTGCGGCCGCGCTTTCACAAGGCTGTGTTTGATGAACACGTTGCTTGATGTATGAGACCAGATGTATGAATGTGGATGAGGCGAAAGGAGTATGTAAGGATGTAGCAGGTGGCGCTCTGTAGTTTCTGCTTACACACATGGGAAGAAGGTATGAGTTTATGTACATATGTGTATGTAAATTACTTGGTGAACAGCTTCGTGACGCGTTCATAAGTACGAAACGACTAATTTCAATGTTAAAATCCTTATAATTTACGTTACATTGAAGTAGCATGTTCATACTAGGGCTTCAGCTAACACAAGATAAGTTATTCCAAGTATTTTGTTCTTTGGTTAAAATTCGCTGAGGTTCGGTTTGTTCAGTAATGCCCGTGTCATGTTTATAATTATTAGGGGGCATTGTTTAACACGATTAATTTACAATATTTGAGAGAGATTAACCTGGGTGAACAATATGTAGAATTGAGTATAAAAAGTTAGCCTTGTTAGGCTTTTTTTATGTCTTCGTGCTGGTGGCCTGCCATTACGTCTAAAAGAGTGAGTAGTTACGCTGTGGGAAAGAGACAGAGCTATACAAGTCGTGTAGCGCCATTTTTCTTTCCTCAAATATCATCGTAGGTATTTATTTTAGTGTATCATGTCTGCCGCAGAACCGACGAAAGGTGGAGTAGGAAGTTCTCGAATGGAGACCGCGCGTAAGCAAACGTAGTGTAGGACGTCCCCCGGCAAGATGGACCGATGACCTGAAGAAGATAGATAGCAGTGGCTGGAAGAGAAAAGCAGGAGTGCGCTGAGGTGCTCCCTGAGAGAACCCTGTGTCCAGCTGTGAATTGCAATAGGCTGCAATAATGATGATTCTTGGGTCAAATTTTTTTTTACAGAAACTCAAAATTCAGTGAAGCGTAGAATTAATCTGACGTCTGCCGACGAAATAACACGTATGGCTTCAAGAATCTCTGTGTCGTGTGGGTGTGCCCTTCATTGGCTGTCACGTGAGCACCTTAACGGTATCTAATCTACCTAATAGGTATTACGCTGCTTAGCTGCAGAAACACCTGTTTCAAAGTCAAAATCAAATGTGAATGTAATTGGTTTAAAGCCATTAAAAGGCTTTTTTTTTACGCTCCTGAGTCACGGACCACTTTTACCTGATGACACAGTCCCACGACCCCGGCAGGTGCTGGCTCTGTCCCCGTCAGATGGCTGACAGCTCTTTGAGGCGAGCGTTGAACACGACCCTCGACCTAGGCATGGTTCATGATCAGACGGCGAGTCATCCAGATCGAGACGAATCAAATAATAATTCATAATTCAAATAAATATATTGAATTGAATTAAATTGAAAGGTTATGTATGTTTTTTTTTAGGGTGGCAAAATCATCAAATGAGTCCTCCCGCCCGGGGCGGAAGGGACTGTCAGACTCTTACTGACTAAAATCCACCCGTGTTTCTTCGGATGCCCTTTGGGGCCGCGGTATCCTTGATTAAGGAAAAAAGCCGCGACCCCAGCAGGCATTTGGCCCCGTAAAGAACCGCGTCGGTAACGACGCGCCACCGACCCGGGCTTGGTCCTTGGTCGGACGGAGAGCTTATGGGTAAGCTCACCGTCCGCAAGCCCGCTCCGCCGCTGTGCCCTCTGCTGTTCAGAGGGACACGCGTTGGAGCATCCACCCGACAGGCTATTCGCATACGGGCAAAGAGATCCCTTAGGCACAAAGTGCCTAAAAGAGTTTTTGCCCGCATCCCAGGGTGCACCGGCCCGAAAAACTGGTCTTACCCCCGGGCGTATCCGAAGGGGAACTCCAGTCCACGGGCGCACGTGGAGGTTTCCTGTCTTAGCACCCCAGGTTATGTATGCTACATGACAATTATGCAATGACTCATAGACAAAACATAGATAGTTGTTATCTTTATATATCAATAACTCTTGATATTACTCATAGAAAGATAAACACAGATATGTTGATTATGGAATTCCCAGATCGTTTGTGGACATAAATGAGTGTTTCCGGAATTCATCGTAATAGCTTTTTGTGATGACGGAAAACCAACTCGCTTTATAAGTAAACGTGAATCATCGATGACTGAGCGAATGATCTTTAGAACTTATTAATAAATATTAGGTATTTATGATTTTTTTCTGTGTCTTGGACGCGTTTCATCATCATCATCATCATCTCAGCCATAGGACGTCCACTGCTGAACATAGGCCTCCCCTTTAGATCTCCAACATATACCGGTTGGAAGCGACCTGCATCTCTTGGACGCGTTTATAAACATTCAAATTCATATTATAATTATATAAGACAGGCCTGTTGGTCAAGTGGTTAGTGACCCTGACTGCTATGCCGGATGTCGTGGGTTCGATTCCCACCCAGGACGCACGATCATTTGTTCTGTGTCTGGGTGTAATTTATCTATAATATGTATGTATTTAGAAATATATAAGTATGTTTATCAGTTGTCTAGTACCCATAACACAAGCTCTGCTTAGCTTGGGACTAGATGGCGTTGTGTGATAGTTGTGGAATATTTATTTATTTATAGGCCTCCCCTTTAGATCTCCACATATACCGGTTGGAAGCGACCTGCATCCAGCGTCTTGGACGCGTTTATAAACATTAAAACTCATATTATACATCCAGACCCGGTAATTCAAATGTAGATCATGCCAATATGTACAGATGCCAGCACACCAAACTACCCCAATCTGTAAAATTTTACCAATCGTACATTAACCTTCCCTTACTGCGATAAGGTCGAAAATCTATTAAAGAAATTTGACAGATTGTGGTAGGTTGATGTGTTTGCGTCACTTGTTCCGAGACAGTTGAACTACAAGCACGGACGACACGGTTGGCGCAGTGGCTGAGCGATCGACTGTAGTGCAGCGTGTCACGGGTTCGATCCCCAAACATTTGTAGATCTGCAAGTAGTTGTTCCGGGTCTGGGTGTTTGTAAACGCACCCACGATACAGGAAGAAATTCCTAGTGTGGGGGCAACGTTTAAAAAACAAAAGAAATCGTGTAGCGGAAAATAAAAGTATCCTTTATTTAGCATTTCAATCTAATCTTTTGGCGAAAAATACAATCAGTAGGTATTCCTCAAAGATAAAAATAAATCCATAAAATTGCGTAAATATTATAAGGAAAACAAGTAGGTATTTAATAAACAAACACGTTTTTGTGACGTGAAGTAAACGGTGACTTTGACGTTAATTTGATGGAAAAAAATAGTTCCTTTTACAAACACCGAAACGTCTCCGGTTAACTTTACGTCACATAAACATGGTTATTAATTAATACTCATTATAATTTTAACAATAGATTCTGTGTGGGCGGAGGTCAAGGTTTTACGGCAGACAGGTTTTACCTGCTCTATGTTTAAATGTAGGTCTGCGCCACATCTCAAGTATTTTTTAAACGTCGCCTGAAGTGTCTATGTCATTACATCTGTATTTTAAAAATTTTGTACCTCGGCTTTTCCGCAGGTCATGAGTGGTGGCGCGGACTCCATGCTAAATATTTTGCGTTTATTGCCTATTGGGTAAATTAAAATTTCCCGTGGTACTGATAGTACAACGTGTAATCCGTAATTTCAGTCCTACCTAAGAACTTATCTGCACCGGTGCCAAGTCGCTGCGTCGCTGGCGCATTATTGTTCAATAGCCAAGTAGCCAAAATAGCTAGCTAGCTAGATGGCTATTCTACAGTAAATAGCCGGCTAGCTAAGCTATTGAAATTTCGGCTGGATACCCACATCTGGTGTGTGTGTGCGAAATAACAGCGCCTCCTAGTGACTAATACATTATTTCGGAACAAATGAGATCTGCCAATTCTTGCCTAGATCTTTTGATTATTTGGGTTTGGTATCGATCCAGCAACACCCCCCGCTATTTATTTTTTCAATATTTTCAATGTACAGAATTGACCCTTCTACAGATTTATTATATGTATAGATGTATAGTTTCATAAAATACAAAACAGCGAAATTACTGTAAACCGTTATTGACCACCGTATCAATGGCGATATCGGAAACAAATATTCAATTTCCGTTCCAATTAGAGGAAATTGACCAATCGGGCAGAGGGAACATTTAATTATTTTGTTGATCCCATCAATGGAGTAAAATGTAATGTGGACAGCCGGAGTACAACATTAAGATGGTGATTAAGGTGTCTATACATTCCTAGTTTAGTACAAATACATAGTGTGGAAAAATCCGTTCTAGTGTTCGTTACCTAGACAAAAAGCTAGCCAGATAAAAACATATCGTTTATGTACCGGTCTGATTACGAAAACAACTGTAGGTATTGGACGGTAGGTTTAAAATCGTTGCAATGTTGAGGTTATTGACTTTCAATCGTTAAAGATATATCTTTTCAAGGTTTTGTGCGCAATATGAAACCAGGTGTTGTTTTATTATGGAGAGCATTTGTTTGAAAACATTTAAGGAGGGCGCCGAAACGAAATTTCAATTTCATACAAACTTTAAACGTTTTTATTTTACAAAATGACTAAGAAGTTATCAGAGAACATAAAAAAACTGTTTCGTTGCAAAATAAACTTTCCATACAAACAAGGTTTTTCTTTTTCAATAAACCATTTCGAAAATGTTCTTTAAATAACCATATGGACCTACATGTCCTGCTTGTGCGTACTTAAAAGTAACTTTATTTAAAATCGGTTCAATTATTTGAAGAACAAGGACTTTAAAGTATTACATTACCTACGGCGTACAGTAGTAGTAGTCAAATTAGTCAAATCGTCAAATGAGTGCTCCCGTCCTGAGTGGAGTGGAGGGACTGTCAGACTCTTACTGACTAAAAATCCAACATGTTCTTTATGTTATAGGGTCACAGTTACCTTTACAGCGGTCCCAAGTTCCCTAGCCTGCTATAGCCGATCCAACAGCTGCAAATAAACACAAAGGTAACCTGGTCAAAGTCATGATCCCATTGACCGCCACTCATTGCCAGCCAGCCGGGAACAACAAACCACCTTCGTAAACACGTCATCACATTGAGTCCATACTGTTTACTACACAGATAACCTACTCAAGATTCCGCACACAAGGCAAACAATGCGCGCCACACGTCTGTGCATCATTTGCCACCATGTTAGTTCTTCTTGTGTTGTTTACTTAGAACCTTTGCTATCATCATCATTGTTGCCTGGCGGGGTCGCGGGACTGTTCGAATTACTGTGACCCCGGAACGTAAAGGGCTATTGTAGGACACCGTGGATTTTAGTCATTACGAGTCTGACAGTCCCTCCTGCTTTGCACTGGGTGGGAGGACTCATTTGATGATTTTACAACGTAAAAAAAAAACATAATCATCGTCAGCCAATAATGTTTCCACTGCTGGGACAAAGGCCTAGTCTCCGTAAGAGGGAGCGTCACAAGTCTTCGACATTTTGGCTCTAGGTCCCTATTACCTAGGTCCCTAGTCCCTAGTAGTAGTCCCTAGTCCACAATATTTTCCTTAACCGTTTTGAGAGCAGTGGTGATGAAATAAATTACCTGCTTAATTAAGATAATGCGCCAGGCTAGGTTCGAACTTACGTAAGTAAATCGGGCTGATACCACTGGGATACTTATCTAATAAATATTTATTGTAATTTAGATTTTTAGAAACTTTTTTATCTAATAGATAGACACTGATCATTAACGAACAATCGATTGAAGTAAAGGTAAATGCATTGACGTGTGGCCGCGCAGATTGACTTGTATGCGGAATCTAGAAGAAGTTATCTTTAGTTTACTACTCAAGAACTATTTCCGTACATTACTCAATGGAATAACTTCACTTACGTTCGCAGAAACTTGTGAGTAACGATTTATCTGATAAAAGATAAGTGTTTCATTCAGATTCTTTGAAAGTCGATAAACAACACCGCTCAGAATCGGTTCAGACGTTTTGTGCTGAAAAAGGAACATTCGTACCAACAAACTTATATATTTTCATATTAATAATTAGTAGGGAAGTAGGGATAACTACGAGTATGATCAACATCATATCAGCCGTAAGTCGTCCACTGCTGAACATAGGCCTCCCCTATAGACTTCCAATAGGACCGGTTGGAAGCGGCTTGCATCCAGCGTCATCCTGTCTTCATAAGATCGTCTGCCCGCCTTGTGGGTGGACGTCCTACGTTGCGCTTGACGATGCGTGGTCTCCATTCGAGAACCTTACGACCCTATCGGCCATCAGTTCTGCGTGCTATATTGTCTGCCCATTTTTTTTTTTTATCGTGGTAAAATCATCAAATGAGTCCTCCCACCCAGGGCAGGGCGGGAGGGACTGTCAGACTTGTACTGACTAAAATCCACGGTGTCCTTCACTAGCCCTTTACGTACCGGGGTTACGGTAACGGGAAAGTCCCGCGACCCCGGCAGGCTATGGCCCTCTACAGGCCCCGTCAATATTGTCTGCCCATAGCCATTTCAACTTGCTAATTCGTTGGGCTATGTCGGTAACTTAGGTTCGTCTACGAATCTCCTCATTTCTGATTCGATCACGCAGAGAGACTCCGAGCATAGCCCTCTCCATAGCTCGTTGGGCTATTTTCAAACTCTTCAGCTTTAATAATATAGTACAAGTAAGAAGATTAAGATATCTAGAACATACAGTACAAAATAAGACAAACAGTAGCTTCAGCGCTGCCGCGGCGCTGTCATATAGAGAATAGTATCTAACGTTCACAGTGAACTGTTCGGTGACTTCCAGTCTGATGTGACACTTCCGCAATTATACGAAGTGAATCATTGATCAGATGGGTCACCGACTCACCATTTAGTAGGTAGGTAACATTCTGTAAATATAATTCTATTCTATTAGTCATAGATCTAAAATATAATAGGGACTGAAAAAATCTAAAAAATATTCTGTCAGATTATCAAAAATATTTGACCCGTATTTTTCCTTTTGTTACATAAACCAAAAGTGACACACACTTTAAAATTCAGTCTGTATTCAGTCCAGTTTTTACTTGCTTCTGACGTCACGAGCCCGGCCCCGTCTCTAATCTTGATGCGTTACATCTTTGTAAAAATAAATAGGTTTAACGAAAGAAAAAATACGTGTCTATTACATCAACCTATAATGTACTGTATGTACTTACGTAGTCCTTTATTTTTCAAAACTCTGACGGACTAATTAGTTATTTTCAATTTATTGATCCTGTCATATTTCCTGTTCTGTGTTTAGTCTGTAACAGGGCTTGTAGTTCTTTGATAACAGGCTAATTTACAATAAAGCCCTCTCTACATTTTGCCGCGTGTGACAAAACCAAAGCAGATAGACTCCACACAAAGAACAATGCAAGATCTACAATGATTCGTTTCCTGGAACCTCACGACCCTGACGTCATAATGATTATCATTTTGAACTGCCAGGTCAAAGTTCAAGGTATTTGCGTTCAAGAACAAGACGAAACAATGGTGTGTACTGTACACCTAACTATTGTCGTTTTTTCTTCGAATCTGACTGCTTTTTGTCCGTCTAGCGATGATTGACTTTGGGTATTTGAAAATTGTATTGTGGGAAACTTAACCCTAGCTAATTTATCTGGTCGCTGGATTAACGAGCTACCGTGACCCCGTAAAGTGCTATTGAAGGACACCTTGGATTTTAGTCAGTACAAGTCTGACAGTCCCTTTTGCCCTGCCCTGGGTAGGAGGACTCATTTGATGATTTTACCACGCTAAAAAAAAAACGATTTTTATTTTTAATGGATGTTTTAACAAACATTAGTTACTCAATTTAGACAGAATGGCTGAAGAGATCTTGATGAAATTTGGCACAGAGATGGATTATAGATTAATAATTCTAGACTCTAGATAGAGTCACACTGCCGGAAACAACCCTTCTCTCTGTGAATTCGTGGGGGCTGTGCTGTAGATGTCATATGTCTCCGTTGTTTCTAGGATTCATTACGATGTATTCCTTCACCGTTTTGAGAGGAGTGGTGAAGAAGTTAGGTAGGTAGAAAGAGTTATGCACCTGAGAGAACCGATTTTCATAATTTATTTCACCAGAAGAAAGCTACATTGATGCTGACCTAGGCTGTAAGGGGGCGGATGAACACACAAAACCGCTGATAAACACTGGTATGAGGAAAAATGAATGTAAAAATTAAGTAATGCAGTAATATTGTAACCTACCTACATAAAATATGACGTCACGACGCAGTTCGCTAGTTCGGCCAGCTGTGTTACCTTGAACGTTTTCCTGGGTTACTGAATGTAGATGTGATTGCCTTGATTCATTGCATTCTTGTCGTTAATTGTTTGCTACTACATATTTAATTAATTTTAATCCTTAAGCGCAGGCTACACAGAAGAGACGTAAGACGAGGACGCGTCGCGGACACTTCTGTATGTTTTGCGTCGCGACGCTTCTATACTTCGTGTGAAAGGGACGCTGTAGTCTAAAGTCTGACAACCAGTCTTACCATGGGGTATCGTATTGCCCAGTCACTGGGTTGTGGAGGTCCGATAGGCATTCGTTCCATGTAAAATACTGATATTCAGCTGCATTTGGTTCGACTGGAAGCCGACCTCAATATAGTTGGTAAAAGGCTAGGCAGATGATGTCAGTCCAGTGGCAATGACCCGACATATGTTTTGTCGTGGGTTCGAAATCAGGTAAGCGCATTACTTGTGCAATTTATTCCATCACCGCCGCGCTGCTCTCAAAATGACGAACATCTTGAGGAGTTTGGCATATTTTTTTTGGATGATATAATCAGCAAAAAAAATCATTATATAATCTACTTTAACAAAAAGATTTCGATTTTTCAAAGTGATCACAAACTGTTTTTGGCGTGAGTACAGTATCGTTAATAGGGATGTGCCAATAGTGCCAGGCACAGTGCACAACTATAAAAGTACAAATGACCAGACCAGCGGCCGTATTATGACGCCTTAAAACCAGGCTTGTTCCAGTAAGTAAGAGACAGAGTTATACGAGTCGTCTAGCGCCACCTCGTTCACTCACTGGAACAAGCCTGGTTTTAAGACGTCGTTTTGCGGCCGCTGGGCGCAGTTAAGGAAGCTTGCAGCTCGTTAATGTGACGTCAATCATGACGAAAGTTTACAAGAACAGTATGTCAACATGTACGTACATTCGCGAAGTATAGAGGACCGTGCCAGCATGTTTCCCATAAGGTAACAAGATTGTTTTTATTCCATGTTCCAAGAAAGAGTGTTGAACTTTCCAAAATACCTGTTTGGAATGAGCATAGCCCGGAGATTGATTTGGGGTCAATAACCTGAACCATGTATTTCTTTTAAATTTGAAAATCGGATTTATTTTAATATGGAATCTTTTAAATTTATCAGGATAAAATGTAATGTAAGTATATATGTTATTCCAGGGGTTTAAGCCAATTTTATTTCAAATTTCAGCCAAATCGGTTAAAAATCCCATAAGTATTGAAATGAAATCCCGGGAAAAAGGTTTATCCATGTTATGATTTCTATGACAGTTCGTGATACAAGTATACAAAATCAATCTATCTACTACGGGCTTATGGTAATGAGGAATAAGGTAAACAACGCACGTCCGTTGTTAAGCTGTATTTTTAAATACAAACTATTTTTTTTATTAAGTTATGTGAGACACTTTCTTCATAATTTCTCAGTTATTTGTTGAAGTACAGGCTGTTTTTTTCGGTTACATTTCTGAGAGTGTGCGATGGAACTGCACAACTTGATTCCGCCTAGCACTTTCCATCCAAATTACCTTTATTGTACGCAGAGCTGAGGAGTGGAATTCCCTGCCGGCCATCTGTATTTCCCGACAGCTATAACCTTGGGGTCTTCAAGTCAAGAGTGAACAGGTTACTTCTAGGCAAGCATGCTTCACCGTCGACTACATATTCGCTTACCATCAGGCGAGATAGTGGTCAAATGCGAACCATTAAATAAATAAAAAAGAATTATCCGATATAGTACAGATCGTTCCCATGTTACGCACTTACTTACAGACAAGATAAAGCGACTCTCTTATAATCACCATCATCTGCCTACCTAGACATTTCCCGATTATTTTTTCTTTTAACAAAAGATACGTTGCCCCACACTATGAATATCTCCAATGCCGTGGGTGCGTTTACAAACATAGAAACTCACATACACAATCACCCAGACCCGGAACAACTACTTTATTGGTAAGCACAAATATTTGTTTCGTGTGGGAATCCAACCCGCGATAATCGCTCAGCCACAACGCTTACCGTGCCGTCCAAGTCGGCTTTCAGTCGAACTGTATGAAGGTATATTTTATACTAGCACTTTGCCCGCGACTTCGTCCGCGTGGGTTACGTACTTTCCTAATTCCCCCTTTTCACCCCCTTAAAGGTTAAATTTCCAAAAACCCCTTCTTAGTGCTCCCCTACATTATAATAGGAAGCCGTGTGCAAAATTTCACATTCCTAGCCCTAGTAGTTTCGGCTGTACGTTGATATGTCAGTCAGTCAGTTCTCCTTTTATATATATAGATAGATGGAGCGACTAACTCTGACCTCCACAGCAAAAACAAGTAACTTGGTAACACATACCCCCTGTTAATTTGTAAATAATGTATATGCGTAAAGAAAGAGATGCTATTATTCTTCTTCTAATAACGATGACTAAGGTCACAAGGTCATCAACACTGCCAGTTCAATGATTGTATAAATGTTCTGAATTGTCGGAATTCCCGTTTATTTCATGAACAGCTGGCCTGATAGCGCGGTCAATGAAACGTTTACACAACACACTGAACGTTTTTCCTTAATTTTATTTGAAAGTCAAAGTCGATTTCAGTTACCTATTTGGCCAGTAGTTTCATAATTATAGTGTTGTTATAATGTTGTCTTAAAAATATCGCTTTTAATGATAAGACCAACCATTCTGTCAGTTTGTATGGTATGCATAATAAAGTGAATAAAAAGTATATTCTATTTGATATTTAATTTAATTGTTTAATCTTTATTATTACTAGAGTACTATTAAAGCGAACATTCGTGTCGCCGCGCCGGATGGATGGATGTTTGGTACTCTTTTACACAGAAAGTACCGAACGGATTTTGATGACACACATTATTTTTTTATTTTTTCGTGGTAAATCATCAAATGAGTCCTCCCACCCAGGGCAGAGCGGGAGGTACGGTCAGACTCATACTGACTAAAAGCCACGGTGTCCTTCAAAAGCCCTTTACGTTCCGGGGTTACGGTAATTCGTACTGTCCTGTCGTAACACAACGCGCCGTCGACCCGGGCATGGTCCATGGTCGGACAGCGAGTCGCCCATTACTCGCTGCCCGCATGCCCGCGCCTACGGTGGCCGGCGATCGTCTGGCAACGTCCGACGTCGTGGGCGTCTACCACTGCGGCTGGGGTGGAGGGAGGTCGCTGTTCTCTCCCTCACGCGGCCCGCCTCCTCCTTCGCGAGCATGACTGCTTCGCAGAAGGAGGCGACCGCTTCCCACTCCGTCTCGCCCCTCAGCATGGCCTCGATCAATGCCGGGCGCGAGAGGTCTTCGCCTATCGAGTGTGGCTGATCTTAAGTTTCAATGCTAGAATGACGAGGCGTTTTGTCAACTAGGGCGTATTACCTAGTTTTTCCCCCCACTAGCTGAGCTTAACATTTTTTGTACTAGCAAGGCGTGGGACAAAACTTCTTCAAACGAAGTCTGAGGCAAAAACTAGTCTTCTAGAATTTCGTGTTTGCCAAAGTTATTACGTTGGTAACACAAGAGGTTGACCAAAACAGGTTGTTCAAGATTTTGATTGTTATACTTAAAATGTCTAGCTTGTTGTTGACTAAAAAAAGCACATAATGAGTATCATCAAGCGAGCTCGAGGAAAAAACTTGGAGCCGTTCTTAAGAACTGGTTTACCGATGTATTTTTGCAAGTATTTATTAATACCAGATGAATAACAACGATTTGATGTTTATATTTGGAACAGACGCCAGCAGGCAACCTACCAGAATCTGTAAAATTTTACCAATCGTATATTAACCTTCCACTATTGTGATAAGGTTGAAAATTTATTATAGAAATTTGAGTTAGGTTCATGTGCTGGCGTCTGTACTCTGTACATTTATTAAATGCTATGGAGGACCTACTTTTTGATGCTTAAACCGCTGGTGCGAGTTTAATCATGTTTTGGTACAGAGATAGATGAGGAAAAATTAATTAATGGTGGAGGAAAGCCGTGGGCTAAAGTAAGTAAATTACGTTTAGAGGCACTGACTCACATCATGACTTTCCTGTTTTGTGACGTACTGTTTTTGTAACTTTGACGTTAATTTTATGGAAACATTTGTCCCTCATTCGTACACTAGAGGCACTTTTAAAATTATCCATACAATAAACGTAAATACTTATTTCAAGTACGTCATAGAAATAATTCTACATCGTACTTGGAGTATTTGACAGGCCTGTTGGTCTAGTGGTTAGTGACCCTGACTGCTATGCCGGAGGTCGTGGGTTCGATTCCCACCCAGGACAAATGTTTGTGTGATGAGCACGATCATTTGTTCTGTGTCTGGGTGTAATTTATCTATAATATGTATGTATTTAGAAATATATAAGTATATTTATCAGTTGTCTAGTACCCATAACACAAGCTCTGCTTAGCTTGGGACTAGATGACGTTGTGTGATAGTTGTGGAATATTTATTTATTTATTTATTTATTTACATATATACAGGAATCTTATGATAAACAAAGGTCGGAATTAGGTTGTCATTTTAGTATTTGCTTCGAAATGTTGATATTAATATGGATCTTCCCGGGATTTCTAATAGACAATCTCGTGTGCAAAACAGTATTACAAATAAATGATAATAATAAAAACACCAGAGATGGATTGTATCAAGGTACATAACATTTTTGTTTAATAAATCATGGGATTTTTGTGCTCTTTAAAAGTAATTACAGGATTTGGGGCATACCCACTTTATTCTTTCGCTGTATGTAATCAGTGAAAGCATATGAATAACTCTACCTAACTCTGACCTAAGGTTATTATAAGGCTTCAGAATAACGTATATTAATATTGAATGACCCATTCTGAAATGAATCCATAGGTATTAAAAATAACATTTAAGTTATGACTAGCACACATATCTAAAAACATTATGAGTGACTAGCATACTTCCTATTCATTTACTAACCAAAACCGGTAAATTACTTTTTAACTTATCAATATTCTAATAATTGATGACTCTATCATAATTATCATAATATTGTTATAAATAGATAATACTACCTATCTAGATCTACTCATAAAATATGTACTGCTAAACTGAAACTACCGGGTTTTCCCCACACGTTTTCTGTCGATTTCCCCGTGCGAAAACTCGCTAGTCGCATTAATTTTTTTTTTACGTGGTAAAATCATCACATGAGTCCTCCCAGCCAGGGCAGAGCGGGAAGGACTGTCAGACTCGTACTGACTAAAGTCCACGGTGTCCTTCAATAGCCCTTTACGAACCGGGGTCACGGTAATTTGTAAGTCCTGCGACCCCGGCAGGTAGTCGCATTACTTGCAAAAATTAAAAGTAAAGTCGTTAAAATGATAGTAGTATTAAAACGGTACGGTACACAGTAGCAGAGCGATCGACTGGTGCACGGCTTGTGGAGGGATCGATCCCCGCACGGAACAAATATTTGTATGACCAACAAGTCGTTGTTTCGGGTTTAGGCGCTTGTGCATGTCACTTCATATGTTATATTTTATATGTATAACTAACTGTACCCTGCCACGCTTCGCTGTGGAACAAAAAAATACTGTTTTTTCGCGGTCGCGGATATGTGACTGATGCAAAATAATATTTAAAAAATATATAGATAAAAACAATCCTTGATGCGGATTATATATCATGCTAAAATTTCAGCTCAATCGGTGCAGAATTTTTTGAGTTTTTGAGGTGTACACAAACCAACATAACATTTTTATATAAATAGAAGATGGATAGGTGATACCTCCTGATTTTTTCTCCATCAAATTAACGTCAAAGTTCCCATTGGCTTACGTCACAGAACGTGAATAGGTACTCGTACTAGATCCTCAGTGCGTATTTATTTTGTTTATTACAAAGTTATCATCTGTTTCAAAGTATTTACGATAGTTCCACTATATTTTTTATTATAACTTTCGCTTATTTACTGCGGTTCGTGTACTCGTAGTAACGGGTTCACTGAACATCCCACGATATGGAATGTTGAAGTAAACAAACTCAACGTTTTATAATCGAGTGCTGAAAGATGTTCTCCAGACATGATAAGGTAAACAATATTGGTATTTTTATTAGTTAGGTACCTACTATAGCTTCTACAGGGGACTGCGTTCGTGTTCATCATTCATACATATAATAAATCTGTAGAAGGGTCAATTCTGTACATTGAAAATATTGAAAAAATTAAAAGCGGGGGGTGTTGCTGGATCGATACAAAACCCAAATATGTGATTAAATTTTTTTTTCTGTCTGTTTGTCTGTCTGTCTGTATATGCAGGCATCACATGAAAATTAACGGTTCGATTTCGATGAAACTTGGTATAATTATACCTTATTATCCTGGGCATAAAATGGGATACTTTTTATCCTGGAAAAATACTTTTTTTTTTATCGTGGTAAAATCATCAAATGAGTCCTCCCACCCAGGGCAAGGCGGGAGGGACTGTCAGACTTGTACTGACTAAAATCCACGGTGTCCTTCAATAGCCCTTTACGTACCGAGGTAACGGTAATCCCTTGGTCCCGCGACCCCGGTGGAAAAATACATAGAAAAAAAAAACAAAAAAAAAACTTATTTTTGTTTGTAGAGGGTTTCTTCAATGTGAACGATTTTTAAAGTTACTAAGTTAATTGGATAGATTATCCAAAAGTATCCAATAAGGAGGGTGACCGGGCATTTAAATTTACTGAGTTCGATGTCAGAAACACGCGCAGACGAAGTCGCGGGCGGAGTGCTAGTCTTTAAATAAGAATAGAACAAAATAACATTTATTCAATTTTGGACCTACACAACTACAGTAATAATAAAAAAATCAGGTATCTTGATTTAGCACACGAGATTGTCGACATGTGGGACGTGGACTCAGCAGTCATTGTACCGATAGTCGTTTCGGTCAATGGGCTAATTGCAAAGAACCTCGACCAACACCTTAAGAGGCTCTCATTGTGCAGTTGGCTCAAGGGCTTGTTGCAGAAAGCAGTTCTCTTGGATACGGCGCGCAATGTTAGGAGGTTCCTTTCTATGGAACCCTATCCACCGGCGGCTTGGACCCTGTTCCAGATGCTGGTGGGCCACTATTTTTTATATATTTTTTTTATAAATAAAAAGGGATGGATGATTTCCACGATTAAGATGGTGGCATCCCATCTTAATCGTGGAAATCATTCAATAATTTCTCAAAAATCGTGGAAAGCTCGTAATTTCTTAGTATAATGGATTAAAATCATAGAAGCACTGCGACAAAAAAAGAGGAAAATTCACACATTTAAATGAATTGCTTCGCGGACAAAGGTTTTGGTTATTTACATAATTTGCTATATTAACACACTTATTATATAGTTTATCTACCATCTTCATGCTCTTTGCACTGCCTGAAATATGCTATTCAACACGTGTTTCACGTGAAAATATTCTCTACTGAAATCAGGCTACTGAAAAAATTACACAAATATCACGCCTGTAATCCCGGAAGAGTTAGGCATAGGTGTAGGTACATATATTTGTCCGCGGGAGACCAGGGCAACGGACGTCGCGTAGCGATTACCGGCCACCGTAGTGTAGGCGCGTAATGGGTGAATGGGTGACATGGACCATGCCCGAGTCGTGGGCGCATGGTGTTTCACGCGCGCCATCCAGGCCCCCCTTAGAGGCCAAAACCTGTAGTCGAGAGACTGTCTTATTAGGACCCTGTAACGTAAATGGCTATTGAAAAATCACCGTGGATTTGAGTCAGTACAAGTCTGCCTGTCCGTCCCGAATGCCGTCCCGCCTTGGGTAATCCCGACAATTTTTTTGATGATTTTGCAACGATAAAAAAGGTATTTAATAGTAACCAACATTTCGTCAGTTAGGTCCCCCCCATTATAAATGTGGGACATAATACCATACAGTAAGAGATGACTTGTGTTGCCAACAACCGGGCACAAATCCAGACTGCTACTGAGGAATTCTGAATCCAGGAGTCTCAGCTCAGCAGTCGTGTACTCGTACTCATTGAGGCCACTACACGAACATTATCAAAGCATGTCAGTTGGCAAGAATTGGCAGATCTCATGGCCCCTATCCCAATAAAGTGGTACTAGGAAGTGCTGGCATCACGCACAAAGCTTTATTGTCATGTAGAAAGCCGCAGAACTTGCTAGAAAAAAAAGAATCGAAAGTTCAATAAAGGCCGTCCATGACCTACACGATTATTAGTTAAATAAACAAGTACCCAGTCGGTTGTTTTGTGAAACCTTCGTAAAAACTACTGGGAATCAATTATCTGAAGTTTGGAAATACCCCGGAACGTAAAGGGCTATTGAGGGACACAGTGGATTTTAGTCAGTACAAGTCTGACAGTCCCTCCCACCCAGGGCCACGATAAAAAAAACACATTATTTTAATAAACTTTCATGTGTTCGTCTAACCTGACACATGTTTTATACGTTAGAAAACAATCACTTTGTATTATTCATTGTTGAATATTAATAATTTAAAAATCATTTAAACTTTGAGTCATATTGTCGACAGACGTAATTAAGTATTAGTATCCATATGTGGAAGTGTCGGCGGCTGGTTACCTAGAAATATTGTAACTATACGTAATGAATATATTATTAGGTACCTAAGTATTTTTGATTTTCCCTTCAGCCAATTGCTTGCTAATATTATAAAGCTGAAGAATTTGTTTAGTTAAACGCACTAATCTCTGGAACGACTGGTTCGAATTGAAAACAATATTTATGTGTTGGATAGTCCATTTATCGAGGAAGGCTATAGGCTATAAAACATCAAGTTACAAGCAAAAGGAGTCGGGCCACGGGGGTGTAACCGCGGGAAACAGCTAGTTAACTAATAAGCATAGGTCGGAACTAGGTAGTCACTCATGTACTTACACTGATTTCATACAGCGAAAGAATAAAGTGGATATGCCTCAAATCCCGGAATCACTTTTAAAGAGCAGAAATGTTTCGTGATTTATTAAATAAAAAAGTTATTTACTTTAACGCAATATATATATTTGTCTAATCTACCTCTGATGATTTTATTATTATCATTTATTTGTAACACTGTTTTGCACACTAGATTGTCTATTACCTACAAATCCCGGGAAGATCCATATTAATATCAACATTTCGATGCAAGTACTAAAATGAGTCTACCTAATTCCGACCTCTTCTAATTAGGATAGTTTTTTAAACTTAAGCAGGTACATTATGTATATTATTTCAACACTATCTCCATTGCCTCTAAATTAAAGGAAAATCAAGTGATAAAGTTGATTAAAATATAGATATAAATGTCAAAATGGAATAAGGAAAGTTATGTCATCACAGGAATCAATAGGTAGTTTAAAATATATTAGCTTGTGTCTGTCTGTGCCTACGCTTATATATTTTTTAAACTACGCAATGGATTTCAATGCGGTATTCATGAATGCATAGTGATTCAAGATGAAGGTTTTTGTACAATATGTGTTACTAATACTCCATATTAGCACCCGTGTGCGAGACCAGGACAGGACGCTAGTATAGAATTTTCTATCATTAAATCATCAAAAAGTATTTTTCAAGTAATTTTCATCAATCAAAAAGTGCATTTGACCGTAAATTAAAATGTATTTAGCATCGTTCAACATTGAACAAAATAAATATTAAAATGTCACGCTTGCGTGCTCGATGAGATGACGTACTTTCCTAATCATATATTTTTTTATTATTGTTGTGAATCAACACGTGCATGTCCGTTTTTGATAAAAAAAAAGATTAATGGGTGTTATCTTGTTGATTATCACAATCGACTTTTCTCTCTTATACTTAGGTATTAAATTCTAGGCTGGATGTTTCCATTGCACTACTTATCTGTAGATTACAGTCTAGCTGATTAACTAGGGCGGAGAGTGAAAAAAATAAGACTTATAGAAAACTAACGCGTAAAAAAACTGCCAACGTCAAAACGACATTTCACGTTGATATAGGAGACGTTTTGCAGTTACACTTCTTTTAAACAACTGTTCAATATACGTTTAAATATCTTTTCGTGGTAAGGCGGTAGCTGTTGGTCGCGGGACTACCAAATCACAGTACCGAATTACCGTGACCCCAGTACGTTAAGGGCTATTGGAGGGCAACGTGGATTTTAGACAGTACAAGTCTGACAGTCCCTCGCGCTATGGCGTGGGTGGGAGGAATCATTTGATGATTTTACCACGATAAAAAATAAGCGGGGCATATCTTTAACGTACTGCTCCACCGAGTCGCCTAAGCTCGTGGCCCTTTTTGCTAAAAAAAATGTGTAGGTACCTACTGACGAGTTACAGAACTCCTTTAAAAGAGGGAGCTATACTTAATATTTCAATTTGAATGAAGGCGTTTCCTACCTAGTTGTTCAATACAAAGAGACAGGCAGCTAACTTTTACCTGACATGCGTCACTGACTGGAGAAACTTTGGATTCCCAACCTCAAGTTCGGAAAATCATTTGAATACGAAGTCATATAAAAATATTACGTAGGTACCCACACAGATGTACTTTTCCTCGTCTAATAAAGACGTTGTAAATAACGTGTTGTAATTTCTTGACGTAAATGACGGAACCTCGTGAGTGTAAAACAAGTTTCTTGTTAATTTTTATATAATAAAATGTCTAGATTTCGTGAACAAAACAAAACGTAGGTAACATTTTTATAATAGTGAAACCATGCTTTTATGAATGTCACTCGTTTTACGTTGGAATCGAACGATGAGGATATTTTTTTCCTTTTATTGTTTTGGATTTAATTCTCAGTTGCCTATCTACTAGAAATCTGGACATTCTATGTATAATCTGAGCCTATATTATTTTGGATTTTGCAAGCTGACGTGACAATGAGCCGGCCATATTAGTTTGAGAAACGATCATTGTCGGTGAATTGAATAGACATATTGTCGCGCGTGCGAAGTTAGCGAAATCAGCAAAAATGGCGAACTTACGCGCCATCAGACAGGTGGACTGACGATTTTAGCAAGTCGGTATCAGCAGGATAAGTGAAGCCGATGATCGAGTCAAATGGCGTGCCATTGGAGAGAGCCTTTTCCAGCAGTGGACAGCTCTAGTCTGATAATCATGAAAATGATTGAGCGCAGCTTCTTAAGCGCGAAACGGCTATAAATTTAAATCCACACTGCACTTCTTTGCGTCTCTATGAATTCAAATCGTTTCCGACCACGATGTAGCTACTAGTATGGCTGTAACGTTTGCTTCTCCCAAAGGAGGCGGGCAGTATATAAGGGAAAATCAGTCTGGCTGGCATTATATTAGGGATTATAGGTTGAGGAAACCTCATTTGGCCAGATAAGCGCCTGCATAATTAATAATTAATGGTTGGATTTAAAATAAAATCTTCCTGTCCTTGTTCTATAAATAAAATTTAATACCTACTATAATATTATACAAATTGGCAATACTTAAAAAAAAAACAGCACGCCATTTTAATTTGCCGCGAAAAAGTGAATGTCAAATTAGGAATAGTTCTATCGTTCGAAATCTAAAAGCAATTTGATTATGATGTCATTTTTTATCGAGCGAGCCATTGGCCTTCGATGGCGGTTAATATTTTAGTGGCACAATGAGCTACTGACCGAAAACAATGTGTTGAACTCTGCCGCTGCCGGGTTGTCATTGTTAGGTTCAAATTGCTAGTAGGAAAAAACCTAAGATATAGAGAATATTTGGCTAAAATTTTCAAACTACGGAATCAAATTGGCGCCAAAACTTATTTATATAATATCAATCGTTTATTTTATATAACCTACGTAGATATGCTAACCACCTAAACTAATAAGAATTGGTATTGTTTGGTTGGTCTACTTAAATTAAACAATATCCCATTGTTGTATACAGAGGCGTTAATTCATGGATGTTGGATAATATTCACGCTTATTAATATAAACAATAACGGATATTTTATTTAAATACACCCTAGTAAGGGTCAGTTCACAATTGCACCGTGACGCGACGCGACTGACGTGTGAGCCGACGATGCTGAAAATGTGTTAGATCCGAAGCAAGTGGCCCTGGCTGGTGAGTGAGTGACCGCCAGTGCCGTTACCGTAGATTACAGGAGCTGAAGTGCTGTTGTCTATAAACCCAGCCTTGTGGCTGTGGCGCTGCACGCTCAAGCCACTCTTCGACTAAAGTTTGCTGATCACGAACCTACTGACTAGAGATGTTATGAATATTCCCACATTTTTAGATATTCGTATTGACATTCGCAAAATTCATGCGAATATTTTGCGATTACGTATATACAACTGAAGAAATACCAATATTTGCCACTTCCACACTTCCATTCATTTTTATCTTTCGTCCTTCTCTCCATTCATCTTTTATTCAGTCTGCCTTTATCTCGCCATTCATCAATATCAATGTTTATCAAATCAATCGTAAACTTACATCAGTCATAAATAAGACCATGCTTAGATCAAGATATTTATTTCTGTTTTTCTTTCACTGACGCCACTCTTAGAGCTACTCTTACATACTTTTTCTATTCTCGTTACAGACAGGAAATAAAAATTTATTCATCATCATCTACCTAGCCTTTTCCCAACTGTATTGGGGTCGGCTTCCAGTCAAACCGGATGCAGCTGGATATCAGTATTTTACATGGAGCGATTGCCTATTGGACCTCCACAACCCAGTTACTGGGTAATACGATACCTTATGGTAAGACTGGTTGTCGGACTTTAGAGCTTCTGACTAACAGTAACTACTGCCATAGATCTACAAATGACCGACGGGATCAACGGCTTTACGTGCTTTCCGAGGCACGGAGCAATCTCGCTATGACAGATGGTCACCCATCTACTGACCAACCTCGGCAAGCGCGGCTTACCCCGGAAGATCGGCCTGTGCGGCTGTAAATATTTAGCGCGACGCGGCACCGCGATGCGTTTTAATAGCGCCTCTAAATGTAACTTTATTTACTACACGAAATGATACACGTTTGCAGTATCGTTGCGTCACGTCGCGTTGCGTCGCGTTTCGGTGTGAACTGACCGTAAGTCTTAAAAAGAACACCCATTCAAAATTAATTGATACTCCTAGCACTTGTAGTTTCTGAGATTTCGTGATGAGTGAATGAGTTAGTAACTTCGTATTAGTGATACATTCATATTATATAGTTGAATCATACTAACTCAATCAATTATTAACATAATTTAAGTCCCATTTCAGGTATTCCCACACAAACAAATTAATTGTATTTGAATTGCATTCACGTACTATAAAATTCATTAGAATTGTCATTTGTATTATGATTCTATGTGTATATATTGACAAATTATAAAACGAATAAATTAAAGTCTTTTTTTGAAGTGAAAACTTCTTTAGCGGCGTTGTGCACTTTTTTTGGAATGGGTAAAAAATGTTAAACTCGCGTCAGGACACGTGACCTGATCGAAAATTCGTAAGACGGCGCAGGGCGCTTGCGCGAATGTTCGTGTGTGTTATTACTATTGAAGTTTTCACTTCTGCCGGCACCCCAGAGTGCCCTCCCAATTTAAATCGTAGGAAGTGATTATATTATTCTAATATTTGTAGTATTGTTAATAGAGCGACTTTTTTAAGTATGACAGAAAAATTAAAAATATAAATAGGTCGGACCACGTGTTGGTATAGACAATTATCATTTCCAAAACATAATAACCTGGTTTGTCCCACTAACATCGAGACAGTAGAATGCTAGCTATAATACTTTAATTAACCCTTACAGTGTACACGAATCAGGCCATCTAAAGGTTACACTGGAGTGATATTAACTGTAACAGATGACCGTGTTACACTGGATTGCCTATAAAAGTTTCACCAAGTGTCTAGGCCGGTTCAGCCGCATAATTATGTCTTTCGATTTGAAGACCGATTAATCTAGGACTAGGTTTTTACTGCGTTTTCATCCGCATGATGAAATAAACGTAGCCTTATTTACTCCTTAAACATCAGCCGTCGTACCACAAAAAAGTTAAACATCTGTTGAGCACTTGTCGTGTTCAACAGATGTTGATAAAAAAGTGTTACCGCAACACGACTCTTAAAATTAAATATCAACATCTAATACCGTTTTGTAATTGTCAGTTTTTTTTAGGCAAGTGTTCAACAAATGTTTAACTTTTTTGTAGTAAGACGGTGAATGTCCGGGCACGCCGCAATCGCGGCGGTAAGACCCCTATTTGAGGAGTGGATGGATAGGCGTCACGGCGTCCTGACCTACCGCATGTCGCAGGTCCTCACCGGACACGGAAGTTTCGGGGGTACCTGTGTCTGATGAGGAGGGAAGAAACGCCTGGAGCCACTGCGAGGATCGTCAGAGCACCGCCGTGTCCTCACGACGGCGATAGGTGGAGACCTCTCGCGCATTGGTCGAGGCCATGCTGCGAAACGGAGTGGCAAGCGGTCGCCTTCTTCTGCGGACACCATTGGATATTAGTCAGTACGAGTCTGACAGTCCCTCCCGCTCTCTCTCTCTGCCCTGGGTGGGAGGACTTATGAGATGATTTTACCACTTAAAAAAAAAGACGGTGAATTTCAGTGAAAGTCCTGTCAAAATTGATCTAGACATTTCAGATATTAGCCGGAGAAAACAGACAGCCAAAAGAAAGTTTCATAATTGTTTACTTTCCATGGAGCTAAAGCTGCCTTCATCAGCCGTCCTTCCTCCGCTTGGGAATTAATTCTTAGAGCCCCTCGCCATGTTTGGGGGTTCGCTCCCATCCTTAATGATGCTGGGTTTCAATATGCCCGTGACATAAGTTACTGATTTATCCACTTGTTGAATAATCTAGAATTTTTTCTGCATAAACAAAAGATTATTCAATTCCAGTAACGTTTTGATAAGATCATTTTGTCATTTGGCTGTCAATATATCTATCTGAAAGACATATTTTCCTGTTGAAAATATTATTTATAATGATAGGTAAGATCTGAATTTATCTTTCGGCTTTTGTTATCGTTTTCGCTGTCAAAAATAACTCATCTTGAGAAATCGTTTGCATATCAAATATTTGGATTTTTCAGCGTTTTTTCAATTTTCATACAATAAAAGCTGTAAATAAATACTTGTACGCTGTAGGTAAAATACGGAACTCGTGAAGAATGGTTTTTGTTCACTCAAGTCTGACAGTCTCTTCCAGTTAATCCGGAGCATAAGGACTCATGGTCGGGTGACTCGCCGTCCAATCATGGACCATGTCCGGGTCGACGGCGAGTGTTCCTCGCGCGCCTCAAAGAGTTGTCAACAATCTGACGGAGAATCCCCTTTGAGGGCAAAGACTGCCGGGGTCGCGAGACTACCGAATTACCGCGACCACGGAACGTAAAGGGCTATTGAAGGACACCGTGGATTTTAGTAACTACAAGTCTAACAATCCCTCCTGCTCTCCCCAGGGTGGGAGGACTTATTTGATGATTTTATACCACGATAAAAAAGACTAATGGTCAATATTATTTAATAAATTGCGAAAGAATTCTCTTGAGTACTTCAAATAATGTTTAGCAACTAAAGTGATAACAAACTCGTTAATTTATCAGCTATCAACGCAATTGGTCGGTACTGTAATGTCGCCAACTAGCCGAACCAGTCTGGCAATTAATAAAAAAGATAATAATGAAGAAGTTTATCTTGGATATCATTGCATCGGTGAAGGAAACCATCGGGCCTAAAAATCCACTTTTGCACACCTAAGGGTCAGTTCACACCGAGACACGACGCGGCGCGACGTAACGATACTGGAAATTTCAATTTTTTCGTGTAGTCTATATATATAAAAGGAGAACTGACTGACTGACATATCAACGTACAGCCGAAACTACTGGGGCTAGGAATGTGAAATTTTGCACACGGCTTCCTATTATAATGTAGGGGAGCACTAAGAAGGGGTTTTTGGAAATTTAACCTTTAAGGGGGTGAAAAGGGGGAATTAGGAAAGTACGTAACCCACGCGGACGAAGTCGCGGGCAAAGTGCTAGTACCAAATAAAGTTAGATTTTGAGTAGCTCTATTGAAAGGTGCGCGGAACATCGAGTCTCGGTGTGACTTGACCCTAAGTGTGTGCATATGAAATGCGATGAAATAATTCTGTATTTACTACCGAAGAGTTTGTTTCGTTGAATCTGCTCATCTCAGAAACTACTAGTTTGAATTGAGCAAAAAAATTGTTGTGTTGGATTAATCCATTTATCGAAGAAGGCTATAAATCCAAACTAATATTATCCAAACTAATATTATAAATGCGAAAGTAACTCTGTCTGTCTGTCTTTCTGTCTGTCTGTCTTTTCTTCACGCCTAAACTACTGAACCGATTTGTGTGAAATTTGGTACAGACATAGTTTGGAACTTGAGAAAGGACAGGATAGTTTTTATTACAAAAAATCTATACTAATATTATAAAGAGGAAACCTTTGTATTTTTGTATGTTTGTATTGAATAGGCTCAAAAACTACTGGACCGATTTCAAAATTTCTTTTACCATTACTTAGAGGGATTCTTCCGAATCCGTATAGGCTATATTTTATCCCGGAAATTTTTTTTTTCAGAGAGCTTAAAAAATAAATGTCCACCCGTGCGAAGCCGGGGCCGGTCGCTAGTAAAATATAAAACAAAAATCAGCCTCCTGCTCTGCCCTAGGTGGGAGGACTCATTTGATAATTTTACCAAGCTAAAAAAAATGTTTAGGTATGTTCCCCGAATTCTCCGTAACTCTATGAATTCAGGGCTTCAACTTCTAAATAATTAATAGCCTTGAAGAAACTGAAACCGTGAAGTCATCCAGTGGCGTAGCTAGGCGGGGGCGTAGCAGACTCTAGCCCTCGGCCTCGCATCGGAAGGGGCCTCGCGCTCAGTGAAAAAATTGATAAATAAATAAATAAATATTCCACAACTATCACACAACACCATCTTTTTTTTTTTTTTTTTTTTTATCGTTGTAAAATCATCAAATGAGTCCTCCCACCCAGGGCAGGGCGGGAGGGACTGTCAGACTTGTACTGACTAAAATCCACGGTGTCCTTCACTAGCCCTTTACGTACCGGGGTCACGGTAATCCCTTGGTCCCGCGACCCCGGCAGGCTTCGGCCCTCTACAGGCCCCGTCGCTATGCTGACACTCTTTGAGGCGCGCGTGGAACACAACGCGCCGTCGACCCGGGCATGGTCCATGGTCGGACAGCGAGTTGCCCATTACTCGCTGCCCACATGCCCTGGTATAGATAACTTGGGGGAAACATGTTATCTTACAACAAGGGGGCCTCGCACGAGCAGCGGAGGTGTCTTGCCCCCGCCTAAATTCGGTCTTGTTACGTCACTGAAATCATCAAGTGCCTAGCCAAGTTTTTACGAACGTGGGACGATATAAATTCAATTACTTGGTCATCAAGTAACTTCAGGGCCTTCTATTGGCTTTAGAGAAACGTTGGAAACTTTTGTGTCTCGTGTCAGATACAAACTACCAATCAATATTTGATTTCTATAAAACCAGTATGAAATTATCCACTGCCTGCGCATACGTAAACATTTTTTGTGTCCAGTTGCTTTCTCAAACATATTCTCCATGAGCCTGCCGGGGTCGCGGGACTATCGGGTAACCGTGGCCGCGGAACGTAAAGGGCTACTGTGGATTTTAGTCAGTACAATCTTGACAGCTTCTCCCGTCCTGCCATGGGTGGGAGGACTCATTAGTGATTATACCACGGAAAAGAAAAGAAACACTCATAAACTACGGTTGTGCTACGGTTGCCTGTGAGAGAGTGCCGCGTTGGCAACAAAGTGTCTACATTTGCGCAGCGCATTACTTTTCGTATAAACATTTTTACTAGCTAGGCGTCACAGAAAAAGTGGCTATGGTCCCCATGAGGCAAAACGTTGACATTGACAATGTTAAGGCCACAAACGCTGCCGCAGTTTTTATCTAGATCAAATAATAACTTCAACAGTGAAATTCCTTCAGGGTCTTCGATTGTGGGCTTGTGGACGGCGAGTAATCGACGGCACGGTTGGCAGAGCGATCGGACGGCTGTTCTGCGTGTCACGGGTTCGATTCCCGCACGGAGCAAATAATTGTGTAATCTACAAGTACTTATTATTCCGGGTCTGGGCGTTTGTGTATGTGAGTTCATATGTTTGTAAACGCATCTACGACCCAGGATAAATTCCTAGTGTTAGCAAATTTAAAAGAAAAAATAAATAGTTAGCTCGCCGTCCGTCAAGGACCAGCCCGTGTTCGAGGAAATTGACGGGGCCAAACCCCGGCGGTGCTTCAGCCAGGCCTCACCAGAGCCTGGTGAGGTCTATCGACTGTAGACTGTCGGCTATTGTTTACTCCAAAACCAAATCACTATGGAACGGTCATGCCCTCAGCCTCACTTTATGCCTTTGGAAGCGATGTTTTATGACTCAAATCATACATTACCTACACTTATAATCACCAAATTACATGGTTATGATGAAATACATAATTGTGTGCTAGTTACAATGTAACATTCACGGTCAAAAGTTACGTGGGTAAGTTTAAATATAGAATACATAATTATGTAGAACTAGCTTCCGTTTGTGACTTCGTTCGCAATCGTCCTCCTTTTTGAACTCAGTTAAAAATGTGATTGCTCGCTCGGCTAATATTGAAGGCACGGTTGGCGCAGATACCCGATTCCCGCTCTGAACAAATATTATTAGTGTGATCTAAAAATTAGATGTTTCGGTTCGCACCTCCGGTACAGGAGAAATTTCAAGCGTAGAAAAAAATTAGAGAAAAATATGTATGAAATAGGATATATTAATTAATAACCTGAAGCACTAAGGAATGATGTAGCCTAGAAATTACACCTTACATCCAAACAAATACGTCTTTATAGAGTATCATGTAGATTGGTACACACAGCTAACTACACTAAACATCAAGTTAAACAAAACCATATTAAAAAATAATTGAAAATCATTTAAATTGTTCAACAATGCATGAATTATAAAGTAATATTTAATAAAGTGCTTGCCAATTAATTACCATACTCGTTAGAATTTATTATCAACAGAGGTAGAGGTCATTCGATAGTTAAATAATTTTGTGGTATCTTTTTTTTTGGTTATTACATACTTACTTATTACCGAGCCACAGAATTACTAACTCAGCAACGAATTTATTTTGGGGCACCCCTTTTTTTAGCATGGTAAAATTATCAAATGAGTCCTCCCACCCAGAGCAGGGCGGGAGCGACTGTCAGACTCGTACTGACTAAAATCCACGGTGTCCTTCAATAGCCTTTTACGTTACGGGGTCACGATAATTCATAAGTCCCGCGACCTTAGGGCACCCCTGGGTTTGCTTTGGTCAGAAATAGAAAACCCGCGCAACAGGGCTCCGTCGTCGTCTGCGCTTATTTTTTGTAACATATTTTGCTGATCAACCAATTTATTTGATTTTTGGCTGATGCTGCTTTAAACACCACCCATTTTTTGTGAAGCATAACCTCTTTCCTATCTCTGTTCAGTTTTGTGGTAGTGATTCAATTCAATGTAATGGAAGTAGGACAGGATTGATCAACAGTTTACACTAGCGAGCAAAAGTATGGCACTTACTTGAAATTGATCCGGGATAGATCCCTAAATAATTAGTTCATAAGTAATAATAAATACATATTGCACAACTATCACACAACGCCATCTAGTCCCAAGCTAAGCAGAGCTTGTGCTATGGGTACTAGACAACTGATAAACATACTTATTTATTTATAAATACATACATATTATAGATAAATTACACCCAGACACAGAACAAATGATCGTGCTCATCACACAAACATTTGTCCTGAGTGGGAATCGAACCCACGACCTCCGGCTATAGCAGTCATGATTACTAACCACTAGACCAACAGGCCTGTCAAAAAAATAAGTTAAAGTATTGAAAAATAATGGACCACGTATTTTTTGTGAATTTTCACAAAGATAAAACGCATCGAAACTAACGATCGTGACGTCGGGACGCACCAAAAATTACACCACGGCGCGTGACGTATGGGGAATTTTAAAAGCGTCGTATCTTCGTGAGCGGATATAGATACGTGCTGAGCAATTGGACTGCTGCGCTGTGTGTCGCGGGTTTGATCCCCGTACGGAACAAATAAATGTATGATCTGCAAGTAGTTGTTCCGGGTCTGGGTGTTTGTATCTATGTCTGTAAACGCACCCACGATATAGGAGAAATTCCTAGTGAGGTACAGTTTTCATTATAAAAAAACGGGCCAAATATTTTTTACTAATCTAAAACTGACCGACGCGACGACGGACTATTAGATTTCTTCAGCACATAAGCCTAATATGAGCGCGCGCAGTGGTAGAGTGAGTCGTCAGATTATTGTAACTTACCAAGGTCTGTCTTTGCATGGGTGAGCAGGGTTAGGCAACTGTGGGTTCTGTCTGAGGATGAAGTCAATTTTCTCAAAGTCTTAGGCCAAAGTTGTGTTGCTTATTACCAAGGTGAAATACCAAATGTTACAAATCATAATTATGTGACTACTGTGAGTTTTTTTTTAAACTTTGCATATTTAAATGAGCAATGGTGGCCCAGCGGTGTATTATCGGCCCCGACATACGAGTTGTAGGTGTGTTCGTGGGTGCGAACCCAGCCAGGCGTATTACTTTGTGTTTTCATCACCAGTGCTCTCAAAATGGTGAAGGAAAACATCGTGAGGAAACCGGGATGTCCTAGAAATTCGAAGACATGTGATGGCGGCCGATTCAGATTCAGATTCGTGCCGTGAAGCCCCGTAAACAGGCGTGAACGTGAACGTGGACGAATTCAGCGGAGTTCACGCGAATTTAAGCCTGTTTCCCGATCGGTATTTTGTCACTAGACAAAGGGTTCGCGCCCTCTTCGTGCGGCGTTCACGCGTACACATCCAAATTCGCGGCCCTGTGCCAGTTTAATCCTTTGCCACAGCAAACAAAGTTATTGCAGCAGCAGCTTCTATGTCGGTTCACGAACGATTGAGAACATTCGAGATTGACGTCCCGTGAATGTGGGGGGCACGACTTGTACCGTGAATTCACGGCACTAATGTGGATCCGCTATGACAACTACGTTGAAAAACGTCAAGACAGCCATGTTGGCCCATCGTGTACACACCAAAAGGCCATTAACCATTACTTAATAAACGTCGCGTGTTTTTGAATGCAGTACACTGCAACATTCCAAGAACTACCTATTATTATTGTAAAAAAGTTAAAGCAAATTACTTAGCCATAAAAACTAGGGTACCTACTCGTACCTAGACTCAAAACTAGGTCAGAATTAATTGATTGCATTAAATTTGTTAGAACATTATTTTGCTCGAATAATTTAAAGATAATGAAAAACTTTATTTACTACACGAAAAGATACAAGTATCCAGAACGTGTCAAGACGCGAAGCATCGCGTCTCGGTTTAAGCTACATAGGGTCGCAGGACTATCTACCTAAACAGGGTATCGCGGCCCTGGAACTTACTAAACTTAATAAACAATGAGTTTTAGGTATTTATCATTATGTAATTCCTAGTACCGGGAAAAGTTTTGCAAAATATATTAATTATACCGGGAAACCGGAAATTAATTATTTAATTTTTATTATCAGACTTATCAGACCACAAAACTATGTAGGTGTCCATTTGTTAGTCACAATGTCAATGTTCTTATCCTTTTTTCAACGAATGCTCAAAATAAGATGTAATGGAAAATTCTTGGAACAAAATTTTTGACTTTTTTTTAGCGTGGTAAAATCATCATGAGGCCTCCCACCTAGGGCAGAGCGGGAGGGACTATCAGACTGGTTCCAGGGTCACGGTAATTCGTGAGTCCCGAGACCCCGGCAGGCTTTGGCCCCGTCATTATGCTGACACTTTTTGAGGCGCGCGTGGAACACAACATGCCGTCGACCCGGGCATGGTCCATGGTCAGACAGCGAGTCGACCATTACTCGCCGTGTCTACCTTGGTTGGAGATCGTCTGCCGACGTCCATCGCCGTGGGCGTCTACCAATGCGGCTGGGTTTGGTGGGAGGACGCTGTCCTCTTGTGTGCCAGAAGAGAAGGAAGAGGAGGCCTGTGTCCCAGGTGTCCCAGCATTGGGACCATATGAGTTTTGCGTGATAGCCAAATTACCTACGACCGTTCACACCGCGGGGCAAATGTTATTATACTCTCGTATTATAGAAAATAAAATTCAATTTTACGACACATTTGCATTTTCATGAATAATAAAACGTTCAGAAATCGCATCAAATAAAATATAAATGCTTCATGCTTCTTAAATGGCACTCGATTGACATTGTTTTTTTTTTATTTTATCCTTTACATCAAAATTTTAATTACAATGGAATAAGAGTTTAGTGACTATCAGTTGTTTCTATTTTGTATACTTTTTATAATTAGAGCGAATAATTTTACTATCAGTTTACGAACTTTTATAAACCTATTTTTTTTACACATCGTTCTTATTCTCTGCGTACAATAGCGGTATTATCGCTGTTAATAATATCTTCTCGGAAAATCTTTGGATATGAACGTACCTACAAATAAATAATTCAAAAAAAGGGAGCGCCCTGCGCTGTAGATAAACATTTTCGAAAATTGTCTCTGGAAATTTTAATGAAAAAGCAAAATGGCGGCGTTATTTCGAATTTAGAATTAGCGCCAAATATGTTGTCTATAATATTTATCATTGTTTTTGCCCATGTAAAAACTTCAAGAGTCAAGTTAGGTTATCTAATTATTGTTACAGAATCGTATGATTTCAATTTTGTATGATTATTCCGTGTATGATCACGTCTAAGCTATGTGATACTTATAATGATATCGTATGACAGTGGGTCCGTAATAAGCCGGGAACTATCGAATATCCGGTAACACGGAGAATAGGTTTATTGCCCTTATGTCATAATTCTACTAATATTATAAATTCTAAATTGTGTTTTTGTTTGTATGTATATTTTCACGTCAAAACAACTGAACCGATTTTGATGAATTTTGGTTTGGATACAGATATAGGGACTCTGAAAATGGTCACAGGCTATATAGTCTACAAGAGAGGAGTCGAACGAAGACGCTGGCAATAGCTAGTTTCTAATAAAGTATTTTGGTACTTCTTAAGAATTCGCATTCTAAATTATTTCGATACACTTTTTGTTTGGATTATTTAATCGAATGTGAGTGTTTTTAAGATACGAGATACGACGTTGTTTTGGAGAGTTATAAAGTACCTACATATAAAGTTGTGATGTGTTGATGCAAAAAAAAATACATTTCTATAAATAAAATGTTTGACTAATAATTATTGTCCGTTTGATAGGTGAATTAATACCAAAAAGAAAAAAAAACAATGAATCTAAAAAGTTATTGACGCTATGGTAGTGCAAATTCTAATAAGAATATTGCCATTTTCGCACTAGATAAGGTGTAGGACACATCAAGGTAATTTTGTAAAAAAAAAGTTTTCAATTTATTTATAGACTGATTCTATGTAATAGACGTCATAAATGTACTTTACATTATAATCTGAAGCTATGTTTATATTATATTAATATGTATGTACACCTATGTAATATGGTGGAAAAAATAGATGTATGTGCAAATATAACGAGGATAGTTACTAGTTTATAATGCTTTAAAATGATTCTTGCTTTAAAATGATGCTGTATTTAGTTAGCTATTATTGTTTTATGTATGCAGTTTCATTGAAACTATAAAAATATCATGCCTGTACTTAGAAAGGGGCAAACTTTATTCTAGGTACCATGACAAGTATTGTTTTAATTTATTTTGTACTTATTTTAGCCACATCTAAACATTTTCGGCCTGTTGTCTGTTTAAAAATATATGTGTATTTGTTTTTAACTGATATCACCAATCACCCCATAAAGATAATAGGTATAATGTATGTCGCCTTCACTACGCCTAGGCTTATCGCGCCCTTCACCTGATTAAGGTACACTTCAAATAAAACATAAAATAGTTGATCACAATGTATTCTTTAGAGTATAACCCTGTACTTCTTGTATTTAGAATTAGGTATTACAATACAACATTAATTGTTTGTGGAGAATTACACATAGGTATGATACAAATACGTATTGAGTTTCAGAATCATGTGGTTTAGTTAGGTAACTATAACTAGACCTTATCACATTTCAATATTTTACATTTTACACAAGGTACGTAGAATGGCAATCTGTTATAATTACAATAACAAACACCTTCCATATTGAGATTAATTAATATTTCAATAAACATGTAATCATTTGCCATACAAGATTCAAGTGAAAACATTATGAATCACAACAGAAGGGCCAGACACCTCAGATAAGCAATGAATCACTTTACTATACTTGTACTCTGCGACACTATGTACTATAATGTCATGACTCCACTCAATGCAGGAAATGACAAATCTGTTGCGGTAAAAATAAATTACCAAAAATAAATAAGTGTGACATAACTTTAAACTAACAAATGTACAAATCTTTCTAAAACAAAAGCAACAATCAACCACTGTTCATTCCAAAACTAACATCATAGCAATTAAAATAAAAACTTAATACTATATTAACTATAAACACACATCCGAAATTCAGTCGCTTTCAAACAGACTATGATACACTGGTAAAACGTAATCATTCACCAAATTAAAGCTTTCGAGTATGAGGGAGGGATGGGGCTCAGAACTTAAGTTTAGGATTGAGTTCGTGGGCGCGGCCGCCCCAATCCAGCCGGTAACTGCGAGTCCGCCACGAGATCTCGGGGCTGAGGAGCGCCGCGGCCAGCACGAATGGCGCGCAGCACTCGCTCCACACCCAGCCGAGTAAGAACTGCACTTTTGTGAACGGCGGCGAGCCGTTCTGCACTGACCGGAGCATCAGCCAGTCCGAGAGGAACCACACTAACACATGCACTAGGAAGAACGGCAGCGGCTCGGCGCCGAACAGCTGGCCGGCGGCCCACGAGGTGCCGGCGCCCAGCGGGATGCACTGGCTCAGCGGCTCCAACATGGCCGTGGTCGGGATCATGGCGATGCGCAGGCGCGCCCACCGCCGCAGCCGCGCCTGCATGGCGCCCACGGAGCGCGTTCCCGAGTTCTGCAGCGCCGGCAGCGAGCTCACGCGCATCTTCCAGCCGCGCGACGTGATGTCCTTCGCGATGAAGTAGTCCTCCGCCAGGTAGTCGGCGAAGGCGCGCAGCCCGCCCGACTCTTCCAGCGCGCACCGCCGCACCAAAGACGACATGCCCACGTGACAGTTGATGCCCATGAAGTCCGCGCTCAGGTACATGCGCGCCTGCGCCGTGCCGAAGAACACCTTCTCGTATACGGAGGCGAAGCCCTCCGCGTCGCACACGAACGGCATCTGGTGCACGATGGCGACGTCGTCTCTCATATGCTGCACCATGTCCAGCAGTGAGTCGTCGCGCATCCGGATGCCGGCGTCGCTAATCAGCACCAGCGGGTACTTTGCCGCCAAGTATGCCGGCTGCATGTTGTTGATCTTCGGGTTCACACCGACCCGCAGCCCGCCCATAAACAAACGAGCGTCTATGTGCGGATGTTTGTGGATGAGACTGTTCACTAACATCACTGCGGGGTCGTTCTCGTTCTCCACACAAAATAGCAACTCGTACGTAGGATAATCCAGGGTGAAGAATGTTTCCAGGTTGGAGAACAGGTTGGGGTCCACCCCGGTGAGCGGCTTCATGATCGACACACCGGGGTACGGCTGTTCAGGCGGCGACCGGTCCACTGTCCGATGGAGTTTCCACTTTGAGTAAGAGTAAGCCATTATGTGAATTATGAACAGACACACCCATGCGATAATGAAAAATATGGCAAAACCATACACCGTATACACCATAGGCATCATAATTGTATCCTTAAGTAGTTGTCGCGTTCGGGCCGCATAATATCGACTGGTTTCTTGTTGGAGACGTGCGTTATGACGCGATCATAACACTGAACTGAACGTGCGATAAAAAAGTTTTAACGTGAAGAATGAACACTCCGAAAAATGATACAACATTTTATATTATCACGTTATCTCTACGGTTTTATCATTTCGAAAAGGTTTTAGCAATCAATTCTTTTATCAAACGGCTGAACCCCGCAGAGACAAATCGAAAACCCTACCCAGACACGACAAACTTCAAGCGTCACTGCTGCCAACATAATGGTGATATAATTGAAGCGTTTAGTTTTTCCTTGCCTTTTGTTACACATATCTGTTACGTCCGTAGTAACATGTAAAACATCATCATTTTTATTTTGTTCATAAAGTTATTCACGTTGCATCAGTATTAAAAATGTTAATTATAAAATATTTATTCTCTACAGCTAAAACAAATTACAAAACTTAGTTTTTTTTTTTTTAAATAAATTCAGTAACTAAACGTTTAATACTATTGATCTTTGTTTTGCAGGTGCGTGTGTTCGTTTTAGAAACGAAAACCTTAGGTTATAACGTTATTTCTGTCAGAAAAAGAACTCGTTAGCATCACTAAAATTAGCATGTTTTTTAAATGCTGGGGCCTCTATTCGCACGAGGGATTAAAAACCGTTGCGGTAAAAAAAAACCGTAGCGTTAGCGTTGGCGCTTTTTAAGCGCTGACGATTTGATTGTTCATAAAATCACTCTTGTCCCGTGTCTCGCTTCAGTAAGACGTCAAAAAGGTTTCTAATAAATCTAGGAACCCCTGATTTGAAAAAAAACATGAAGTTTCACACATTATATTGTCTATTTTGTTAACGCCCTGCGTTAAAAAACATCAGTGCGCAATGAAAATGCGCAGTGCTTTAAAACCACAGCGCGTGTGAGTAGATACATGGGAATGCATTTCTTCTATCTCGGCGCTTTTTTAACGACCAACAAAAAGCGTTAAAAGATTTTTTTTTTAATTCAATGAAATAAAAAACGAAGGGTAAATAATAAAGCTCAAAAAACTCTTCCATTGGATACTATTTATATTCTCTTACGCACTATAAAAATTACAGAACAGAAACTTAGTTTAGTTCTGTAGTAAAAATGTATACGAATGAAAATACTTGTCATGTAATGATTTTGAAAAATAATAATGTCATGTTAAATTACAATTACCTACTATACTCTTTAAAAAGAGAGAAAAACTACCAATCCATCTATCTGTTTCCTATAAATTACCAAAGACTAATAATGTTATAAGGAACGCAATAAATGGTCCTATGATGGTTTCTTTCTTTCTAGAGAGTATAATATTGCAGTCTCTTTATGCTCGGTCCATGCTCTACGTCTATGGAAAACCAGAATTTAACTTAACCGGAAACAAGTACCAACTTGCAGGTAAAAGCCGTCAAATGAGAAAAAATAGCGTCTTTTCAAATTGTTTCGCGGCAATTTGTGATAATTTAGTTTCGTTTCTGATGGAATAGCTATATAGTCGGTATGGATATTGGAAAACTATTGAAGAACGTTCATGGCTTGAACGAATACATAGCAACGACTCAAGACGCTTCAGAAAAATGTAGAACCTCGAAGATTCAACTGAACATGTCCACTGTTCTTGCACTGAAGAAGATACGTTCCCAGGAAATCGAGGTTTGTTCGAAACAATTAGACGTTTATGTTCTATTTAATCGTTTATAATAAGGACAGTAAATGCATTTTCCGTTTGATTTTAGTATTTCAACAAATGTGATGAAAATGGGATCGCTTGCGTGATATTCGAGCGTATATTATGTTTACCGCCTTCTAAAACATGGGGTGTGTTAAGCAAGGAGCTGGTGAACCTGCTGCAATACTGGTTGGATGCTGTGAGGAAACATTTAATTCGTCACAATTTGCAATGGTGGATTTTTTTGAAGTTGCTGCTGAGATTTGTAAAGGTAAGTGTTCTACATCACTAAGTATGTAGATAATTTAACTATTGGTCCCTAAAATATAAGAAAAATGAAAACAATAGAAAGTACTTTTTATCAATTTTAAAAATTCAAACATCTTTTTTTTTTGAGATTAAAACACATACTCTTCAATTTGGTTAAACAAATTGACAAAACTAGTCCTAAATTAAAACTGCCCCCATCTTGACAGGAAATCCGTCAGAAAGATGCCTCACTCCCCAACATCCTTGTTGAGCACACCGCTGAGTGTCTCTTAGATCTGGCCACCAACAGCCGTCCGGACCCCTACCAAAGGCATGAGATACTGCACTGTTTCAACATGTACTGCTCTGAATCAAGCCGGGAGATCAGATTTGCTTTGAGGAACAAGTTTTCGCAGTATTTGTAAGTTGGTTTTTTTTTTGTACTAGTAGCCTGCCTCGGCTTTAATTGGGTCACACATGATGAATAAAATGAGAAATTTGCAAAGCAAAAAATAACAAAATATCTAAACTTTTGTCATATAGAACTTAGTCTTAACAATAATTATTAGCAAAAAAAGAAAAGGATAACTCAAATAGCACCTATTTGACTTTGTTAATTTTTTTTCGTTTTTTGTGTCCTGCCTCTCTAGCTGAAGTAGAAGGGACTCTCAAACTCTTACCATCTAAAAATTCACCCTGTTCTTTCGGTTGCACTTCGAGGCACTACGTTCGAGGGCCCAGACCTATTTGGCTATTACTATTTTTTTTTTAATTTTCAGTCAATCATAGACTACGCTGAAGTGTTGTTATAAATTGACACACTGAAATTATGTACCTACTTACTTAAATTGTGCTGTTTTTTTAAACCGATTGAGTGAAACTACTTCATGTTAGCATTTTCTCCATGTACCATATTGGTAACCATTCAGTTGAATTTGATTGGACCGGAAGGCGATCCCAATATAGTTGGGAAAGGCTAGGTAGAAGTAAGACTCACACGGTTACGTGGCTGAACGATCAACTGCTGCATTGCGTGTCACGGGTTCGATAGGACTTAGGTAAAGGTTTCTGTATTAATATTTTTTACACTTTTTCCTTTTTCCCAGCATCAAGCTCGCTACCCACATGGCTTCTTGTGGCCACCTTCCAACCCAGTACAGCATCATGGAGACGCTCCTTCGCTGGCTCCTGCCACGTCAGGATCGGAACCTCAGGATCACATCTGCTGCCAAGTGGTTCCCCACCTCGATGTATGCTGAGAAAGATGTGGACATCTTCTTGGAGAGATCCTGGGTTAATTTCTTTCAGGTTGGTATTTATTTAATTATTGTGTTGTGCTGGGACATACTTCTGCCGTTTGTAGATTTTCGACTGCCGTTACTTTTAAACAGAAGCTCGAAAGTCTAACCGAGGGTTATCATATGATCTCGGGACCGTCTCATCAGGTAACCGTGACCCTGGAACGTAAAGAGCTATTGAAGGATCACCGTGGATTTTATTCAGTACAAGTCTGACAGTCACTCCCGCTCTGCCCTGGGTAGGAGGACTCATTTGATGATTTTAGCACGATAAAAAAAGGGTTATTACATTACCTAGTTATTGGGTTGTGGAAGTTACATGGCAATACTGATGGAAAAATGCTAGACAGATTATGATGATGTTTGATGGAATAGATATTCTAGGTGATAATTTATTTTATTATCATAAACCAACAGTCGGCGTCGGATTGGACCAGCGGCCGTATTATGACGTCTTAAAACCAGGCTTGTTCCAGTGAGTGAAAGAGACAGAGCTGTACAAGTCGTTTAGCGCCACCTCGTTCGCTCACTGGAACAAGCCTGGTTTTAAGACTTCCTAATACGGCCCCAGGAGGCCCCAGGTTCAACCATTTTTCGTTTTTTTTCTCCCTGTAAGAAGGAACTACTTGATCTTTTTTTACTATTCTGTGTCAGTAAAATTGGTGTGAGAATGCTAAAATAACCTAATAACCTCTCATTTTGCTTCAGGACGCAAGAGATTTCTTGAACGCGCACAATCAAAGACATGATTTCATCACATCAGTTGTATGCAAAAAACTGAATGTCGGCAAAGTTGTTATTATTTCGGTAAGTTGCACTGATATATTTTTTAAGGTACTATCTAAACAGGTAAATATGACCCTGGAACGTAAAGGCTATTGAAGGAACACCGTGGATTTTAGTCTTTTCCGCTCGGACTGACAGACAGACAGACGGACAGCGGAGTCTTTTTTTTTACGTGGTAAAATCATCACATGAGTCCTTCCACCCAGGGCAGAGCGGGAGGGACTGTCAGACTCGTACTGACTAAAATCCACGGTGTCCTTCAATAGCCCTTTACGTACCGGGGTCACGGTAATTCGTGAGACCCGCGACCAAGGACAGCGGAGTCTTAGTAATAGTATAGATGTCATCTTTAAATTTTTGGCTCTAGGAAATGACGGTTTTCTAACGATAAATTTCTTCACCGTTTTGAGAGCAGTGATGATGATTTGCGCTCGAAATTTAATCTATCTCGGTCCAAATCTAGATCCTGATCTTTGTCTGTGATCAATAAGCTACCAAATTTTTCTAAAAAATGTCCTAGTAGAAGCAGCCGTCAAAGAAAGTGGATTAAGATTTGAATTGAGATATAATAATAACTTTGAGCACAGAAATTACACAAAGTAAAGCACCTGTCTGGGTTTAAACCCACAACCTACAGCTCGTAAGTTTTTACCGCTGGTCCCTAAATTACTACAGTTGAATATGTTGATACTAAAATCATTTTGCATGTGGTGTTTACCTGTAATTGGTTGTACAGTTAGATTTAGACCTAATTTCACCAAACACTTTGTAACCAGACATTAGATAATGTCCTTTTAAAATAAACAGCGCTGTTATAATGTTATGTGTCCCACGGTGACAATTTAACAGACCATTGCTAGATCCATCATTATTTGAATGACACACAAAACCATTCAGTCACATTATAAATCTACTAAAACAAAAAGATGAAAAACTCAACGATGCAATAGACGACTGAACTACTTTTCCGTTTCGCTGGATAATATGTCAATAATACAGCTAATTAAAAGAAAAAAATAAAATAAGTTTGAGGTTGTTTATTTCGTTGTGTAAGGAGTTTATATTTTAAATAAGTCTGGAGTGATCGTTTTCGTGTTATAATAATATTTATCTACTATCATGCTATTAATCCTCTATAAAAGAACCTATAACAATTAGCTTATTGCCAACATTAAAACACTCAATGCTATAATGATCATTATATCATCCAAACGCGTGTTATAATGAATTTCAAAAAAAGAACATTCTCATGCAATGACATTTTTAGCACCAGATCGCTAACATTTTGAAAAAAGAACAATAAATTGTAGACTAATTCGTAATTTCGGATTCTCGTCTTATCGTGTTATTTCCCGCCATCTTGAATTCAGATAGTTCTGTACAACACCCTATGGTATGAAAATCTTTTATAGAGAATTCACATCATGATTGTAGATAAAGTCTTGTATGCAACTGTTATAATTAGGTATTAAAACACTCATGTGATACTATTATCACACTCGGCTACGCCTCGTGTGATAAACCCACATTCGTGTTTTAATACCCCTGATTATACAACAGTTGCATAAATAACTATTAGTTACTTCCTGGGTGGAGCAGAAGGGAATATCAAACTCGTACTGACTAAAAATCACGCTGTTCTGTCGGTTTTCCTTTGGGTTCCATGGCCGCGATATCCAGTTTAGATAGTCCCGCGATCGTAGCAGGCATTTGGTTCTGTAGGAACTCCGTGAGTTTTCTGCCAGCTCTTAGAAGCGCGCGTGACCATGAAGCGCATATGCCATCGACTAGGGCAAAGTCTTTGATCGTACGGGTAACCAATTACAAAACGCCCACAAACCCGCGCCTACGGTAGCTAGAAATTACCCGCGATCTGTTGTGTGACCTGGATGATTGTGTCTCCCTCACCCATTCCACTTCCTCCTTCACTAACTTCACTTCTCAGAAAGAAGTGACTGCTTTCCATTACCCGCTGCTGCATAACATGGCCTGAATAGGTGCCACCTTTCGCCTCTATCTTGTCCACGCAGCAGTGGTGACACCCGAGTGTCCATGCACCAGACACACACACAACCTTCCGAAACAACAGTAACCAGTTAGAACCTGCGTCAGGCGGAAGGTGAGGTCGCCGTGATCCTTTAATAGTGATCTTTTTAGTCTACTGCGTACTGGCCATCAGTAAAAACCTCCATATAAAAAAATAAACTTGTTATCTTGACAGTATTAATCGTCTGTTACCAATGTAACGGAACCATGGAGCAGTCATTAAATTTAACAGCCTATCAATGAAATTAAAGTACCATTAGCACGTGGTGGAACACTCACTAACCTTAACAGTCGGTTAACACATGTAACAGGGCATTAAACTAACTAACAGAGTCTGGCGAAACTGGCCCTTAAGACATCAATACTTTTAAGTTCCTATCTGCATTATATCTGTAACAACTGTTGGTAAACCTAAATAAATAAATAAATAATACTTACCATTTACTTTGGATCTAATAATAAACACGTGAAAATTCAAGGTCAAAGTTCAGAGGTCGGTAACATTTTTGGCTACGCCCGTCTATAATTTTTTTGTACGTCATTACGTCGAAACTAGGAAGGAAAACCATATCGACCCTAAAGAGCAATGACTTTAGAAACTCGAAGGGCAATAATCTAGACTTTAATGTAGACATTGTGGCGGCATAGCCAGGTCATGCTTCTTACTGTAAATTTTATTTGATTGGAACCAGAGTTCGCGGAACCGTCCAAATGGGAAAACGTGACCTTGGAATGTAAAGGGTTTTTGAAGTATCACGGTGCATTTCAGTCAGTACGAGTTTGATAATTCCTACCGCTGTATCCAGGGCTTTTTTTTTAACGTGGTAAAATCATCAAATGAGTCCTCCCACCCAGGGCAGATCGGGAGGGACTGTCAGACTCGTACTGACTAAAATCCACGGTGTCCTTCAATAGCCCTTTACGTAACGGGGTCACGGTAAATCATAATCACTGATTAGATGATTTTAGAACCTAAAAAGAACAGAATGTGCAATAAGAATCAGTTGTTGATATATTGGTTGTAGCGCTGGGCGTAGCCAGTTCGGTTCTTGTACGGAAAAAATCTTACTATGAATTACAGCCCGCGTTGAATGACACCTTAGGCGTAGCAATGGGTTTTTGTCGGTGAGATAAACGACCAAACTATCATTTGCGGATTATGGGTAGTTCATCATCATCATCACCCTCTAATGTTCCCACTTCTGGGACACAGGCCTCCTCTCTGAGGGTGAGGGCCATAATCCCTCACGCAGGCCCAATGCGGGTTGGTAGATGTCACATGTCATCGAATTTTTGGTTTTAGGACATGCGTAGGATATGGGTATAGTTCATAAGGTGACAATTCACCTGTCATGGGCTTAAAGTAATTATGGTTATAAAGAATTTTTTACAAATTATCAACGACAAATATTCTATTTTGTATGAAAAATCTCAATGTTTATAAGATATTCTTCTATTTTTAGGGTACTGAACGCCAAGAATCCTGGCTAGACATTAACCTGGTCAGTGGCTGCGTGTCTGTGTTGCTGGACCCTCGAGTGCTGGAGAGCTTCGGCTCCAACAACCACAAGTCCTTCGAAACCCTGGTCATCACTCAGCAGAATACGCACAGCGCCAAGTTGTATAAGTAAGTTTTATTTAAGAACCACGTCTATCATTTCTAGTAAGCTGTGAAATATGCGGACGGCGAGTAATTGGTGAGTCGCCGTCCGATCATAGACATATGTTTCACGCTCAGTGGCGGATTTATCCTTAGGCTGAGTGAGTATGCTGGAGCCTAGGGCGGCATATTTTATAGGGCAGCCAATTTCGGGCCTTATTTCTGTCTTAAGAAAAAATTATTCCTACTCATTTGATCATTTCACAACCCAAAAAAAGGGAATTGGTCGGTAGGTGGCAAAACTTGAATAGCCTAGGGGTGGTTAATGTGTTAATCACCCACTGTGCGCCTCAAAGAGCTGTCAGCCAAATGCTCGCTGGGGTCGCGGTCCAAACGGACTGTCAGACTTGTACTGACTAAAATCCACGGTGTCCTTCAATAGCCCTTTAGGTTTCGGGGTCACAGTACTCGGTAGTCCCGCCTCGGCAGGCTTTGGCCCTCTAAAGAGGGGCCCCGTCATTGTGTTGACACTCTTTGAGGCGCGCGTAGAACACTACGCGCCGTTGACCCGGGCATGGTCCATGGTCCGACAGTGAGTCGCCCATTACTCGCTGCCCGCATGCCCGCGCCTATGGTGGCCGGAGATCGTCTTGCGACGTCTGTCGCCGTGGGCGTCTACCACTGCGGCTGGGCTGTGAGGTGGACGCTGTCCTCTCTCTCAAGCGGCACGCCTCCTCCTTCGCGAGCATGACTGCTTCGCAAAAGAGGCGACCGCTTCCCACTCCGTCTCGCCCCGCAGCGTGGCCTCGACCAATGCCGGGCACTTGAGGAAGGATTTGTATACCTACTTGGAATTTGTGTACTCGTGGCCACCAATAAATAAAAAATTCCTTCCGTCATCGACCTAAAAGCGTTCGTGAGAAATGTCTCGTACAACAACAGACCGATTCACACAACGGAAATTACCGTATACAATCTAAGTCCGTTGTTTTAAGTATTTTTTGTATTCCGAGATTCCGGCCGACCCAATATTGATAAGATAAAAATATGATTCATATTGTACTTAGGAACGTGTATCTACATGGATACATTTTTCCAATAACTACTTATCTGCCAATTAAAAATTATCAGTCATTTCTTTTATTTATCTATGTCATGTGTATACAAGAAATTCTAATAATTTCGTAATCCGTACATTGTTCATTATTAATCGAGGAAAACAAACAGTAAATATATTTTTTAAAATCATCTGACTTAAATCCACGGTGTTCTTATAATAGCCGTTTACATTCCAGGGTCACGGTTACCGGGGTCGCGGGATTATCGGGTAACCGTGGCCCCGGAACGTAAAGGGCTATTGAAGGACACCGTGGATTTTAGTCAGTACAAGGCTGACAGTCCCTCTCGTCCTGCCCTGGGTGGGAGGATTCATTTGATGATTTTACCACGATAAAAAAAAGTTGCGGGACTGTCTTAATCAGGTAACCAATAAGAACGTTTTTTTTAAATCCACAGTGTCCTTCAATAGCCCTTTTCGTTACGGGGTCAAGGTAAGGGAGGCCCCGTCATTGTGCTGTCACTATTTGAGGCGCGCGTGGAACACAACGCGCCGTCGACCGTCGCATGGTCCATGGTCGGACAGCCAGTCGCCCATTACTACGACCTTGGCAGGCTTTTTCCATCAAGGGGGCTCCGTCAGAATGCTGACACTCACTTACTCAGGACCGAACCACATTTCAACTGATGAAAGAATTTTTGAAATCGGTCCAGTAGTTTTGGAGCCTATTCAATACAAAAAAAAAACAATCAAATCTTTCCCCTTTATAATATTAGTGTATAATTGAGGAAAAACATGAATGAATTAGGTTACTTAAAAAAATCCATAAAGATAAACTTATCAGTCTATCGGCTTAGGGAACTTCGATACCTAGACAATGTTGTAGGTAGAAGGTATGATGGGTGCAGCCTCGTACAGCCAAGCGCATGGAGCTGAACTAAACTAGCTATTCGCCGCGTATTTAAAAACTTGCTCCAAACTTTTGTTTAGCGTCGGAAACTCTTCAAATGAGTCCTCCCACCTACGGCAGGGCAGGAGGGACTGTCAGACTTGTACTAACTAAAATCCACGGTGTCCTTCAATTGCCTTTTACCCACGACCCCGGATTGCTCCACACTAGGAATTTGTCCTGGGTCGTGAATGCATTTACAAACATAGAAACACACATGCACAAACACCCGGAACAACTACTTGTAGATCATACAAATACCTATTTGTTCCGTGCGGGGATTGAAAATAGTTTATTTGAAAGTAGGCATACGCCACACACACTCATACAATATAAAATAAAATGTTAAAAATAAAACGAATTAACAGCAAATAAACAAAAAACATAGGTAGCATGTATGATGTGTAGTGTAGCATGGCTAACTGCTCCAAATACTCAAAATAGCCCAGTTCATTAAAATCCAACGATAGGTCTTAGACTCGGATCAGATAAAAAAAGTACTGTTTACTTTATCTGCAGTGCTATTCTATATAAATACAGCTATGTGACGGCGCGGCCGTAGCACTCACGCGAGTGGACGGCGCGTTGTGTTCCACGCGCACCTCAAGGAGTGTCAGCATAGTGACGGGGCCTGTAGAGGGCCAAAGCCTGCCGGGGTTGCGGGACTCACGAATTACCGTGTCCCCGGTACGTAAAGGGCTATTGAAGGACACCGTGGATTTTAGTCAGTCAAGCCTGAAAGTCCCTACCACCCTGCCCTGGGTGGGAGGACTCATTTGATGATTTTACCACGACAAAAAAAAAGCACTCTCGCGACGCTGAGACCGAAGATTGCTATTCAATAAGTTAGCCCCTTCGTACGCAACGCGACGCAAGTCTCCGATACCTTACTACTTTAGAATCCATTGCCAATGCCACGTGCCTGTGTACGAAACTCTATGGATTTGTATTGCAATAGTCGCCTTAAGTCTTAAGGTGTCAAAGACGTTACGTCGCGTTGTGTACTGAAGGGGCTTACTGACAGCGACACTAGCGATCACCGCTCTTGCTGCACTATCGTACGATCTCAAAGTCGCTTCGTCGAAGATCAAATTGTGAGGGTCCAGCGATGAAATTTCTTATAAGTAGTGTTTATTGTTTGCTTGTATTCGAAGTTCGTAAATGACCATATTATTACATGTTAAGAATTTATATTCACAGTTACGAATTCTTCCTTTGTATTTGAGAATTATGAGATGATTGTCTTAAGTTTTAAACGCCGCTGTCACTTGATGACACCTCTCTTTTGGCGCGAGCGCTCGCTGGCTGGTTTCGTCCGGAAACGGCTTGAACATATAGTATATAGCATAATTGAGCGGAAACTGTATTGACGCGTATTATGTTGATATACCTACCTTTCATGTAAGACTAATACGCGTCAATGCAGTGTTATGAACACATCTGTATCACTCATAGACTCATAGTCATACATAAACGTCATACCTTTGTCACTTTGTGCGTTAAACTCGATGTGTCATTTATTTACGGCTCATATTACCATGTTTCTTTGTTCAGAGGTATATCGATTTACTCGTGCCTTTTGTTTCATTCATTATAACATTACATAACTGTCTAGACTCTAGCATATGCTGCGCGGGCACGCCGCAATCGCGGCGGTAAGACCCCTCTTTGAGGAGTGGCTGGATAGGCGTCACGGCGTCCTGACCTACCGCATGACGCAGGTCCTCACCGGACACGGAAGTTTCGGGAGGTTCCTGTGTCTGATAGGGAGGGAAGAAACGCCTGGGTGTCACCACTGCGAGGATCGTCCGGAGGACACGGTGGAGCATACGGTGCAGGACTGCCCCGCTTGGGCAGAGCACCGCCGTGTCCTTACGACGGCGATAGGCGGAGACCTCTCGCGCCCGGCATTGGTCGAGGCCATGCTGCGGGGCGAGACGGAGTGGGAGGCGGTCGCCTCCTTCTGCGAAGCAGTCATGCTCGTGAAGGAGGAGGCGGGCCGCCTGAGGGAGAGGACAGCGTCCTCCCTCCATCCCAGCCGCAGCGGTAGACGCCCACGGCGTCGGACGTCGCAAGACGATCTCCGGCCACCGTAGGCGCGGGCATGCGGGCAACGAGTAATGGGCGACTCGCTGTCCGACCATGGACCATGCCCGGGTCGACGGCGCGTTGTGTTCCACGCGCGCCTCAAAGAGTGTCAGCATAGTGACGGGGCCTGTAGAGGGCCAAAGCCTGCCGGGGTCGCGGGACCAAGGGATTACCGTGACCCCGGTACGTAAAGGGCTATTGAAGGACACCGTGGATTTTAGTCAGTACAAGTCTGACAGTCCCTCCCGCCCTGCCCTGGGTGGGAGGACTCATTTGATGATTTTACCACGATAAAAAAAAAAAAAAAAAAAAAGCATATGCTGCGAAGCCCATCTTTACAAAATCAACGACATTTCTGTTTCTACGAAAACTTCTTTTAACCCACGTAACTTTGGCGGGACTGAACGAATTACCGTGACCCCAGAACGTAAAGGGTTATTGAAGGACACTGTGGATTTTAGTCAGTACGAGTCTGACAGTCCCTCACGCTCTGTCCTGGGTGGGAGGACTCATAAGATGATTGTACCACGTAAAAAAACCAACTTTTTCACTATCGATTAAAATAGCAATACGGTTGAGTTGTTGTATAACAGCATCTACGGGGTAAATTTTATATCCTAGAACATAAAGTTGAATTAAAAATCTTTATAAAATGATATACAGCCACATATATATCTATATCTGTGTATAAGTACAGCGCTTTCGACGATCAACGTTTGCCACTTGTCTGGGGGGCAGAGATATATGTAGGTACATGAATAGGTTCCGAAACATTAAGTAACATATCTGTTTATCAAATCGAAAAATTGATTTTCGACTTACGTGACCTACACTGATTTAGTCTTAATAAATACGTCAAAATAATGTACAAAAATATATAATTCTTTTTAAAAACTTACACAAAAGTCCTTCTAATACTTCTCATCCCCCAACTCCTAGAGACTCGCTACAATTACTCCTATCAATACGCACGGTGACGCCGCCGCAAGTGTTGCCGTCATGTCTGTCCCTCGGCGATGACGTCAGCTGTGACGTCAACGCCGTCGTCACTACGCGGTGTGACGTCAAACGGCTCGATCACGCACTAAGAAAGATCTTTGAGGATAAGTATGAGGTAAGGTGGTCCTGACAATCGTTATTATGTAACTAAGTAGGATCGGACCTGTATTCTTCTGTATTTTTATACGCAGGTGAAATCTGCAAGTATATCCTATATGTTCAAAAGAATTTTCAAAATCTGTTTATAGGTTTTTTTTATCGGTAGTATCTCTAGAGATTACAATCAAACTTTCCTAAGTATGCAAATAGAAGTATGAATAAAAAATTGTATTACTTATCTCGAACGTATATTTCTGTAATATTTTTCAGAATTCACTAATCGTGATGCCTTGCGATTGGACATCTTTGTTACTCGATTTGTACTGTTTTTAGTTGTCACTGGATTTGGACAAAGAAATGGAACAGTCACCGCTTATAAGAAGCGAAATTACGACTCATGCTAAAGATTCGGTAAGTTGGGTTTTTTTTTTTTTTTTTCATGGCTACCTATTACCTGCCGGGGAGCGGTGAATGCGCAAGTGGACCCGCACCCCCGGCTTAAAGCAGTAAAGGACACCGTGTGGATTTAGTCAGTCGAGTCTGACATGCCTCTCCGTCTTCCCCAGGCGGAGGAAGTCCATGAGGATTTCCACACGTAAAAAAAAGGGCTAAGTACCTCTTAGTCGTTATTTCCCTTAATCGTGTCTGGGATTCCAATATGTACCTATAGGTATGTAGTTAAATTAACTTCAACCAGGAAGTAGATTCGGACAGTACGACAAATGATGCACTAGCTGTAACTCGCAGTTTCACCCGCTGCTCGGCTCCTACGAGTCGTAGATTAAACAAACTCTTTAGCTTTGTTATATTATTAAAATTTTTGTATTTAGAGTCACAGTTTTAGGACGAAAAATTATATTTTCTGAAGTTGTCTTGAAAAAGCAGGACTGTACCTGTGTAAATTATGCTCCAACTTTGGATAAACCCCAAATATATGTATATCCTGGTACACATGGCTTATCAAGCCACTGTATAAAACCAGTTTATCGTGGTCTCACTTTGTATTTTCTTTCCAAACATTCGATGATCAGCTTATACTGGTTTTGCACAGCTTGATGGATAATATAACCGTGTATACAGCTGGTAACTTTTGCACGTATCGCAGCTGTCAAAATAAGCTGTCAGTATATTTGATTTTTGTAAATGTGGGTAGTTGAATATTTGAAGTAACAAATATTATTGTGTAGGACGAAGACCCGAGGTTTTCGCATCCAGTTGAAGTGAAACGACGTAAACATTCAGGTTAGTTATTGTTTATTTATTTATTACAGTGATTATTGGTTAAGAAATGGTGTTAATTCTTTATGAGTGAATGAGTGTTAAATTATAATTAAATGATGTTCGTTTGATCGGGTTTTCAAGTGTTGTTTTCTGTATAAAATAAACCGATAATGTTAACATAAACATAATCGCACCCTTTTTTTTTATCGTGGTAAAATCATCAAATGAGTCCTCCCACTCAGGGCAGGGCGGGAGGGACTGTCAGACTTGTACTGACTAAAATCCACGGTGTCCTTCACTAGCCCTTTACGTACCGGGGTCACGGTAATCCCTTGGTCCCGCGACCCCGGCAGGAACATCGCACCCTTAGAACATAAATGGCACTAAACGAAAATGTTAATTTTACAGTATGGCCGTTTTAAGATTTTTAAAGAATTGAATGGGTGATATGGAACTAAAAAAAATAGAAATAAACAATGATACAATAATTTTCGTTTAGTGCCATTTATGTTCTAAGGGTGCGACATGATGCTCCCCGTAGCATTAGGCAGAACTTTATATCTATCTTCTGTCATATATAATTGAAAGTAAACTAACATCTAAATTGACCTTTCAGTATCTATTCATTATTTTCATTCCGAATATATTTTAATGAATTTGAATAATATTTAACTTGTAGAACAATTAAAATAAATAGGTACATCTTGTAATGTGGTACTGCGTTTGTATCCCAGGACTAGAAATTTGTACTAACTATTAGGTACACCTGTATTAAAATAATATGAAAATGCAGGATACATAGTAAAGCCACGTCAGCCGGTCTCGTGCATGTCCCCGTCTACGGCGTCGACGAGCTCGCTGGCTCAGGTGAGTTTTTTTATGGAAATTTGCATGTACAGTATAACATATTTCAAGGACTGGACCTACTTAGTACTGAGTACTTCAATAATAACGTTTTGACTGAAAATTATCTTTCAACTGTTAAAGGGCCTTTAAATGATATAGGCAAAAGAGTACAAACATATTTATGACTGAAAATTACAGTATCTTGTGTAAAATACTTCAAGTGGGTCTGAAAGCAAATACTTGACAATAAGAACGTAATAACTTGTTGATAACTTTGTACTGCTTCATTCTGTACAGAAGTATGTGGATACCAGAGGTATGTGGATTTGAGATGTATTTACTGTTTTTTTTTTGTTCAATTGTCCCAATTAAATTTCGACCATTTTCCGTATGTCTTGCTATTTATAAAATCCACACTATATTTTAGTTACCTTTCAGCTTCACGAAAAGCTAGCAGCATTACCTCGATACCGCTACGATAAAGAGCCAGTAAGCGTATGCGCTCTCCCCGAACTATCCGTAGTCACAGAACATAGTGAAGTCGACGACAGACAAAGCCTCAACACCACACTCAAATTTAAACCTTACGGCGTTTGCTATAAGAACCTGAATGCGCTAGAACTGGAGAATAGAAAATCTCAAAGCGATCCGGAATCTTCTAGACAGACTAAGAGAGGTCGAAGGCTTTCCCCTACAATTAAGGAAGATACCACCAGCTGTTTGCTAGTTGCGACAATTGGGTCAGCTGACGATTCAGTCATCAATGATACTGTGGAAAGGCTGTGTAAAAATAAAGATTATGCTACTGACAATATAGTTGATTTGTTAGTACAAGAGGCTTTGCAAGCTAAAGACGATAGGGATAAATCTGACAGCGGAATAAACACAGGAGAAAGGAAATGTGATGAACAAGATAATAGTGAAACGATTGATAATACACCGGATGTAGATAAAATAAAATTGAGTAAACTACCAAAGAAATCTAAAGTGGTCTCGTCAACTGATGATGAGTCAAACACAGAGCCTGTTAATGAAACACCGTCTTTCGTGAGCACACGAAAGAAGAATAAGAATGTGCTGAAAGATCCAGCTCCAAGAAATGCCTTCGATCAACAAGTAGTTGAAGAATTCTTCGCCCAGCATATCACTGAAAATAAAGATCGTGAAATTACCATAAGTCCAACATTAGCTAAGAAAATCAACGAAACCAGTTCAGAAACTAGCGATAATTTTGGCGAAAACATAAATTTAAATGGGGAAGATTTAGAAGAGGATATTGAACCCTACGATTTTAACAATATCGAGGTTTTGGAATGTCTTAATAACATAGTCGATAAAGTGTGCGATGATTTTGATAAATATTTGAATAAGGAAGATGAAATAACAGCTGATCTCAACGATAGTATTGACGATGATATACCGTTAAAAGATATCATAAATACTATTCAAAATATCGAGTCCAAAAAAGATGAAACTTCAAAGAAATCTGCAGCTAAAAAGAAAATTAAATTGAAATATAAGATTAAAACTCCTAAAAAGTCTAAAGCTCGTGCAGCTAAGAGGAAGAGTAAACTTGTTATAGAGTCTGCATCAAAAATGTCTACTATAATAGAAGATAAGGGTCTAGAGAGCGCAGTTGAGAGCAATGAAGACATTATCCCGCTAGTGACTAAGGAACCGCAAGAAAAAATAGAAAACGAAAAAACAGATTCACCTGCCATTGATGCGGGAGGTTCGAAAACGCCTTTAACCCGCCGAAAACGTAAGCTTTATTCGCCAAAAGACGAGGAACTGGCTGCAGATTCTACCAAACTACCAAAAGATGACGCACCGCATATTAAATCACCCGAGCCGGAAGATGGTACCGTGGAATCGGAAATAATACAAATAAAAAAGACGCCGAAATCTAAAGCCACTTGCTACAAGGATATTGAAAAAGATCGGCAAAGGATTCGAATGCCACGTGCAAGGAAAACTAAGATCTCCGAACCTGCTTCTCCCAGAACTAAAAAATTGAACGATATATTTGATAAAGTAAAAGATTCAGCTAACAGTGAAAAAGTAAGAATAGCTGAAAATAACTTTGACGCTGACGTCTACAACTTTACTAGTGACAGTGAAGATGACTTCAAGGTTAAAAAGATAGAAATATCTAAAAGAAATAGTACGACTACTGTAGCTAGTACTGAATCCGCAGTTTCTAAGCGTGGACGTACACTAAAGAAAATAAAATACACCGATAATAAATCTTCAGATGAAAGCAATAAGATCAAACGTAAAGTTAATAGAAAACCTAGAACTAAAAAGAGAGTGAACGTTGAACAAGACGAACTGGTTGATGAACGAATGAGACATCCAAAAGATGTATTGAATACTTCAGTAGTCGTTGAAACTGATAAGAAAACAGTAACCGAACCTGATTTAGTACTAGTAACAGCTCCAGAAATGGAAGTAATTGAAGATGAGAGTAACGATAAACAAGACACCAGTAACAAAAAGAAAGGAAAGAAGATTAAAGTAGAATCGTCCGCATATAAACGACCAAAAAGAGTACTTAACAAGGCTGTAGTTGAAAAGGTGATCAATTTCGATGAAGATAGAACTGAAAGTCCTTTACCAGGGCTTTTAGTTGAACCAGTTACGACCAACAAAGATGATGCTAACGATATATCAGCGACACTGGTTGATAAATTCAGGAAAATTTATCAGGAAGGTTCTGATAATTATATAAATGAGTCTAATACAACACAGAATTTACTGTCAGACGTTGAAAGGATCAACAATTATAGTCCACAAAATATTGATATTACTGAAGATTTGATACATATTGAGGACTTACAGACCAAAGATGAGCCGAAACCTAAAGCAAAAAGTTTAAAAAATAAAAAATCAAATAGTATAATACTTAAAAATACAACGAAAAAAATAACGCCGCAAAAGGTGATTAAAGAGAACTTAGAAACTATAAGCATACTTGAGACAACTGACGTCAAATCTGACAAAACTATTGCAACGATTGGAATAACTGGTCACGGAGAAATTCAGGAAGCACCGCCTAGTCCGGAGCTAATAAATGAAAGGCTAGAACCTCGGAGCTTAGAGTTTGAAGATCTAAGCCATTCCATGAAGGATTACTTCAACAAACTAACGAAAGAAATGGACGAGGCAAATAATCGTGAATCTAATGGTTCCAATGATGAAAGTGCACGTAAACCCAGTCCTAAAGCAGATAGTGTTAAGTCTCAATCTCCCGTGGTGTCTGTAAAAAGGTTGTCTTATGAAGATATAAGTAGATGGTTGCCTTCAAGACGTAATTCAGATTCAGAATCATACGTTAGTGCCAAATCTGCGGTAAAAGAGAACAGTAAAGAAAATGTCATCGAAGTAGTTGAAAATCCAAAAATAACGGAAAAGAAACACGAAGATAATGATTCAGATGTGTCTGAATTTAATGAAACAATTCGAAGATCTTTGCGCCTGATTTTTCAAAGCTCGCAAATTGGTAAAATTAACAAAAGCGGGCACACTGTTAAGGATTCTGAATCGGAAAGTGACGGTGAATCTGTAAAAGAGATTATTAAGAAAAAGAAAGGTACGCGCAAAGTTGTAGAAGCTAAGAAAAGGGTTAAAACTCCAGAAAATACTGTTAAAAAGGCGGTTATAAGGAAATCTATCATATCACCAATAAAATTGTTTGACGAACTAATATCTAACTCGGATAAACAGTCAGAAACAACTTTATCAGACGATGAAGAATATATGAAAGGGATAATACACACACAATCAAAGAAAAAAACTGAAATTACTGAAGAAAAAACACCACAGATAATAATTCAGCCCAAAAAAGTGATACCAACAATAAGTTCAGCTTCGAGTCACTCTAAAATCAGTACGTCAACGAAAATAGAAGATTCCGGTAGGATATTGAAAAGGAATTCGGGAGCAGAAAGATTCGATTGTAAAAAGAGGAAAGTTGAGGTTAATAATAATGAGGAATTGTTGTCAAGTGGAGTGACGGTGTCCAGTGTAGATGATTGGTTCAAGAGGATGGAGCCGGGGACCAGCAGACGTGAGTTTTTTATTTTTAAATATTTAAAGGTACTGTTAGAAAAGCTACAATTTGGAATGGAGAGGCCAATTTGGATATCTACATGTGTTATGTTGTAAAAACCTTCTATTTTACCAAAAATTAACTACAAAAAGATTGTTTTTCAGCTGAATCAATAAATGCGTCGACAAGACACATTATGCAAGAAGTATTGGAGAGGTTGGATACCACGTTAGTTGAAATAAAAAGGAATACTAGTAAAAAGTACGTATGCCATAGAATTTTATGTCAGAGTAGGCTCAGTAGAGATAATTATGACGCTTAAATCGAAATTGCAATACCACATAAAGAGATTTGTTTTGTCCCACAACGCGGCGGTTCCATTGTTGTTGTTGTTGTTTTATTGCTGTTCCAATGTTTTTGTGACTGGGACTGCAGCTCTATGAAAGTTCACAAGTTACTGTAACTTGCCAAATTTTTTTTTTATCGTGTAAAAGTCATCAAATGAGTCCTCCCACCCAGGGCAGGGCGGGAGGGCTCATTTGATGACTTTTTGGGAGGACACCGGGGTTTTTTGTCAGACTTGGACTGACTAAAATCCACGGTGTCCTTCAATAGCCCTTTACGTACCGGGGTCACGGTTATTCGTTAGTCCCGCGACCTCGGCAGGCTTTGGCCCTCTAGAAGGGGGTCATCGTGCCCCCGTCATTTTGCTGACACTCTTTGAGGCGCGCGTGGAACACAACGCGCTGTCGACCCGGGCATGGTCCATGGTCGGACAGCGAGTCGCCCATTATTCGCTGCCGGCATGCCCGCGCCTATGGTGGCCGGAGCCACTGCGGCTGGGGTGGAGGAAGGACGCTGTCCTCTGCCTCACGCGGCCTGCCTCCTCCTTCACGGTAACTTGCCTACTTGCAATAAATGCTTTGATTTCAAATGTTTTAGGTTCATACACTTATTCGTGGACGCTCAGAAGCATTTGAGTGAGTTGAAGGAGAAACGGCGCGACATGTACAGTGAGGTGGCCACGGATATACTGAGCGAAGTCGTTAAGGTCATGGATTCAAAGTTCGCTGGTCTGAACAAGAGGTGAGATTATACTTTGTAGTTAGGAGCTACCTGCTTAGTACCTACTTGAAGTTGTGGTGGTAACGAACCCCTGCCTGGAGACATTTTGGCCCGTTCACGATCTTCTAACAGTGGCGGGAAGCGGGTGGCGAGCGGTAAGTTCAAATGTATAGAAATGTTTGAAACACGCCACGAGGCGCCGCTAGTGGCAAATTCGCGTAGTTTGAAGTAATTAATGTCTTATTCGCGCCGCCCGCTGCATTGCTTAACGCTAACATCAAAGTCGTGAACGAGCTGTTGGATTCAAGGCACACCAAAGGATTTTCGGTTAAGCAGCACACTACCCCCTCTAGGTAGATTTGCAAGATGCTACTTAAAAAAAAGGTGGTAACGAAAAGTCCATCGTCAACATAGATAGCAATTCACTGGTACCTTTACCTGAGCCAGGGTTACAACCAACGGGCACGCCGCAAACACGGCAGTAAGACCCCTCTTTGAGGAGTGGCTGGATATGCGTCACGGCGTCCTTACCTACTGCATGACTCAGGTCACTGTCTGATTTGTAAGAAAGGAACGCCTGGGTGTCACCACTGCGAGGATCGTCCGGAGGACACGGTGGAGCATACGGTGCAGGACTGCCCCGCTTGGGCAGAGCACCGCCGTGTACGAGCACAGGCGATAGGTGGAGACCTCTGGCGCCCGTTACGGAGTCGCGTCATGTTACGGAGCGACCGACCTGAAGAAGACACTCGCGCGCAATGAATGGAGACTTTAAAATTTAATATCGTTCTGTAGAATAATTTCATTCTCAAACCTCAGCGGGTGAGACCGCAGGTATAACCCAAAACATCCATCAAAATGTATATTTTCGTCTCCAGATTACAAGACTTAGACGATAACTTCATGTGCGAGCTCAAGCAACGTTCCGTGGACCTGATCAGAGAGGACTGCAAGCATACCAAGGCTATGGTGCGGATCTTGAAGGAGGATGTACAGGTCGTGATTGACCATATGGAGAGGCAGGGTCCTCTGTGAGGTGTTTGTAGGTAGGTTGCGCAGGAGCTTAATTAGTATGGGATATTCTTTGGAATTGACTAACTGTCATGGATATAAAATCAAATCTGATGTTTCTTGCGATTCAGACGCAGATCAGAGTTATCTCTTGAAGACTTATGTGCCGTCTCGTAATGGGGTATTTTCACGGGTCTATTTTTCAATAGATTTAGCCGTGCGAGGAAAATCGACCGGTTAAAGGTGAAGTCGACTAGTTTTGTATTACTGCTATATTTTGCAAGCGATCCGACTAGTGACTAGTTGCAAGGCTAGTCACCAGGCAAAAATAGGGTAAATAAATAGGTGTTTACAGATTTATATTGACCTGCACATAAATTACAAGAAACTCAAGAAATGGTTTCCGCCATAAGCAACACGTTCAACAATTTCAGTTTTAATACGGGTTTTTTTTATATTATTAATTACCAGCTTTTTACCTCAACTCCCAATACTAATAAACTCGTGCGCATTCTATCACATAAAAGTTGTATCACCTCAAGGTATTAAGTATCAGTTTATAAAGTTATTTTTATATCCTAACTGGTACTGTATCTAGTGTAAAAATGTCTATATTATTTTTGTTATATCAATTGAATGTTATTTTATGATTTTCATTACAAGATTGATGTATACTACTGTGAATTCTGCTTAAACATTTAAGCCTTTGTCAAACAGACTGGCGTGGCGAATGCGAAGCGTGACGATTTTATTTGTAATGTATGGAATTGTTTGAATCCAGTCACATAGAACAGCGAAAGCGATTCGATAGCGTGACAGAACTATCGGACTGACGTCTCGCTTCGGTTCGGTATCGCCTCGGACTCGCTTCGCTTTCGCCTGTCTGTTTGACAAAGGCATTAGTAAGGGTGCGTCCACAATGAAACACTTGATGCGTTAGAACCGTTTAGTGTGTGCATTTACAAAGTAAAAGTTTCTAACATACATTATGTTTGCTTGAAAATGCAGAAGTAAAACGTTTCTATATCTGACTTTCGTTGACGTAAACATGCATCTTAAAGAATTTATGCCTTTGTCAAACAGACCGGCGAAAGCGAAGCGTTTCCGAACCGAAGCGAGACGCCAGCGGGACGTCAGTCCGATAGTTCTGTCAAGCTTTCGCGTTTCTATATGACTGGATTCAAACAATTCCATACATTACAAATAAAAATGTCAAGCTTCGCTTTCGCCACGCCAGTCTGTTTGACAAAGGCTTTAGCAATTGCACAGAGTCAACCCGTTTCTAGAGCGAGTCTCGACTCACAGAAAATGATTCAAATATGAACTTTTTATTTTGAAAATTCCACTGTAAAATCACACCATAAGCCTTAAATTTAAATGCGTGTAAAATGTGAATCGAGTCGATGCGGGGGCGCCGCGACTACCACAGTTGTCGAGTCGATATCGAGTCTGTATAACGTGCAAATACCTTTACGCAAGTATTATTCGCAAGTGTAATACTTGAGTAAGGAGCGTAGTATTTAGTCGCAAGTATTATAATCTATACTATAATAAATAGTACATAAAAATTTAGTTAATTTTATCAAATGTTTAATTCTGTTAATGTTATGAAGTTTAATGCCAACGATGATTGTTAAATTCTTTTTTATTTATTTTTAAGCGATTCATATCAAATAAGGTATGCAGTTTTCAGTTAAGATTTTTAAAAGTAAAAAAAAATAAAAAAATACCATTTTTATTTCACATGTTTTATTTAATAACTTATGTAAATATATACCTAAATAACAACCAACTTAGTATCACTTTATTGATGACAATTTTTAGCAATTTACGATTGATTCTTCCAATATTAATTGGTACCTTGCATAACTTGACCCCTCTAAAAAAGAATAGGGAAAACGGGGGTCAGGTAATGCTGGGCAGTATACTAGCTCATCAATATAATTAGATCACTCGGTGGAATGCCACTGACCCATCTGCTAGGAGCCTTAAGCTCTCTTTTTTTAATTTCTGCAAACATTTGCAAGAACGAATACTTGTGAAAATGTTTCCATTCTTTATGGACTAATTTAAAAAATGAACAACGCATGTCGTCTCTTCTATTATCAATTTGTAAGAAAATGTTAATAATCATCATTCGTTTTTTATTGTACAAAATCCGTAGGTGCTTGGGGATGGTCGCGGGACTGTACGAATTACCGTGACCCCAGAACGTAAAGGGCTATGGAAGGACACCGTGGATTTTAGTCAGTACGAGTCTGACAGTCCCTCTCGCTCTGCCCTGGGTGGGAGGACTCATTTGATGATTATACCACGATGCAAAAAAAAAAGGTGCTTGGGGATGCAAATCTCTCAGTATTATGTCACAGATAATCTTCTCTGTCGCGGGATTGTCTTATCAGCCGTGACACTGGAACGTAAAGGGCTATTGAAGGACGCCGTGGATATAAGTACAAGTCTGACAGTCCCTCTCATCCCACCCTGAATGGGAGGACTCATTTGATAACGATAAAAAAAGATAATCTTTTCTGGATTCCGCATAGAAGGCAACTAACGCGCGTCACATGTTGTATTTGCCATTACTGTTCATGTTATGCTGTCTATATACTCTTAGAACGTTTTCTATCAAAAAAGATTTTTTTTAGTCAAGTTCAAGAACGATCATCTATGTAGTTTGCCTGCCTTGAATGGGAAATTGAAGGCAGTTACCTTGTGTATAGCTACTATAACTAAGTTTACAAAAATATTATATTCTGGTGATTAAATCATATTCGCCATCAAATTCTTTAATTCTTACTTCACAATCATCATAATTATAAAGCTTATGTAAAGCATGCTGTACATAATGTTCAGTGGCCCGCATTATGACGTCTTAAAACTAGTCTTGTTAGAGTGAGCGAAAGAGACAGAGCTATACAAGTCGTCTAGCGTCTCGTTCACTCACTGGAACAAGCCTGGTTTTAAGACGTCATAATACGGCCCCAAGTCGACTTAGCCGTGCGGTAATAGTTATTTATGCAACTGTTGTATAATCAGGGGTATTAAAACACGAATGTGGGTTTATCACACGAGGCGTAGCCGAGTGATAATAGTATCACATGAGTGTTTTAATACCTAATTATAACAGTTGCATACTAGTTATTTATGCAACTGTTGTATAATCAGGGGTATTAAAACACGAATGTGGGTTTATCACACGAGGCGTAGCCGAGTGTGATAATAGTATCACATGAGTGTTTTAATACCTAATTATAACAGTTGCATACAAGACTTTATCTACAATCATGATGTGAATTAAATAATAAAAGATTTTCATACCATAGGGTGTTGTACAGAACTATGCGAATTCAAGATGGCGGGAAATAACACGATAAGACGAGAATCCGAAATTACGAATTAGTCTACAATTTATTGTTCTTTTTTTGAAATTCATTATAACACGCGTTTGGATGATATAATGATCATTATAGCATTGAGTGTTTTAATGTTGGCAATAAGCTAATTGTTATAGGTTCTTTTATAGAGGATTAATAGCATGATAGTAGATAAAAGAATTTATCTACAATCATGATGTGAATCCTCTATAAAAGATTCTCATACCATAGGGTTTTGTACAGAACTATGTGAATTCAAGATTGCGGGAAATAACACGATAAGACGAGAATCCGAAATTACGAATTAGTCTACAATTTATTGTTCTTTTTTCAAAATGTTAGCGATCTGGTGGTGAAAATGTCATTGCATGAGAATGTTCTTTTTTTGAAATTCATTATATCACGCGTTTGGATGATATAATGATCATTATAGCATTGAGTGTTTTAATGTTGGCAATAAGCTAATTGTTATAGGTTCTTTTATAGAGAATTAATAGCATGATAGTAGATAAAATACATAATATACATTTGATTTCACCGTCCTGCTCATGCCGATTCTGGTCGATTCGACGATGTGCAGCGCCCTTCGACATATAGTATAAAAATAATTAAAATTATTGCAACTCACAAAACACTTTACATTTAGGAACATGCCAACTAAATGTATACTAAAACTAACAACAAAATTGTGAAAATAATATTCAATCTGTAATGAAAATTGAACTATTTACATTTGTGATAAGGTTCATAATGCTTTGTTATCTATCTAACTCTTATTAAATATTAATTAAATAAATAGTTTGATAGTTGAAAATACTCTGCGATGCGCTCTATATTCAAGGAGATGGAATTTTGAAGCGGTTACATTTTTTTTTGTACCAACATCCTCTGCGCTTACGCATTCCTTTGAATACTAAAACCTCTGTGCGTTATGCTTGTTAAAAGACATTAATTAGTACAAAATTGTTATTCTAACTAACTATTTACATTATTATGTTAATGCTACAGTATTATTGTTTGTATTACAAGTTTAATAAGGTGTAATTTAGTATGTCCATTGCACTTTGTTTATTTTTAATATCTGATGTGTTTAAGTCGAGAGTGAATAGGTTACTTCTAGGCATGCGTGCTTCACCATCGACCACATCATTGCTTACATGGCCAGGCGGTAGGTTCTTGACAAATGTACAGGGGCCATATTATGACGTCTTAAAACCAGGCTTGTTCCAGTGAGTGAAAGAGGTGGCGCTAGACGACTTGTATAGCTCTGTCGCTTTCACTCACTGGAACAAGCCTGGTTTTAAGACGTCAAAATACGACCCCAGATAGTTCGTTCATAAAGTTAGAAGAGTAAAATTCGAAAAATGGTTGAACCGAGCAGGTCATCTCTGAACTGTAACATCGATAACTCGAGGTTGTGAGACACCAGGGCACTTCCGGCGTAGTCCGACCCTGGCAAGTGTAATGATGACGGATGACCAATTGACCATAACACTTGCAACATGATAAGTCCACAATTTTAAGTTCTAATGAAAGTGTTACCTATATCAGTTTAAAAACTTGACTCGATGACGCGATGCGACGCAATTCGATCAATTCCAACTACAAGTGAAAATCATCTTTACCACTACGACATATGACATAAAACGTGCGGTTATCTACGGGTAGATGATAAACAGAATACGCTCGCCACGACGACGTAAGTCAGTCGAATTGCGTCATTATATGGAAGTAGCAAGGACGATTTTCATTTTTAGTTAGTAGAAATTGCAAATCTTATGAGCAAGTTCGGTTATACTGCACAATTATTATTTCACTTCACATTAATCCGACTCTGCGCCGGATTCGGACCCGCTGGTCGCACTGCACTGTGTGCTGTTGTGTGGGTACTAGGAGTCCTCCTGCGACGTGGCCACCTGCGCCAGGAACACCTGCTGCTGGGGCTGGTGCTGCGCTTGGGATTGGACCTGGCAAAAAAAGAACTTGGTTATTTAGAAGTTTTTTGGGTGGTAAGTGGCTCCACCTGGTGGTAAGCGGTTATTACTGCCCAATGGCGCATTTTAATTGATAGGGAGTCCTCGCAGGCGAGATAACAATCAATGTAAGTTACAAATCGATATGTGTTCGTTAGGTCCGTCTGCAGTGAGTCCCCGCTTGCTTTATACCGACCGTGATATCGACCAATGAAATTCATTCGTCGATATACAGCTTGCGGGTCTGCCATTTGTCAATAAATGGTAACGAACATGGAGGTTTTCCTACACCCCTCACACGTCCATCAACTAATGAAAACGGTTCCCCGAATGCGGGCTCAGTGGCACACGTTCCAGAAATCTCTCGCACCCGGCATGCGGGCCCTAACAACTAATGAAATTGCGCCGTAAAGCATTGGCTTATCTACAATGATAAAAAATACTCTTGGGTAAGCTACCGGGTCGCGGGACTAACGAATTACCGTGACCCCGGACCGTAAAGGGCTATTGAAGGACACCGTGGATTTTAGTCAGTACAAGTCTGACAGTCCCTCCCGCCTTGCCCTGGGTGGGAGGACTCATTTGATGATATTACCACGATAAAAAAAAAGGTAAACTCCCGACTGGTCATGACGGCCAATATGAACGGACCGAACGACGAATTTCATGTCACAAAAGTGGTAGTTTCTTTACTGTACAATATTACGGTAGAAATATCGAATAATAAGTGGTAGGTTCGACACCACTGAGAAGTGGTTCACTCTAATAGTACTTACGATGGGAAATTTGGAAACTAAATTTAAAAAAGTTGCCCAACATTAGGAATTTCTTCTGTATCGTAAGTGCGTTTACAAATATAGAAAACTCACACAAACATCCAGACCTGGAACAACTACTTGCAGATCATACAAATATTTGTTCCGTACGGGGATCGAACCCGCGATACGCTGCGCTATAAATAAATTCCCTATGGAGTAACTTTCTTGGTCGCGGGACTGTACGAATTACCGTGACCCCGGAACGTGAAGGGCTATTGAAGGACACCGTGGATTTTAGTCAGTACGAGTCTGACAGTCCCTCCCGCTCTGCCCTGGGTGGGAGGCGATTACAAGCACGACACCATTACGTTCAATAAAGTACCACTATTAAAAGAAAGCTATGTTATTTACCTGTGCGAGCGGTAAGTAATGGGCGACTTGCTGTCCGACCATGGACCATACCCGAGTCGGCGGCGAGTTGTGTTCCACGCGCGCCTCAAAGAGTCCCCTATAGAGGGCCAAAGCCCCTGCCGGGGTCGCGGGACTCACGATTTACCGTGACCCCGGAACGTAAAGGGCTATTGAAAAACACCGTGGATTTTAGTCAGTACGAGTCTGACAGTCCCTCCCGTTCTGCCCTGGGGACTCATTTGATGATTTTACTAGGCTAAAAAAAATATGTTATTTACCTGTATAATCTGTGGTGACTGCTGCGACTGCGCCTGTATGATGATCGGCTGGTTCGGGTTGTTCTGTACTTGTAGCCGGATCATGTTCAGTTGTGCTTGAGTGAGCTGGATCTGAGAATATAAAAGTATAATTTTTACAGCGCGGTTCCAAAATAAAGATTTCCTGCTAGTCTAAAATTACTACATTATCAAAGTTGCTAAAATTGTTCTTTAGCAATTATCTACTCTTTTGATCAAGCAATAAAATAGAATATTCCATGTTACGAATTTTGTTTCAAATTACGATAAAATCGAAAACGCTCAGGGTCAATTCACACCGAGCGATGACGCTGCGCGCACATTTCAATAGAGCTACTCAAAATCTAACTCTATTTACTACCCATTACAACGCCAATGGGATTTTTTTTCCAAACTGTCATTCCTTTCGTAAATTAAATGCTACTGGGAAGTTTAGTGCCCAAAAAAATTATAAAAAAAAACAAATATTATGCCATCGTTGCTCTATGGGAAATTGCGGTACTAATTAGGCCATGGTCAGCCACGTAAATCAAGTGAAACGTCAAGAAAAAAATTAATTCTTTCGAATTTTATTAATTTACTTCGGCAAGACAGATGTTAGTATTTGAATGAACTAAGTAGTGCTACACGAAAAGATACACCTTAAAAAACGCAGCGCGGCGCCTGCTTTTTACTCAAAATTTAACTTTAATAATAATAATAAATAAATATTCCACAACTATCACACAACGCCATCTAGTCCCAAGCTAAGCAGAGCTTGTGTTATGGGTACTAGACAACTGATAAACATACTTATATATTTCTAAATACATACATATTATAGATAAATTACACCCAGACACAGAACAAATGATCGTGCTCATCACACAAACATTTGTCCTGAGTGGGAATCGAACCTACGACCTCTGGCATAGCAGTCAGGGTCACTAACCACTAGACCAACAGGCCTGTCAACTTTATTTACTATGTATATGATACGATACGATAGGATAGATACACATTTGCAGCATCGTTGCGTCGCGTCTCGGTGTGAACTGACTGTAATTCCTCCCTCACAATCATTATACCTGTATCTCCAAAGTTTTAACGTGTTTCAGAATTAATTTGTTCTACTCCTCTAGGCAAGCGGCAAACGATAAATGAAAACGCTCTAGTCTTTAATAGATATTCCACTTTTTCCCTAGAGCATACAGTTGGAAATCTACTTAAGATAACAGAGCGTCTTCTTTTAACTTGTCTAGGCCCTTTTCATTGTTGTAAAATATATTAAATGAGACGTCCCGCCTTGGGTGGAGCCGAAGGGACTGTGAGACTCGTACCCTTTATGACCCCGGTGGCAGTCTCGGACTTGTCTAGGCCCTCAGACAAGAAAGTTGGCTTGTACTTCAGCTGTGGAAACAAGCTGATTATGTTTAATCAATGTTAGCTGAAGTGGCAATGGGCAGGCCATATTGCTCACAGAGCAAATGGTTTATGGGGTAGAAAAGTACAAGAGTGGAGACCACGGACTAGCAAGCGCAGCGTAGGACGTCCACCAACAAGGTGGACAGACGACCTTATAAAGGTCGCCGGAAGACGCTGGATGCAGGTCGCTTCCAACCGGTACATGTGGAGATCTAAAGGAGAGGCATATGTTCAGCAGTGGACGTCCTATGGCTGAGATGATGATGATGAACTTGATCTAATGGTTACTAACCGGCAGTTGCTGCAGCTCCCCGGACGGCGTGACCACTTGCTGCACCAACGTCACCGGTTGTTGGGACACCGCCACGTTGTTCGACGATGATGATGTTGACGCTGCCGATGCTTGCTGGAAAACACAAGTTTTTTTTTTTAAAATTAATTACTAACTGTTCCCTTTCTTAAAGAGTGTCAGCATAATGACGGGGCCTCTAGGGGGCCAAAGCCTGCTGGGGTCGCGGGACTCACGAATTACCGTGACCCCGGTACGTAAAGGGGCTATTGAAGAACACCGTGGATTTTAGTCAGTACGAGTCTGACAGTCCCTCCCGCTCTGCCCTGGGTGGGAGGACTGATATGATGATTGTACCACGTAAAAAAAATAATACTGTTCCCTTTGGTTTAATCCCCGTCGGTAAAAGAACTACCTAATACAAAAATAATTATTACATTTGAACCAGTAATTCCTTAGATCGTTCAGCCAAACAGACAAACTTTTCATCTCTATAATGTTAGTATAGCTTTGATAACGTCGTTTATAAGAATCAAATTCTGGGAAAAAAGAGCCATATTAAAAAAAAAAGATACCTGTACAACATTCGCGCAAGGCTGTAACACTATCTGCTGCTGCGTCTGCGGTTGCGCTTGCGCAGCGTTCTGCATTGCCGCGTGGTGATGAGCTACCTGAAGACAGAAATTATAAATTGTTAATTAGATAGTATAAATCAGACTTGTCTAAATCTGTCGGGGCTTGTTTTTAAATTCTGACTCGTACTGACTAAAATCCACGGTGGCCTTCAATAGGTACGTTCTGGGGTCATGGTAATTCGTTAGTCCCGCAACCAGATAGATAGAGTCATAGATTTAAAGTATGGACTGAGCAATAGCTGCCTAAAACGAACCGTACTCTCTAGAAAGACTACAGTGGGAGACGCCCATGACTACAGACGTTGCAGGACGATTTCGGGCCACAAAATGCATGTTATGTATGTTAAGACAGATGGTCACAAGGTAGAGGCAGTTTCGTGTAACACCCGAAACAGCAAGTTATTCGCAATTTTCTTTGTATTAGTCAAATATTTGAAAATTGTAACTTTAGGAAAAGAAAATATAACCCAATAAGTAGGTGATTCGATAGTTATATTAGTCTAGTTCAGAAGACTACTACTAATAAAACAGTTTATTGAACAATTGTAACACCCGAAACGATGGAATGACCCAAATGTTACCTGATCAGCATGACTGCTCCTGGGAGCGTGGTCGTATCTTGGTTTGTTAGGCTTCACCTCGTGACGCGGCACTATGTCGATCAAGAAATCAAACTGATCGCATTTGGATATCGCCATTGCTATGTCGTTGCGCTGAAACAGTGAATTTCAGGTTTATTATATTTATTTGCTCTTGAGTTCAGAAGGCCGGTAGATAATGGGAGGTTATCATTAAAAAAATATACAGGGTGTAAGAGACATCGACGCACAAACGGATACAATGGGTTCAGGACATGATTCTGGAGGGGGTTCCAGGAATTTTTCGTCGGTTCTTCCCAAATTTTCTCATTTTTTTGCGTTTTTTTTTTACTTTAGACCGTTCATAATCGTTATTCTTACTTAATCCAATGATATTATCAAAAAGTAATTATTTCGCTACTTTCACTAAAAGTAGCAATGTAAATAATACTAGAAATGGGTGTTTTCTCAGCTGTTTATAAAAGTTCAAACAAAAGGTCATCGTATACCTACATACTGTGTCCACTGTCCAGTACCACAGTACCTGTAGTACGTAATGCGCGGAAAATTCCAACACAGGGGCGTCCAGAATCATGTCCTGGACCCATGGTAACCGTTTGAGCGTCGATGTCTCTTACAGCCAGTATATAAACATCCGAATTGATAACCTCCTCATTTTTGAAGTCGGTTAAAAAGCGTTTTTTTTACCTGCAATGTCCTCCGTTTGTTATCTTCAGTGTGCGCCCAGGCTCTTAGCGTAAGCTCGTGTATAAAGATCTCAGCGGCTTTCGCGAACAAAACCGGGGCTTCAGCCGATATCATCTTCACTTCCTCGTCCAACTTCATTATCTTCTTGATGCGGGCTAGAGGCAGCGCTTGGGATTTGAAATCGTCCTGGAAAAAGGTAATAGTATTGTTTTTTTTAAACCTATACGTTGTTCTACTCTAGGAATTTCTCCTGTGTCGTGGGTGCGGTGGACACCGTGGATTTAAGTCAGTACGAGTCTGACAATCCTTCTCGCTCTGCCCTGGGTGGGAGGACTCATTGATGATTTTACCACGTAAAAAAAAAGGTGGCGTGACCGCTGCAGCCGCGCCTTCACAAAGCTTTGTTTATAGAGAATAGCACTGCTGATCGCATGCGATCTCTGTAGTGCCGGCGTCAGATCGCATCGCGTTTCAGCCTTTACAGAGATCGCATCGACAGATCGTGTCGCCGAGACGGGGCGCGCTCTGTGCGTAAACGCCTTTATACCTGAAACATCGGTACGTAAGTATACCAGAAGCACTTACCGAGTTCACTTTCTTGATATCATCAGTGACCTTACACCAGAACTGCTGTAGACTCTGTTGTGGGGACTCTGCTGGTGCGTTCTCTTCTCCTATGATGTCACTGTCCACCTCCTCAGAGACGTTTGAGGAGCCCGCCTGGTCCCTGGGGGACAATGGCATATTTTGTTTTACATGATAGATAGATAGATAAAAGATTTATTCAGTGCAATAGAGACACAAAAACAAATAGGTACATAAAAGGATACACAGTAACAAGGAAAATAAATAATTAGGTAAAACAAAAAAAAAAAGTGACAGATAACAAAAAAAAAAGGTGTGATACCTGCAGAGACTAACAAAATTCAGACGTGACACAAAAAATGTGCGGTGTGTGTCTCAGGATTGCACTGAATGGGTATCCAGCTCAGCGTGTGTCAGGTTAATACCTGACGCTGATATTCTGCTGGATCCCTGTAGTGACATACGGACGCAAAGCGGGCGCGACCACACAGTCGTCCAAAATGTGCGGGTGGACATCATAACTTCATCACAACTAGAAAACTGATGGGCAGAATTGACCTAATTCTTCGACGATCAATAATTCAGTCGTCCCCTTAGTAATACAGAAGTCGAGTATTTTTGGTTTGTCTAGATTCTAGACATCAACCTAAAAATCTAGACTCTAGATAATAAAATAAACATTGGGTGGTTAGTGACATTTGATGTTTTTGTGTGTCTCAGTTTTTCTTGACTAACTCTGAAATCGAGAAACAATATGCTGGTCCGTATATTTAGATGATTTATTTTCATGAGCACAAATGTAGAGGGCAGCTATATTTTTGCGAGTTCAGGCTTTGTTCACATTGTTCATAATGGCGAGAATTTTTTTTTCGTCGTAAAATCATCAAATGGGTCCTCCCACCCAGGGAAGGGTGGGAGGGACTGTCAGGCTTGTACTGACTAATATCCACGGTGTCCTTCAATACTGGCGTCGTAAATGAAAACACAGTAACTTCAATGGCTGTTCATTGGAAGTTACTGTGTTTTCATTTACGACGGCAGAATAGCCCTTTACGTTCCGGGGTCACGGTAATTCGTTAGTCCCGCGACCCTGGGAACGATATGGCTTTCCGTAACTATTGTTCTGTTTCTAAAAAAACTTTTTTTTATGTTTTTTGTGGCAATTGTTGTATGCGATTACGTTCGAAGTTAATGCCTGGCTTATCATGTTGTAGGTATTTATGTACATTTATAACCATCAAAATTTTCCTTGACTTTAAAATACGCAATGCTTTACTTAGGTACGTAAGTATTTTAAATATCAAATACCCAAATAATACATTACTTACTATCGTTAGGTACATCACCATTGCAGTTCGCCAAAGAGTAAAAATTTTAGGTACAAATCTTTTAATTTTTGACTTATTTTTTTTCTTCATGTCTTTTTCTACGGAAATACAATCGTGTCTTATTTTTAACCGAAAATTTGGGTGCCTTATTATTGCCCGACTTGCCAAAGATAGGTACTTAGGTATATTACGGGTGAGCCTAACTCCTATTGCCATAAACTTGACCACAATCTCGACTTTGTGGTGTTTAAATCTTATTCTAAACATTTTTTTTGTGAAATCTTCTTTCATATTCCTAAGAACAATTAATTACCTACGATACCGTATTACGAGTATTCCGCGCAAGGATTGAACCTGCGCACCTAAGCGCGGGAGCTAGCTAATGCTATAACAAACTGGCGAAATAATTATGCGCCAAATTAAATATAGAAGCGGTTTTCCGAGTGGTTAGTTTATGTATGGTTGTAAATATCAACAGTGAATAGTAAGTGTTCTGGGTTCACTTTGCAGCTAGGTACTGTGTTTTCGGTTTTTTTTTTTACAATTTCTACGAGCAGTCCGCTCAACGAATTATTTTTTTAAAGGTAAAAAGGCCTGAGGCTAATTTATTTTTGCGTTGTGTTTTTTTTTTTTAATAATCAGATAAGAACAAAAATAAATACTTCAGGCAAACCTGGGGCGCAAAGTTATGTTAGTGAACAGTGTTGTATGACATCAGTTGTAGGTAATTAAATATTAAAATGTTCTAACGAAAATAATGATTTAAGGCAAAAATGCCGACTATTTTTTTATAACTGTGATAAAAACAACAATATTTATATTCAAAAAAGGAACTTACGCAGGCACAAAGAAACACACGGACATCTTGTCTCACAAACCAACGACACGCCGACCTCGACTTTTTCACAAATTACAAAGTTTTTCCACCGAAATAAATTAATGGGAAATCGCGATTAGAAAATTAGTAACCGCTTCCAAAGTTAATAAAAACACAGTAACCAATAATCAGTGTAATATTTGGAGATCTCCAATCAACAATTACTGAAAATGCGCCCGACACACGATTCGTCCACCGATGACCAGTCACAAGCTTGACGTATCGATTGTGTTACCATATTTTGCTCTGGTCTAAAATCTACCAACACACTCCCTATTTTAGTTCTAAAATTAAAACAAATCTGAGCCATTTACTAAATATTGAGAAATTACATATTATTAATATTCATAATGTCGAGGAAACTGCATTTTAATTCATAAATCAATATAAAAACCCATTAGACTGAAAATGGTAGGTTTAGTCACAATTATATGGTAACACAGCCGGAAACAGGCCTGCGTCAATCGACGTCACCGAAGTAGCGTCTGCTAAGAAAATGGCGGCGGCGGAGATTCAGATAGTGAATCCTTCTAATTTAACAAAAATTGAAAGGTAAACCGAATATAACTAGGTCATAAGTGTGTTTTTTTTCAGTTTTGTGTACAATACAGTCTAAAAAGTTAAGTGAATCGGTGTGTTAAGTGTAATTGCCAAGTGTACGATTCTCATATTTGTTTTTGCATTGAATGTTTCAGTTTTCTCAATGATCCAAGTTACAAAGAGATTATTGAGAACTCTTCGACCTTCAATTCGCGACTATGTGCGGAAAGGAGGATGCGTATGCCGTTTATCGACACACAGACCGGTAAGAAATCGATTTTTATGTCTCATAAAAGAGGCGTCGACGCCCATTGCCATTCAATAGCAATTTTATAAACATTGACTTTGTAGTAAACAAAAAGCGACTTTATCGTTATTAATCTATTGCCGGCCTATTTCGTAGATAGTCACGCAGTATGTCCTATGTGTTAAAGTGCAGTTATCAAAAATTGTCTGTCCTCTTTTGGCATGCAATCTCTGTTCCTCTCTAAAAATCAATCAAAGACTAATCTGTGGTTATGATCTCACAATATCTTGAGTACTATGCTTGTTTTTAATTGCATGGTGAACATAATTAAGTACTACCAAACAAGCAACAGTACCTACTTAAAAAGTAATTAACATCACTGGAGCAAATTCAGACTTGAGCGTTATGCAGCATTAACATTGCAGGACCATGCACTAATATGTCATCTTGTAAGTAAAATTGGTTCACTTCAATAACATCTTCAAAAATATAACATACAAAAGTAAAGAAAACATACAACATAATACCACTGCTCCCAGAGATCCATACTGCCAAATACAAAATACAGCAAAGTCAATTCAACTCACACAAAAACCGGGCTTGAAACAACTATCTATAAGCCGTACAAATATTTGATTTTTACACTTCTTCTTACTCATTAAACATAAAGTTGAGTACCCTACAAAAAACATACTTCAGAGACTTCATCTAAGGAATATTCATCTGGTTGCGGGACTGTACAAATTACTGTGACCCCGGAATGTAAAGGGCTATTGAAGGACACTGGATTTTAGTCAGTACGAGTCTGACAGTCCCTCCTGCTCTGCCCTGAGTGGGAGGATCAAAAAAAAGGGATATTCATCTCTCAAGTTCATATTATTTTACTTTGTGGTTCCAGGTGTTGCACAGAGCCACTGCAATTTATTTATGACACGGAGACAACGTATGCCCGGCCAGAGAGAAGGACAAGTTTACACATACCCTGCGCAGAGGTAAGCATGAATATTTGTGATAAAACGAGATCAGCGGAAATGACCACAAAGAAATATTTCGTATGATTCACTTCGTGTATGAATAATAGAAGCACAGCTTAGGTATATTGCTTCAAGTGGCCATTTTAGATCCTCAGAAGAAAACACATGCTCCCAATATGAGACAGAAATTACTTGAAAAAACTAAAACGCATTTCGTTGTAAAATCATCAAATGAGTCTTCCCACCCATGACTGTCAGACTTTTTATCACTCAAATCCATGCTGTCCTTCAAAAGCCCTTATTCCCGCGTCTGGACGGAATTGCCTTAGGAGATTTTAACTGAATTTTGGCCAAAAATTTTATACATTTTGCCATTGTTACACTAAGAAGAATTTGAATCATCATCATCATCATCATACCAGCCCGGGATCACCCACTGCTGGGTATGGGCCTGAATTTGAATACTCAGCAATAATGTAAAAAAATGCTAAGAAATTCATTTTTAAAACTTCTGTGTAGTAGTTGCCGACTCAACGATAATGGACACAATTTTACACTGGATTGAAAACCAATTTAGGGCACTGCTTGATATGCAAAGTAATGCTGCACTAACAATACGCATTTCTTTGTTGAGCACACTATGACAAATGTAGAAGCAAGAAGAAAATTATTATCATTGTCTTGTTTTTTGGGGTGGGAAGTCATCAAATCAGTATTCCCCAATGGTGTGGGAGGGAGTGTCAGGCTGTTACTGGCTAAAACCCACCCTGTTCCTTCAATATTGTCCTTTGCATTCCTGGGACCTAGTAACATATTAGCATTTACCAACCTACAAAATAATTGTTTCCATCCAGATGGCGAAAAGCCCGCCGCCAGTACTTAACAATGTCATCAACACGGTGGGGCTGGGCCGGAGCATCAGATAATCTAGACAACACCGGTGAAGGAGAGAACAGCTCTGGAGTACCAGGGGACGCATTAGCTGGTGATGATAGTAGAGATGGCTCACAGACTGCTGCTAAAGATGATCCTAAGGTAAGGAGACATTAGCTGAGATTTTCATGGTCACGAGAATCTTTTTTTTTATCCTGGTAAAATTATCTCCCAGGAGAACCCAAGAGTCCTCCCACCCAGGGCAGAGCTGGAGGGACTGTCAAGACTCGTAATAACTAAAATCCACGATGCCTTTCAATAGCCCTTTACGTTTCGGGGTCACGGTAATTCGTAAGTCCCGCGACCCCCGCAGGCTTTGGCCCTCTAAAGGGGGACCCGTCATTGTGCTGACACTCTGAGGCGCGCGTGGAACACAACGCGCCCTCGACCCGGACATGGTCCACGGTTGGACAGCGAGTCGCCCATTAGACCGCCCGCATTTCCGCGCGTCATGAGATACATCAAATGAGTCCACCGGCCCTAGGTAGAGCGGAAGGGACACTCAAATTCAAACATTGCATTGATGGGTATTTTAAGATGTTTAACAATTTTCCAGAATATGTCATGAACCCTGCAAGGGCACAGTCAGACTACTTCTTACTGATTAAAAATCCACCATGTTCCTTTAGTACCTCATATTTCAGGGTTATGGTTACCTTTACAGACATTTTCACAACCTCTGGGTTTATGCCTGACAGTTGTTATGGGGCTTTTTTATGCAAATATCTCAATTTAATTCTTCAGTTACTCTAAAGATGTTTCTAGTATTATTTTTGTTGTTGATCACTTATGTCTGCTACAGTAGAAAATGGCAACATAAGAAACTAACACTTACAGCTTCCACAGGAATGGTTCTACGACGAGCTAGCGATGGAAGAGATGGAAACCGGCGAGGAACCGGACCCGGAATCAGATGAGGACTACTTCGACGACACGTACGCGAACCGGCGCAAGCGTCGCGGCGGCTCCACGCCGTCCGGGCCGGGCTCCCGCGGAGGCAGGACGCGCAAGTCGCAGCCTGATGATACACCGGCTAAGAGAGGGAGAGCTGTGAGTATGATATCTGTTCTGGGAACTTTGATATTATTTTTTGTAAAGATGATCAATAACCCTGCTATTATACTGTAGAATTGATGAACATGGAGACTGAGATAGGATACAAAAACTTCCCAATAGACTCGGTGGAGTGACGAGGATAACTGATTTGCAGTTGAATGAGCAAAGCCAAATCATCTAATGCTTGTATGAAACAGTGTATTTGCATAATATTTGATATTGATCATCTACAAACGCTGCGCTTGCTTGTCCGTGGTCTCCACTCTAGTACTTTTCGACCCCATCGGCCATCTGCTCTGCGAGCAATATGGCCTGCCCATTGCCACTTCAGCTTGCTAATCCGGTGGGCTATGTCGGTGACATTAGTTCGTCTACGGATCTCCTCATTTCGGATTTATTTCTCCTCTAGCAAGCGCAGCGTAGGACGTCCACCAACGAGATGGACAGACGACCTTATAAAGGTCGCCGGAAGACGCTGGATGCAGTTTGCTTCCAACCGGTATATGTGGAGATCTAAAGGGGAGGCCTATGTTCAGCAGTGGACGTCCTATGGCTGAGATGATGATGATGATGATCTACAAACATACAGTTCTCATGCTTTTCCTCTATGACTAAGCGGAAAGTATAGAATGCTACACACATTTAAAAATCTGTAATTCTATTTTCATTTATACTGCCTAACTCGCCACAATGACTAACTAAGCCAAATAATTTGTTTTTGCTTTCGGATTTTGTGCCCAAATACGACATATATGTCAGACTCCTTCGGCACATCTGGATGTATCCTTATTATAAGTCCTCAACGCACTGCATCATTCCAGGGGCGAGGTCGAGGCAAGCGCGCGCAAGGCACACTACCGTACGAAGTACCCGGCGACAGTGAGAAACCCTTCGGCTGTGAACGTAAGTCTTCTCGAAGGAGGCACTAGTGTCATCCCGCCTTTACTCAGGTCCTTTATGCTGGCAACACAACCTCCTACTGTCAGTTATTTGATGCTGGCAACACTTACTCTTGAAAGTTATGAAGACATATCATTTTGTAGTTGGGGAGTTGATGTAGGGAATGGATTTTGGAGGGTTATTGTTATGAAAAGGTGTTTTTTATTTAAGTCGCAGTCTTATGAATAAATTCGTTATTTTTGAAGTTGCTTAAAACAATGTCTGAAATGCAAGTTTTGGCTAAGAAAAGGAATTAGGATTTTTCAATGTAAACTTATCTAGCTTGAGTCAAACTATACTGTTGTTGAATACATTTGTTATATCCATACCGAATGGACTACGATATATTAGTTATTCATGAAAAAGATCATCACCTGAACAATTAAAATCCCTTTACACATTTTCATTCCCTACAACCAACTTATCTAACAGAAAATTCAATAATTTGCAGCAACACCAATTAAGATTTATATACCAATATATGAAAAATAGATAAATAGACATAATATACATTTAGCATAAACCATATATCCCATATTGAAAAACTGCAAACGTGAACAGATAGACATTCCTGCCAGTACAATACTATGCGGTAGTCAGCCAAGCAGTAAATTATTGCAACACATTATCAATGTTGCCAGACAAAATTTCTTACCATTTTAGTAGGTTATCTGTGTTTTCTACACTGTAATTTCTACAACAAGTTTTAGGATGAAATTTTTATAGAGTCAATTCTAAAGTTCTAGCTCGTTCATTAGTTGGGTTTAAGCACTATACTTCTGAATTTCAAACATATGCGTCTTAAATACTCCAGATCTTTCCTACACTAGCTAAAATATATTTACTGCTTGGTTCTATCTACTGTACCAATAAAACCCATGAAATACTAAAAACAAAGTGAATTTTTGCTCAACAGTTATGGTATAACATAGGACCTGAGCGTTTGTAGAACTATTCAATGATAAAAAAACACATTTATGTGGTCTGTGGTCAATGTAGGTATTTTTTTTTTATAATTGGAAGGCTTTTCAAAGCAATGTAAAGTCGTTTCCTGGAAATCGTTTTCTTGATAAAGATACAGTCTCAATAATGAATCTTATAACTTTTGTGATTGGTTGACCAGAAAAATATTAACCAACCATAAAGGTGGAATCATAGTTTTTTGTAGGGCTACATTTTGCAATATTGTAACATTCAGTAGCTTTCTAAAACTTATGTGGTATTTGCTAACATTGTTGGCAACATTCTGGCAAATGTTGCTCCACAAAAAATAACTGTTTGCATTGGATGCACCATATAGGTTTAGAAAATAGTGCCCTAAATCGACTTATATCTTTTTCCATGGTTTTGCTTTAAAAATGAAGCACATTAAAGTTTTTGAAAATAATATGTACCTGAATGCGTCTGTCATCATTTGTTGGGCACCAATAGTGTTATATTTAATAAAATATTCTAATATTATATAAGTAGGCATTTTATATTACATTATTGGCAATAAATTTATATATAAATAAATATAATTATTATATCTAGCATAATATCAACTTTTCGGATATTTCACAAATTAATTTTAATTTTATTCACTGTTTAAACGCAAATTATAATCAGTTTGACGTTTTGAAAATTTACACCTTAAATGATTTTAATATAGGAAAAACAGGACTAATTGAGACGAAACTTTAAACTGAGGCTACAAAGAGGTGTATCCATATTTGAAGGGTATGCCAAGGACCATCAAACTAACACAAGAAATTAATATATTATCATCTCATCTGCCTAGCCTTTTCCCAACTATATTGGGGTCGGCTTCCAGTCAAACCAGATGCAGCTGGATATTAGTATTTTACATGGAGCGACTGCCTATCGGACCTGTCAGCCTTTAAAGCTTCTGACTAACAGTAACGACTATCAAAGATCTACAAAAGACTGCCGGGACCAACGGCTTTACGTGCTTTCCGAGCTTTCCGAGGCAAGGAGGAAACTCGCTATAACAGATGGTCACACATCCACAGACCAACCTTGGCAAGCGTGGCTTAACCCGGAAGATCGGCCTGTGCGGGGCTGTATTCATTTAGCCACGAGCTCCTCTAAGAAATTAATATATTATCTCAATTCAAATCCCGTTCCTTTGTTTTTGACAGCTACTTCTGATAGGACATCTCAAAGACTCTGATAGGCAGATTCGGTAGTTGATTGGTTACAGACAAAGATCAGGTGGCCAACCACGACATCTTGAAGCGGGAGTAATTCCAGTGTGGGAAAGAGACAGAGCTATACAAGTCGTCTAGCGCCATCTCGTTTACACAGCTGAACTACTGGTACGGTTCAAGTTAGCAACCGATATAGATTATTAATTTATAGCGGAAGTTGGTAGTCAAATTACTTACCAATTAATATCTTTAGCTTTATATTTACATTGACCACATACCATAACCGTATTTAGATTTATAGATAAACAAGATATCATTGAAGTAAGCATTGCATAGTTATAATAGTGCAGGGCCAATGAGTACTGTAATATCTAGCGTTATAGTTAATAGGCGGGTGCGGGGCAAAGGACTATTTTATAAAAGGCTCAGTATAGTATGGCTTTTCTTTTTAAAAAAAGAAAGAAAATTACCAATTTTCCCGATGCAGAAGTCACAATAACGGGAATTGCCGTTATTTTCGCGATAATTAACGACAATTCCCGAGTTTGCCCTTCGCATAAGAAATAGAACCGGTTAGGGTTAAATAAAAAGAAATATGGCAGCTATTTATAAATAAATAAATAAATAAATAAATAAATATTTCACAACTGTCACACAACGCCATCTAGTCCCAAGCTAAGCAGAGCTTGTGTTATGGGTACTAGACAACTGATAAACATACTTATATATTTCTAAATACATACATATTATAGATAAATTACACCCAGACACAGAACAAATGATCGTGCTCATCACACAAACATTTGTCCTGGGTGGGAATCGAACCCACGACCTCCGGCATAGCAGTCAGGGTCACTAACCACTAGACCAACAGGCCTGTCAAATTTCTAACGATATCGAATCAATTCGCTTATTTGGTCCGAACAATTTGCTAATCTGACTTTAAATTACAAATTGAAATAAACAGTCTTCCAATTTCAGCCTAAATCCTTGCCAGAATAACTTGTTTTAATTTATAAATACACTTGTGTTAGAAGTTTTGGAGACTGAGTTGGCAAATACTTTTATTCTAAAACGTCTGTAGCCAATGGAGAATATCGGTCAAAACTCGTTGTAGATGGCGTGACCATAGCTAGTTTCCAAATTGACCAATGAGGTTAATCTATTAACAGATTTTTAAATCATTGACGAAATCTGGAACTAGCTATGTCATACTTTGAAAGAATATTCATACTTATCATAAAATACGAGTATGTATACTATACATTCTGGCACGGATATAAAAGTTTTTCCGTTTCAAAAGCCACACGATAATGAGCCTTAAGTCCTTGCACCGGGCCGCAAACATGCCTTTTCATTGTTGTGTACGTATGATGTGAATACTAGTTAGCGTAAGAATCTCTAAACACTATCGGAATTAATGAAATTGCTAAATTTTAGATAATACCTAATATAAGTAGGTGACGCATTTGATCAGTGTTTTGTAGAATGATCTGTTTGTGGTGGCTGAAATCTGACATGCTACTTGATTTAAAGTCGGTCTTTATTCTATCTCTGACATTTTAAATCAAAGATTGAAATCCTGCATCGTAAGGCCTTTGCCTCGAATTTTGCGGAGAGCGAGGCGGCAGCGGGGGAGCGGGCATTTTTTCCACCGCCCCGCTGCCGCGCCGCTGTCGCCGAGGGCAGGTCCATTTGATTTATGCATAAAATCCTGCCGTTCCCGCGCTGCCGCCGCTCCATTTACTGCAAAATTCCAGGCAGAGGCCTAACGGTCGATGCGCGACAGTGCAATCAATACTGGTACAGTTTTTATTCAGTGGTTGTTCTGCTTAATGTTTTAACAGCCCCTAAAAAACTGGCAACTGTATTGTAGGATGAAAAGACTTACAACGACTAAATTAAGTGGCATTTGAGAATTTCTGGGAAGATTGTGTAGTTAGTAAATTGATCTGATATGATTTTGAACTTACTCGAATATTTAAACATCGAAATTGTTGCACAACACTTGTTTCGAATACCGTTGAATCTCGAAAGATTTGTTACGTAATTAATTGATCAAAAATCGATTTGAATTTTCGATAACGGCCTTTTCGATATTTGGGCCAACTCTACGATATCAAGGTCTTTTTTAGAATAGTTCGAATATGTTAATAAAAATCTTTGGTGTTTATTTTATTATTTCTGGCAATACTAGCATAATTGGTAGTTTTAAATTAAATTATAGTAAGTCGATCGTTTTACGAAACACTGGAAACTGTTAGGAATTGGAAAGTTATTAGTGGTCATTTTATTTAACTATTTATATTATATAATTGCGAGAATATAATGCATTTAGATGAGTTATTGTTAAGGCTAAATTTTTGGGGAAATTCACTGAGGAGCTTGGGAATTGCAACAGTTGAGGAAATCTAAAGCGTCTATGGGTGTAGCTAGCATTTAATTTAATATTGGTATTTTTGCTCGAATCTGTACCGAACAATTAATATTATATGATTATTTTATTTTCGAATGAAAAGATAACCAGAAACAATAAAGTTACTAAGACATTGATTTCTTTTTGACATCTTAAAAAAATATTTTGTGGTATCAACTATGATCAGCAATTTAAACATAGCCAAGTACCTATTATTTATTTTTTTGAAATCCTTCAGAATGTTATAGAAAAGTTCAAAAATGTAGTGCACGACTTCTAAAATTGGTAGTTCGTCTCTTAGAAACTTATTCTAGCCACGCCCATGGTTGCTTCATTTAAAATGGCATTTAAATTAATTCTTCTCTCTTCTGACTCTATTAGAGACGCGTCGGTGTGCTTGAGGCCTTATAATAAAAAATGTGCTGGGTTAAAATCGCGAGAAATAAAGTAATCGGTTCCCTTTAGTTAGTAGTATTTTATGATGGTCCCAGAATCCTATGTGCTGTCACAATACTTATGCAAAATAAAACGCAAAAAGAAAGAAAAAAATAAAGGATGCATTACTTTAATTTTCCATGTAGTAAATAGTGTATTGGAATCGTACAGTCTTTGATAAAACTGAACGGCCCGTTCAAGACTGATCTAAGCGATAAGCGGCGCGGCGCGCGGTACGGCGGAGCTTTATCCACGCCACGTAAACACAGAAGCGGTTGGCAGCAGCCGCCGTACGCCCAACTCCCGCACCGCTGTCCGTTGTACCACTCTGTCTCGTGGGACTCTACTAATTCGCTTTTACTTTTGTACCACTGCTCTTAGTACCGCGCGCCGCTGTAGTGATTAGCTCGGAGAAAACCGCGCGTTTTCGTTGGGAGCGGCGTCGCGTGGAGTGTTTCAAACATTTCTATACATTTTCTCATACCGCTCGACACCCGCGCTTAGCTACCGCTTACAGCGGTCATGAACGGGAGAAATCAATTTTTTTTAAGTGGTAAAATCATCTTATGAGTCCTCCCACCCAGGGCAGAGCGGGAGGGACTGTCAGAGTCGTACTGACTAAAATTCACGGTGTCCTTCAATAGCCCTTTACGTTCCGGGGTCACGGTAATTCGTACAGTCCCGCGACCGGGACAAATCAATAGAAAAACCTTTAAATCTGAATAGCACATACCCTATACCCTAATTAATGTATTTTTAAGCATGTATGAATGACTACAATAATTAAATTGAAATTCAGTAGTCATCTATTCATTTCTGGGACCAAATGGGTACAACTATAATTTTTATTTAAATCTTTTAGCTCTTAATTAGTAATCGGTTGTAATACAAAGCTTCTCAGTGAGACAAGAGTGAACGAGAACTATTGACTTTTAACTTTTTACTGTATATTTTGTTAACTAAGCCGCGCGCGCGCGCATGTACTAGACGGATCATGCGCGGTTTAAAGACCTTTCTAGGCATAAGTTTGCCTTATCTAAACTTCTTTAGGTTGGTAGTAACCGTATACTTCCATATGTCTTCTCTATTTAATCAATTATTAGGTTGTCGGCTTGTGTTTTGCTAACAACATAGGGTCCAAAACACGTACACACTACGAATTGCAACCATTCAACATCGTATCGCGATCTGGCCCTATAGCCACACGGCAAGGATAAACGTTAACGCTCAAGAATCTTTAATAGATTTTCAAGTTAATATTCAAACTCAAAGAAAATAAAGTTGAAAGCTCTATAATTTTTAATAGATTTTGAACTTTGTGCGTTAGAGTATAAAGTGAGTGTTTACGTTTATCACGCCACAGCTAGGGCCAGAGCATTTAGCCTACTCGAGGCATGGGCTTTTTACGACTATGTGGCCCGTGTAGAATGCAAAAGCGAGCGAGTATAAGTTAAAAAAAAACGACGGGTTGCACTCTGGGAGTGCCGGCAGAAGTGAAAACTTGAATAGTAATAAACACACACGAACATTCGCGCAAGCGCCCTGTGCCGTCTTACGAATTTTCGATCAGGTCACGTGTCCTGACGCGACTTTTAACATTTTTTACCCATTCCAAAAATGTGCACAACGCCCCTAAAGAAGTTTTCACTTCAAAAACGAAGGGAAGGGAGGGCGCCAATGATTGCGGGGCTCTGGGCATATGCATTGTTTAGAAATCTTATTATAACGTTGTTGACTTTGGCAGACGAAGTGCAAAGTTGCAGGGGAGTGGCTGAGTGCTTAGGACCATTATATGGTAGCAAAACACAAGCCGTACATACATAGAAGGATATTATGTATGCGCACACTTAAACGCGATCAGTATAAATGATGTGCGACAACTCGTGCGTGTGTAATGCATTTTTATCGATTGTTGTTAAGTGTATGCACTAGCTTAAAGTGTATTCTTCTTTATTTCTCTTATTTGGTAAATACATGCGAGATCCAAAGATTAACATATTGTGAAAAATCACTTGCTTGTTGATTCGAAGCAGTTTTGTTTATGTAATTTGTGCCGTGTTGTTAATTTCTTAAGAGGTTACCTCAGCCTTGGAGCGCAAAGGGGATTTGCCAAATCGATCCAGCCGTTGTCGAGGTTTAGCGAGACTAGCGAACAGCAATTGATTTTATAAATATAGTGTCTCCATTTTCGATCAGCATGAGTTTACCAAATAGGAAAATTTTGGAAGAATACACCGTAGATACAGTCAATTACATGCTGAAAGTTCAAAAATGTAAACAAACTGAAAACACCAATGAATTAATTAAAAAGAAAATACCACTGCCACGTAATAATCCTTATTATTGAATCGGTATAACGTAGCGTAGTTGTGTTATTTATAATGTAGGATAGAGTAGTTATTATTATATCTCTAACATTATTGTTTAAAGTGCGATTCTCTTTACTCACTCCCGGTTTTTGAAAGCCTTATTGAATTTAAGACCTACCTGTTTATCAAGGTTCCTTAGTGTTTTGGAGCTAAAATACTGAGTAAGAAAATGTTAGAATGTAATTACATTCTTCTTCTTCGTCGTGTCGATGTTTTCTTTAAATTAAATGAGCTTTGACCAATACACTGCCACATTTACGGCGTTGATGGTGCCCTCGGAATCACTCAAATTACATTGTAACCTGTCGTCGCTTTCACAGATACATACGTAGGGTGCCTTCGTTAAGAAACAGTTTTTCGATACACACGGGTTGGTACTGATCGGTGCAGGTAAAAATTGTATTAAGAAAATGGCAAATCTGTCTCAATGTGTCTATCATGTTCGAGCGTATAAAGCCTGGCAATACACAATATATCCAAATGGACTCCTTTTTATAGACGCGTGCGAATGGACGGGCGCCCATTTTAAAAACAGCATGCTAAAAAAGCACAGATTTTGGAATACTGTCACGCTATTTGGCCTTTTGGCAGGCAACCTTTAGATAAAATGACCAAAAAAGCATTTTTTTTAGACATTACTGTTCTGACAGAAACTCACGTCCCGGGTTCGGACTCATTTGATGATTTTACCATTGCACTGCCGCCTGCAACTGAACAGTATTGACATACCGAAAACCTCTTTATGAAAGCACCTATCAAATAAATGATACATTCTGTAAATGCAAACAGCCACATTACAGAACAGCTCTGTCTAGTTATTTGATTGTTAATAGTTATTATATTTAACAGACATTTTTATCAGTTTATATGAGAACTGACAGGGTAAATCAGCCTTTCAGAAACCGGTTGAGTTCTTAGAAATAAGGCTTAGGTTGAAATGACGTCTTCAATTTTGAATTGATCTGTAAAGAGAATCGATGTTGAATGTTTTCTTTGAATATGAAGCTATGATTGATCATGAGTTTAAATTACAACAATTTACAAAATTTATAGGCGTTACTGTGCCTTAATTATTATATGTATGTGTTCAAGTATGTTTAGGAACCTTTACGGATATGCCAAGATTTTCCCAAGCATTTCGAACCAATATACTCGCATTTCGAAGAGACTCGGTAAGAGAATGTTCCTATGAAAAACTATTGACACAAAACTATAAGAATGTGCCTGTATTTTTTCACAATCAGGCAGAGTTGTTTAACCTCTCGGGCGATTTATAATTGAAAATGATAAAAATCAACGTCCAATGAGCGACTGTCTGTTATGTACAGACGTGTGTACGTAAGGCGCTGGGGCGTTTTCGCTTATATACACCCGGGTGTACGTAACGCGCCCGAGAGGTAAATATGCACACATTTCGCCAATGAGACTAAATAAGTCTCGAACCAAGTAATGTGATGGTATATTTAGTCCAATTTGCATTTGCAGAACAAATAATTAAATGCATGTAATGTTAAACGAATTTAAAACAACTTTCTATCTTGAAACAATTGTCAGAAATACAAAGATGATTTAAATTATTTTAGCACTAAACGTATTTATTTTGTTGTGCATTTTTCTGGATTGCAAAAGTACACTGTCGTTGCATAATATTGATCACATCAATCATAGCTTCATAAATCTTTTTCTAAACCGGATCTTATGAAAAAATCACAATTTTAATAAAATCACAATGTTTTGAATTTTATGCACTGATTGGTTGAGCGTGTACGACTCATGTGTCTGTGATAGATTATTTATTTTTCAATTATTCTCTCCTAATATAGATCTTAGGAAATTGTCTGTTTTTCTCTTCCACAATGACTAAAGTTTTGCAGTCTAGTTTTGGCTTGTGCAAAATCTTGCCTATTAATATTGGTAGAAAGTTTTAGACCTTTTTGCCATGCAAATAAATGCTAAAATTGATGGAAAGGCAAACAAACTATAGGTATTTGAGAACCAAGATCTGAAATTATTAACGGAAAATGCGAATCAAACAATATTTCATGGATTTTTTTAGGCTACATGATAAGTTTCAGCAATATTCGTCATAATACATTTATTTAACATGAAATATATCAAAATTTCAGTATTATAGTAAAATTTTAGTCATTGTATATCTCTTAATGTGTTTGGTTAACGTTTATACATTTTAATTATTTAGCGTGAGGGAATATGACATAAATTATCCGCAGACTAGAAAATAAACTAGAATTTGATGTTACAGAAATGTTTTTACTATGAATTTTTATTATACAAATTTTTACAGTGAAAATAAATGAAATTATATTTTATAACAGGATTTCAAGTTTTTTTATGGACTGGAAAGTTTCCAATCAAATTATACATAACACCCGGGCAATGTGAACATTATAGGTTAAGTTTTAAGTTACTCTTCGTTTATTATAAGAATATTTACATTGCCCGGTTGATGTACAGAATTTTAAATACTATGCCGGTAATATTATTGTTCATATTTTCTATTATTTCTTGTATGTATGGAGCAGTGAAGTATTAAGCGATTGATGTTATTCTTAGATCCAAACTACACTGTCGTGCAAAAAATTGCATCAAATCTTTATAGTATCCATTTTTGTTGCTAATTTAGGCAAATTGAATACGTAGGTCAGTTTTCTGCACGCCAGTGTACTATTATCACCCAAAGATTGTTATGAATTTATACAAGAAATATTTATGTTGAATAACAAATAAAATTATCCAATGTACAACTTTTTATTCTTGTGTTAAAGTTAAGATTTGATTGACTACAAGTTTGGATCTTGCGATGTGCTGTTTATTTTGCTCTTTATTTCAATTATGCGGATTTAAATCAGTGTTTTTATTTGTCGGCGGCATTTTAAACCAGCAAGAAGAAACGTGTGGCAGTATGTAATGATACAACACAAAAAAATAACGCAGCCATTTTGACTCGGATAAACCAGTTTAACGATTTCAATATTCTTCAAAAGTGTAAAACAAAGTGATATATTTCTTTATTCCTCGACCTTTATTTCAGAGCAGAATCAACAGCTACATCATTTACTGCTCAACCAAGAAAGTTAAACAAGTATAGAACAGCATGGTTCTTTTGACTCTTCTATGACATTGTCAGAAATGGTTGCTTAACATTTCCGACCTAGTATTCGAAAAAAGATGGCGGCTTTCTGACAGTTTCTTTTCAGAATTAATTTACCTCTGATTTTGCATCAAAGTGTAATTAAAAATATTAAATTGCGATCAGAAGATCTGACAAGACAAAACTGAGAGGACTTTACCTCCAAAAGAATCATGGCAGCTTTGTATTTGTTTAACAAAACTTGGTTGAGTTGAGTAATGAAATAATGAAGTCAGTGCTATCGCTGGGCGGATCCATAGATTTGAAGTCATCAATCAAACAGCCCCTTAGCGTGCGTCCTCTAGAACTGAACATAGAACGATAATCACGACGGGCCGGCTTTTTTACACGTAGCTTGTATGAGAACATTAAAAAAAAAATACCTATATCCTCCTTTCATTCGGCTTAATAAAAAAACCTCAAATATAAAAAGAGATAAAAATATAATCCTTTCTTTGCTGTGTAATGGGTTGAAAATTAGAGCGTAATAATTTTTGGGGTAACAAAAAATTGTGTGTAGATTTTTTGGCCGGTAGTGTAATGTCATTTTTAGTGTCAAAAGTTAATAGATTAATTTCAAAATTGATGTTAGTTAGATAATCGTTTCAATCTTAGTTTTTTTTTAATATTTTCTTTTTCTAAATTGTCTCTTTAATAACTTTAAACCTCAATTTCTCTTCTTCAATCACAAATATTTTCCGACTAACTGCACTTAAAAAAAAATGTTCTCATACAACTTACGTCTAAACCTATGTATTGATTGATGACGGATAACTATAAAACTAAGGCTTCGTTCACACTGTAACGCCGATGCCGTCGTGTTGCCTCCTCTATGCTCTGTTCTGATGACGCTATGACCTGTCGTTCTGTCGGTACCCTAATTTTATCGCGGTATAGTGTGTTCAGCAGACGGGAGGCATCACGGCGGTAAGTATTGGTTTTTGATGTTTTATGTTTTTTTTTTCTTTTTTTTTTGTATTGCATTGGATTGGATTTTGTGTATTTTTGGTGCGTATTTGAGAGGAAATCTGAGGTTTTTGCATTTGAAATTGTGAATTGAAACTTGCGTAACTTATCGATCAAAATAGGCGTGATCATTTGTGTGTTAAATAAAATAAACATGTGACTGATAGTTCAGTGTTAATAAATTAGTTTGGGACAGTCGCACAATGCATTAAAATCGTGGCATTCTGCATCCAGCTATCAGATCTAGAGATTTTTAATGCCACAGTATTTACAATAATGCTGTTTAATATGTTAATTGAACCTTACAAAATATTTAATTCGTAATTTTTGTTATGGTATGTAGATAAATTCCTATCTTGTTTGTTACTTGTCTTATTATAGTAATAGGTCGTAATCTTTTTAAAATACAGCTAGAGGGATGGCTAGTTTTTCTATAAGACTGTGACCATCTTGATCTTATTAGTAAATGAGATTTTTTCACCTTTTCAGTCATTTGAAGGAAGCCAGTTTTCAACAATTTGATGAAAATGTAGCCATCATTCACATGTACCCGTATAATTCGTTGCACGTCAGGAATCTTGAAAATACCACTAAATATACACAAAATTCAATCCACCATTTCCACGTAACCCCGACTTAACCAACCCCATTCCCCCCCAGTCTGTGGCGCAAAGTACAAGACACGTCCGGGGCTCACGTACCACTTCACACACACCCACAAGGAGCCCACAGGCGGGTCCGGCGGCGCGGGCGCAAGTGACGGTGACTCGCGGGACTCACGGCCCGGCGCGCACACGCCCCCCGCGCTGCAGCCGCCCCCCGCTGCCCCCGCCACGGAGTACCAAGACAGTTACGTTACGTTCCTCAATAATCCTGCTGTTGGGACGGGTGAGTTTACCCTCTTATTGTGTTTATATGCAAACGTCCTGCAGCAGAATATATGTAGATACAGTTGAGGCGGGTACGGACAGGTGTTACGGGACGTAATGTAACATGTGACGCAGCGAGCGTTTGGGCTGTCAGTACAAAGGAAACAAAGGTAGAGTGCAACGAGCGGCTCGCTACGCTCTACCCGTGGCGAGTCGTCACTAGTTTCAATTCGATACAGATTTGGAGCGCGAGCGACCAAAAAATTCGTAACGAGCACAGTATATGGTTTTTACAACGCGGCGTAACGTAACATGCTCGCTGCGAATGGTACGTTACGGTCTGTAACACCGGTCAGTAAACACCTTTAAATGCTTAATGGGGAAAGTGTGTCAAAGCTCGTTGTAGATGGCGTGTCTATAGCTAGGACCTAATCTAAAAAGCCATTTTGAAATATAAAATAACAGTATAATATTCTGTCGTTTGGAACTAGCTACGTTATTTCCATTTGTTTCACAGTACTTTCCCCATTCGAGCACGCATGAATCCTAAAGAAGGGAAAAATCTTGAATGAGAGCAATAAGCAAATTTTTTAACTCTTATAAGATTTATAACCAGCGAGGTGCTCTCATTTCAAGAAAAAAAAAAAATTAAGAAATCTTTACTACTCTTGATAGATACTCGTACCTACGTAACTGTTGTGTTCAGAAAGACAAGAAACAAAATAAAAATTAAATGAACATAGTGAATTCTATATGAACAACATTAGTTTAATAACAATAATTGACTGAATGTTTATGAACTGTTTACTCACTGTAAACAGTTTCTTTCTTTGAAAATTTAATTTGCGATTTTTAGAGAGCGCCTTGTGCGCAAATATAAAAATCTTAAAAATATAAGGATTTAAGAGGTAGTTTACGCTGGAATTTCTGTGTAGAAAGATGTAAATGAACTTCTTCTTTTGTAATAAAATAAGAAATAATAGAATATAATAATTTGTAGCAATGAGTGATGCATGCACATTACTAGTATTCGTGTGAGTTCACAAATGTTTATAATTTCATGCAACACAAGTGTCCTGAGGGCAGCGTAAGTGGTGTTCATACATCATTATTTGACTACTACTTCTGTTTTAAACGTTATTTTTGTATATTATTTTGTTTAAAACGTTAAGTTACGTAGATAAAACAGATTGAATATCGTAATATGTTAATACTTACATACAAATATTTTTTATAAATATTTAACGAGCGTCATTAATATTCTTGTATAATGAAAAACACACAGTTAACAAAAATCAATAAAACGGTGTGAATTCTTTTAATGTCAAATACAATACTTCACAAAATGTGATACAACGATGTGTGCCACAATGCACATTTCGCAAATGGTGTGTATTTTGTTGTATCTTAGTATGCTAAAATGACTGGTAGCACTTATACTCAACCAAAGTTTAAAATAGCTGTTACACTGTTACGATTTGACGCATTTTATATTATGTATGCGTCCTTAATAGTTGATAATATCTGAGATAAAAATAGTGTAACAGTCGCAAAAGTCTCAATATAATAAACTATTTTTGCTGTTGAGCCAAAGCCAGAACCTGAAGCTTTGAATCCCAGCTCGGGCTATGTTATTAGATTATTCCATCAGTAAATGTTTCAGTAGCAACCAAGGTCTGATATGTGGCATTTTGTGGACAGTCTCGTCTCTATTAAACGCGAAATAAATACATCACTGGCGCAATGTGGGTTTTACTATTCGGTAAACCTCTGGCCAAATACTTCAGGGAAAAGGGATGTTATGTCCAATAAGCTCGTTCAAGGTCCCAGATATTTCTGCCATTCTATAACCCTGATTCTGTTCATCAGCTGGCCTCCAGGAAACGCCTCCGGCACGGCGCCCCACGCCGCCTCCAGAGGGTTAGAAACATACCTTCAATTACGTTTTAGTCTATTCTCAAGGCTTTCAGCATTGGCAGTTGTAGTTAGTCATGTGTTTTAAAGCTCAGGGCTTTTATTCTCAATGACAATATGCAAGTGATTTTGCTTTTCAAAAGGGTAGATTTTGAATTGTCCAAGCAAATTTTCTGTGTGCAAATTACTAACAAATTGTCATGGTGAATCGCGGCCCTTTATTTATGTTGCGGATGACTGCATTTCCAACTGAAATGCTCGAGGATGTACAGCGAAGGCTGTGCGTGAAACTTACAAATCACAATTATAGACCGACTTTTTTAAAGAGTCTCGTGGGATGCAAGGGTGCGAGGGTACGACGACAATGGGGACTGAAGGAGGACTCATAAGGTCGTTCGATCTACGACTTAGCTCTCAGCTAAGTCTCAGGCCTAAACAAGTGACAAGTGATGAACAGACACGCTCTGTAGTCTTTAATAGGTTTTCAACTTCAAGCTCTCAAGAATAACGTTGAAAATCTATTAAGGACTAGAGAGCGTGTTTAGCAGATGCTGGGGATTTAAAAGAAGCGATGTTTATTAGATTCACACATTTTCTTCGATACGCATCCTCGCAGTCTCTAGAGGAAATGCAGCCTTAATTTTAGTTGAACTATTGCTTTATTGCCAACGCTCTTTTGGTAATTCTTGTGAAAAGATTAGAATGACATATGAAGACTTATCCCGCTTTGATATCAACCTTCTTGCCTTTGCCTTCTATCACCACAAAAATCTAATCTTCCGTTTCCGTTTAGCCGGTCTGCCCGTCCCGCCAGTACGTCGGCCGACGCCACCCCCAAGACCTGCATCGGCTGATACGTCAAGTTCAGACTCAGCGCATGTACCGTTGTCGGCTGCTGTGCTTGCTGCCGCTCCGCCTGCGCCGGTACCCTCGGCTTCAGCCGTCCCAGAGGTTAAGGAACCCGGACCTGATGGCATTAAGCCTAAAATTGGGGTGAGTAGAATTTCAATAGTTTGATGTGTTAAAAAAAGGGTTCCATGGTGAAAACTTTGCGGATCACGGGACTGTTTTAAACAGGTATCCATGAGACCCTGTAACGTACTATTGAAGGATCACCGTGGATTTTAGTGTGAGATCCGACAGTCTTTTCCGCTCTACCTTCGGTGGAAAGGACTGCGGGAGGGGATACTATTTGATGATTTCAACCCGATAAAAAAAATTTGAAAACTTCGCTTGAAGCGGACGGTAGACTCTTAGTCGAAGCAGCTGCCAACATAAAATTATTTCTTGAAGTGAAGCTCGGATCCAGCCATTAAAAAAAGATTGTGGGCACAGCCAACCGAAAATTGGCCATGTGCAAGTTGGATTATCACTGCGCTGGTAGTCCGGAGGACACAGTGAAGATCTGCTCCGCCATATTCTCAAAGAGGTGATAGGCTGCGGCGACTTTCGCGCCCGTGTGAAACCATGCTGCGGGTCAAGGGGGAATGGGATTCAGTCACCTCTTACGAAGGAAGAGGCGGGACATGTGAGGAATAGGACATCCTTCACCTCACCATCCAGCCGCCGCGGAGTTCCAGGGGCTGCGGTATACTGATTAGACAGTGCCGCTACTCCTGCACGTGTTTGGCTCTATAGAAGTCAGTCGTCAGTTTGCTGAAAGCTCCTCGAGGTGTGTGTGGGTCACGACGTACCGTTAACCCGGGCTTGGTCTTTGATTGGACGACAAGCTACCCATTACAATCCGTCTTGAAGCTTGAACCTACGGAGTTTGAAAATCGCCTTGCGGTCGCCGACGAACGATATTTCATGATTTCTGACAGGTCTCAGAGGCGCGTTGTGGAACACGACGAAACAAAAGGGCTCGTACATTTTCGACTTATTTGTTACAGGCACCACCATCGCCATACTGCGACTTCTGTCTCGGCGACGATCGCGAAAACAAGAAGACGGGCACTCCCGAGCAGTTAGTCAGCTGCTCCGACTGTGGAAGATCAGGTAAGAGGCGCGGCAGACCACCACGCAACGGCCTCCCAAAGCCAACCTGCTACCATCTTGAGAACCGCGTCTGCGAGCGCCACAGACACCTTCGAGACAGCATCAAACTAAACGGGGTCGTGGAGATCCTCAGTTCCATGAGCTATTCAGCTGATGATTTTGATAACTTCGCCTCCCAAACGCAATTACTCAATGACGAGTATGGACAATACCCCGTCTCCCCCCCCTCCCGTCAAAGTCCCACATACGATTGTGATGCCTACGTCACCCGTCCCAATAATATCTAAATTATTCTGAGTATTATTGAGTTATAGGTACGGACGATATTAATATTGCACTTTGGTCTTTGGAAAGAGATAATTGGCTAGTTTTAGCTTCATAGTGTTATCTCTGTCGCATGAAGCACTAACCAACCACAACGAACGAGGAAATAGCAAGGTTTACATAGACAGTGTGCGGCAGACATGACGCTCTACGAAACCCAAAACTAGCCGTTTATCCCCATCAAAGGTCGAAGTGCAAAATGTATCGCCGGCACCTGTACTGAGTGTGTGTGTCCACCACAAAAAAATCGCCGGGTTTTTTGTCGGTACTACCAAAGAGAATGTTTGATGGCTAGTTTTAAATTTTACATTCCACGTTTCATACTCTATTATTATTTTTCGAATGAAAAGACCTTGCATATTCAGTAGTTTTAATGTTGTAATCATATTTTTAGAATAGTGGCATCACAATTAATATGTCAAAATCTTTGTCTAAAATATAACGTCATATCCGAATATAGAGAATCAAATATATCCAGAAATTAATTCTATGTCACATATCATTGTGATTTTTTTTATCGGTGTGTCAATGTTGCACTATGTGATCTTGGTGTTGCAATGTGAAAAACAACACTTGTGACGATGGATGCCAAATGATGAGATATTTTGAATTGTTGTCTGTTGTAATGTTTATACCTTAAATATTTTTTTATTATTTTTAGTGAGTACAAGTGCCTTATCTAAATTACATGATTTCGTGTGAAAAACACCTGATCTTAGTGTTGCCAGTCGTCTCGTTAAAAATACGAGATTATTCATAGATTTATTTCCAAAGCTAGTTTTATTTGAAATTCTTAAAAAAGAACGTGTTTGTTTTATTGTTATTGAAGTGGATTGACATTATTTATAGCTTATTTTACGGTTTAACTCGTGTTACTTATCAAATTATTTTTAATATATCACTATATTGCATGTTTGTAAAAATTAAAACATATATTTTTTTTATATTTGACAAATTATGTTATAAAAAGCAATAATACTTAACTCTGGCAACACTACAGACAATTAATTTAGTCATAGCTTCGCTTGATGCCAAATAACGGCGCCTTTAGGGCCAAAGACCCAAAATGGCGCCAAATCGTTCCGATGTCCTAGCTTTCTAGTCACGCTGCAACAAAGTCACTGCACGCGTTGCTCTGTGCCCATAATATCTTGATGCAAGATACTTATAATGTCGAGACTACGAACAAACAAACGTCAGACGTCAAAGTGACGATAATATGTCAAAGTGACTTATTTGACATATATGTCAAATTTCACTGGCAGTTTTGTGTCATAGCTATTCAGTTTCTTCTGACTACTTTAACGAGATCGTTTTAAATTCGTCTTTCCCGTCTGACAACTGTAACATTTTGTGAAATGTCACTTTGACATAATAGCAAATGTACATTTGCTTTTTTCAGAACAAAGATTGTTTAATTAAATGCTCAGATGAGCCTTCCTTTGAGTTTTTGTCGACCTCTCGGGTTAATTTTTTGCTCTCATAATTATACATGTTTCCCTTACATCTTGCAATACAGTACATACTATTTTTGTACAATCAAGATATAATGGGCAGTTACCCGACTACGCAAGTATAGCAATAATTTTGTTATTATATACAACTTTTTTAATGTGGATGATGTTTCCTATCACACTTTGGGTAGGTTCTACCTTACCGTGATTCCGTATTGAACTAGAGCCATACTTACGGAAAACACCGATAATAATCGTGTTAACGTACAGACACCAGCACATCAATCTGTCAAATTTCTTTATTAGATTATCAACCTTATCACAATAGTGGAAGGTTAATATTCGATTAGTAAAATTTGACAGATTGGGGTAAGTTGACCTGCTGGCGTCTGTACACGAACATTTAAAGACTATTATCACGAAAATCAACGGGAAATGCAGATAGTGTGGCCCGGCTATTAGATGTAAAAGAAATCTTAGACTCCTCACTCATGAAGCAATGCGATTGAAATTCTAGTGATTTGCGTCGCTGACCAAGTAGAAGTGGTAGTGTTAACACTTGAACTATAAAAATCATCCTTATTATTTATGACATAAGGGCTCATGTGTGTCACGCAGCTTTGTTGTGTATATCTTCGCGACTGCGCCGCCACCTCGCCGCCGCCGCCGCCGCAAAATCAAACTCTAGCGAATGGTGGCGGTCGCGAAGGTATACACACAGCAAAGCGGAGCGGTGACGGCGCGGCGGCAGCGCGGCGGCATCGTGTACAGGACCCCTAAAGGCGCTACCTATACATATAAATAGACTTTATACTACACCTGCGTGGAAAGTACCTTGATACTTTATCAAATTTACGGTAGAAAGTACGTCATTGCATATGGAACAAATATGCGGGGAGAAAACACTTTCTCTCTCGCTCAGATGCGTTTTCTCCCCGTATCAAGGTAGGGGTCTTTCCGTGCAGGTGTAGTATAAAGCACTATGTATCACTCGAGAGAAAATGCGATTCCCGATCTCGGGTGTTTTAAAGCCCTCGCCAACGGCTCGGGCTTCAAACGACACCCTCGACGGTAATCGGTCACTTTCTCCTCTCGGTGAATAATGTACTATTCTTGACGTGTGGTTGTCTGTGGGTGAATATTAAAGTAACGAGCTTACTATCTACGAAAGACAATCGAACGCTTTATGTGTTGGGAGTTCTAAGTTACTTTTTTAGCCTCTAAACCAGGCTGAAATGAATTAAACATTTCTTAATACTTGTTGATTACTTAATATATTTCACGAGACTTCGTTTCCTTAGATAAATAAATTTTACACTGAATCGTCACTAGTTTTAAAACATTGAAGTTAAAGTTACACACTACAGTTATTTCTTGTGTTCGAGAACTATTTAGTCTGGGTATATAATAGTGTTTAATAGTAATAATATCTTATCCTAAGCGTAGGCGGGTCAATAATAGTAGCTTATTACATAAATTTTATATAACATTACATATAAGTAGGAGCTTTTACGTGCCTTTTTATCACCATTTTTGTATAGTAACCCAAAGATTTTGAGAAAAAATAAGTTTTTTAAAGACTAATTTCATGTTAATTTTCAATGCGCTGTTCTATTTTAGCGGATGTAATGGGGTGAATTAAGACAACATTTGAAAAAGGAATTTAACGTTGAATTATTATGTTGTCCTCTTCTTACACAAAATCGTGGACTGAAATTGAATTTGATGTACTTACTCATGAAGTTTATGTGGTGAAAAAAACTCATTTAAATAAAAATGCCTTAAAAATAACAAAAAACATTACAAATATTACCATGCATTTGACATAATAATAAACACTGAATATCAAATGTCGTACTGAAGTCTACAAGTAGTTGTTTCGGATCTGGGCGTTTGTTTATGTGAGTTTATATGTTTGTAAACGCACCCACGACACAGGAGAAATTCCTAGTGAGGGGCTACGTTTTTTATTAAAAAAAAACATCAGTAATAGAGGTATGACAAAAATAAAATCTAATTAAAAAAAAAGATTTACTTATACCCAAATTTTGAGCACTGGTTGACCTTTAGTTTATTAAAAAAGACCTCGTAGGTAACATACCATAATAATGTTACGTTAAAATCCCTTTCAATATCTTGTTTAGATTCTTCTCTACATTTTTCTATTCACTCGTTCCAAGATACTGTTACAATCTTTGTACATATTTTTTTAAATATTAAAAAAGGCCAGTTTTAATTAGGTCTTCAACATTATAATCATATTCTTCTCATGACCATAGAGTTAATATGTTTTTTTAAAGTGTCTCTGCTTTTATTTATTTTTTGATACACAACGTATCAGGCGTATTGATCATAAAATATCATTCCTATAGTTTATAGAATGTTTTTGTTTTAATTTTTAAGAAAATTTTAATCGAAATTAGGTTTTTAATTTTTAGATATATAGAATTATGTATAACGATATATTGACAATTTATTTTCTTCATAGTATATTTCTATATTAGTTATGAAATATATACATAGTTTAGTTTTTGTGGCGATGGAATCTGACATTGTTCAATTTTGATCTTTTTACTGAATGTTTTAGAGGACTGAATTCAATGACGTATTTTGGCCATTTTTTCGCGTCTGAGATTCCTTTCTTATACTCAAATATCTTCCTTAGCTGTTTCTGTGTTAAACTAATCATTTATAAGTGTCATGACAAATATATTGCATTCTTTAATTAACCGCAATTCATATTTAACAAACCTCATTCATAAACGAACTTAATGCAAACTTTTTAGGTTTGTTTACAATGCTACAGAGTTTATTACATGTAGCATATCATAATCATCATCATCAGCCTATAAATGTTTCCACTGCTGGGACACAGGCCCCTCTGAGAGGGTGTAATTCATCACACTGGCCCAGTGCGGGTCGGTGGATGTCACATGCCTCGAAGTTTGATAGTATAACATACCGGTTACCTCACCATGTTTTCTTTTACCGTCTTGAGAGCAGTGGTCACGAAATAAATTTATTTCATAAAAATTCGTATGCACTTAGGCGCAAAAGTTCATTTGCAACTATTTATCGTGGTCCCAATTTCAGCGAGTTTTTCTCTACGTATAGAATGGGATAAAGATACGAAATCATGTCCAATAATACGCCATCGTCAATGGTTTGATAAAGGTACAATTCCGACGGCGATCGCAATTTACCGCACCGGCAATAAGTCGTAACATCAAACGATAGAAACGCAGTAATGTTACTAGGTTACGTCATTTGGGAAGCCACCGTCCTATCGGAACCCAGACAGTTTATACTCTGTTCCGTCGTTGCGCAGGAGTTTTAGTTCCTTCTGGGTAAGCTCGCTCCATCTTAGGGTCTATCAAAAGGCTTTATTATTAAAACTCATTTTATATGGCTTTATTATTAAAACCCATTTTAATAATAAAGCCTTTTCTTAGAGTGACATAGAAACTAATCAAGTGGCTTAGAGCGGTTTAGCTGCGATACTGTCTGCCGCTGCGGTCTGCAGTTGCGGTCAACTTCAGAATCGTACCTTAATGGTACCTATGTACTTAACCCTGGTGCCGCTTCATATAAAGCCCTACAGGGAAGCGGGAAGTCGGAAAGTAGTATTAGTTACCGTTTTATATAAATAAATAAATATTATATTAATATTGTGTCTCGTCTGTTAGGTGCCTTAGTATGTGCAATTGTAACCTTCTATAGAGTTTGTATTTATTATATATTGTACCTTTATATTTATTATGTATATTATACAGAGTGGTCTTTTAAATGTATTATACAGAAGGAGGGTTATATGCTATGTATTCTCTGGTTGTTCCTTAAGTAAAGTTATAAGTGTTTCTGAACTTAGTACTTCAAGATATACATTGGTGAAATCTTTCATATCAATAAGCCAGGTAAAAATAAAATAAAAACAAAACTTACTACTCTACTTTCAAAATAATGTTATTAAGTTTAAAGTTCGCTCACATTTAAGTGACCATCCTGTATAATGGTTTATATGCTGTGGTTATTCTATATCGGCGATATTTATATTAAAATAAAGAAATAAATAATCATTATAGATGAAATACATGTTTAGTACTTTTACTAAAATATTGAATAGTAATTATATTATAACCAATTTAAAGAATATTTATTTATTATTGTCAATTTTATGTGGTATTTTAAACGTGAATTGTCTGGAGTGTTTTATAAATAACTCCGTTTTAGAGTTGTTGTGTTATGTGGTATTTTAAAAGTTACAGGGGGCTTACTACCACCACTTTTTCACTTTACTGTTGGAAAGAGATGGAGTTACATGTGTCTGCACTATCTCTTTCCTACACTAAAGTAACATTTAAAAATCTATTACTATATTTACGAGAGTTTGTGAGGATAGATGAATAGATGGATGTTGTGCGAACTCCCCACGGGCCAAGCAGCGAACATAAGCTAGTACTAAGAGGTGGTGGTACAGCCCCAGTTTATCACTGTTTTGTAATTTAAATGTTTATTAACGCTACCAATATGTTAATTTATCATATTCTCTATCTCGGCAATATCTATATTATTTTATTTTTAATAGTTTAATGCCTGCAGGGAAGTGCATAAATGCGGATACCCAAAGATTTAAAAAAAAAAACTGTTTCCGTTTGTTGTTCCAAATATTTTCTTTATTTTAGCGTAAGTCCGAGAATTTATTTTAAAGAAAAAAAGATTGAAAATTATTCATGTTTTTTTTTATTATTTTATTTTTTTGTAAAACGTTGCTACTTTATCAGAATTAAATTGTATGAACTCGATTCTTAGCCGATTTTTATTTAGCTGTGCTGAAGAATAGTGAATGTGCACTTCCCTTGAGACATTTTATTTTTTTTCCCTTCCAAATAAATTGTAAGTCATTAATTGTTCTAAGTGTTGTTTATTTTACTTTTTATTTTTCACTATTGTTCGGCACATTATGTTTTCCCCTATTCTATAATTATTTGAAATAAACAAATAAATAATTTAAAATTGCGCCGGCGATTGAAGATATGAGAAGGTAAGAAAATACTATGTGCCTTACAATATGTGAATTTGTTTTATTTTTATGATGTTTTTGGAGCTTTTCATTTTGATTATAATGTTAATTACTTACGAGTCTTCGACGATGAAAGTCCGATGTATTCTATAATCCTAGCTAGTAGTTCGATTTTTTTTATAGAAGATGCGACTTTTATAAGAAATACCTCGAACGTATTATATACCTTTATTTAACATTTTTATTGATGGATATCATAAGTTATTTTGTTATTTGATATTCAAACTTACATCGGACTATGAGACGTAGGTACGATCTGCCAATACTTTTATTTATGCACACAGCTAAAGAGTGGAATTCCCTGCCAGAGTTTGTCAAAATCAAAAGTCATTATTTAAATTAGGCTGATTTATCAGCACCTTTTGAAGGTCAATTTGTACATAAGACAGTCCCCCCAGGCGCCTCCTCTTTCGACACTTCCTAGTGTTTTGGCTGGGAAGAAGAAGTGGCGGAACAAACTCCCCAGCAACACATCTGTCTGTACGGTTAGAGGAACCAAGATTGTATACAATTTAATAGAACATTCACATTATACATCAATCCGAAATTACATCCCAACCGTGACTAGAGGGCACAAAAAATAAACTAGGACCAACGCATTGTATTTCCTGATAGTTACTACCTTGGGCTCTTTAAGTCAAGAGTGAATAGGTTACTTCTAGGCAAGCGTGCTTCACCGCTTCTCTTACCATCAACACCAAAAAAATTGCCTCAATCAGAAATGCTTTTTTTTTCACATAATCGGAAATGAAAGGCTTCAAGCAACATCATAATAATATAATCATTGATTAGTAAATCATGTTGTAATAGAGCGTGTTACCTACATAGCTGTTTTTACGTGCAGGTCACCCGACTTGCCTGCAGTTCACTGTGAACATGATCGTGTCGGTGCGCAAGTACCGCTGGCAGTGCATCGAGTGCAAGTGCTGCTCCGTCTGCGGCACCAGTGATAATGATGTGAGTATGGTAAATGGCTTAGTGCCACTAACAATTTTGTATGTGATCTTACCAGTAACGGGTCAAGGGCAAAAACATTTACGAACAAAATGCTTATAAACTAAAGCCCACTTGCACCACAAACCACTAAACAGGTTTAGCGCTAAACATATTTAAAACATCGTTCTGTCTCTGTCAACTTCAAACAATTTGACAGGGATACAGTGATATTCTAAGGCAGTTTAGCGCTAAATCCGTTTAGTGATGTGTGGTGTAAGTGGGCCTTAGTATATTGGGCATAAATTAGTTTACGCCCAAATAAATGCGGTAACTGGGCATAAAAAACAAAGGACTTTTCAACAGAAACTAGACTGGGCAAAAAGTTTTTAACGGGCGTTTATTCTATGCGCCCAGTAATCCTAGGGCATACAACCATATTTAGTTCCGAAATGGTTACTTACGGCTCTTCTATACAATGGTCGGCATACCCTTGCGGCACAACCTGTTCAGGAGCCATTAGGTTACGGTGAGCCGAGATGATTGAGCTATTCATTCTGAATGGTGCGACCTTTATGATTTTTGGAATGAACGAGCGAAACCCATAAGCTGTACTACTGAATGATGATGCACAAAGCACCGAACCAGGTATTATGGCAACTCTTGGGGTAAGGTCTATGCTCAGCTGTGGACGGTATCCGCTGAAGTTAAGTTAAAGAAGAGAGGTGGAGAGAATCTTTTGGGATCAACCTACCTGCTAAATTATTGATGGCCTGTTGGTCTAGTGGTTAGTGACCCTGACTGCTATGCCGGAGGTCGTGGGTTCGATTCCCATCCAGGACAAATGTTTATGTGATGAGCACGATTATTTGTTCTGTGTCTGGGTGTAATTTATCTATAATATGTATGTATTTAGAAATATATAAGTATGTTTATCAGTTGTCTAGTACCCATAACACAAGCTCTGCTTAGCTTGGGACTATGGCGTTGTGTGATAGTTGTGGAATATTTATTTATTTATTTATTTAAATTGCCGTTTGCAAATTGTATTGGTAATATTGTAACTAAACATAATGTTGGTCACCTCCAGGACCAGTTGTTGTTCTGCGACGACTGCGACCGCGGCTACCACATGTACTGCCTGGCGCCGCCGCTCGACACGCCGCCCGAGGGCTCCTGGTCGTGCGCGCTCTGCATCAAAGAGTTCCACACCAAGTAGTCACCTGAGGTAACTAACTTCTTGAAACTTCTAGTAGCTATTGACATAAGGATAGGCACCACACTAGGAGCAAAACTATGGAATCACTTGCAATTGATCCGGGATAGCATCATCAAATGAGTTCCCATCCCACCCAGAGCAGAGCGGGAGGGACTGACTCGTACTGACTAAAATCCACAGTGTCCTTCAATAGCCCTTTACATTCCGGGGTCACGGTAATTCGTAAGTCCCGCGACCGGCTATAGACACTAGATTAGATACTATGACTACAAGTTTTCATGCAAGCTCTGGAAGAAAATAACTCGTTCACCACAGAAGTATAAAAAACATCAAAATTGATATTGGAGCTGGATTAAATCAAGTCAGTTAAGAAACGAGATCTGTTTGGACCCCCCCCTTTATTTTTTTGAGAACTGACTCTTAGTCAAAACACATAAAATAAAACAAACTTCTGAAAGAAGTCTTGACAGAAAACGACCGAAACTAGGACATTACGGTTTGAATTCGTAGTGTCAGCATAGTGACGGGGCCCCCTCTAGAGGGCCAAAGCTTGCTAGGGTCGCGGGACTTACGATTTACCGTGACCGCGGAACGTAAAGGACTATTGAAGGACACCGTGGATTTTTGTCAGTACGAGTCTGACAGTCCCTCCCGCTCCGCCCTGGGTGGGAGGACTCATAAGATGATTTTACAGTGATAAAAAAGAGCGATGCGGTTCTTTTAAGTTAATCACCTCATTCATTCTTCTATGACTTTCTTGTTTCTTATCTTTTTTATTTTTTTCTCTTTCCAGATTGCAAAACAGAAGGGCCGTGAGAGTGATAGATAGGTAGGCGAGATAACGAATTATAGCGGCAGTCAGGTTATAGGGTACAAGCAAGTGATCAGAAAGTGTTGCTACACTTAGACGGACTGTAAACAGTGTTGCCATAGTTTAGTGAGATACTGCGCGGGGGATGGCGGTGTGACCAATGTAATTTAATTTTTTTTTGGAGTATTTTTTTTTTGTATAGAGTATATTTATGCCTAAGATTATATTTTTTTTAGTCGTGTAAAGGCCTAATTTTTTTTTTATTAATTAACATTGTCTCGATTTTTTTACTTTATGTAAACAGGAACAATTTTAAGACGCACGATGTCTTATCGCGCAAATTGCTTATTTAGATACTTTTATATTTGCCTATAGAGATTATGAATATTTTTTATTTACACTAGCAACTCCATACATTTGTCGGCGTCGTTTCCCGCGTCAATTCTTCATCGTATCGTATTGAGTCACTGCATTAGCGCTCTTACTACCTCTACCGGTGCTTGCTTTAGTATTTTTTTTATTTATTTACCTTTACACACGGGCAGGGTTGAGAAATTACGTACCCAAACGTTGATAGGTAACAGTCCTAAAAGCGGGCTTGTTCCAGTTTGGGAAAGAGAGAGCTATACAAGTCGTCTAGCGCCACCTCCTTCACTCACTGGAACAAGCCTGGTTTTAAGACTTCATAATACGGCCCTGGTAGCCTACCATGACGTCTTAAAGCGAGGGTATTTCCAGTGTGGGAAAGAGACGGCTATTCAGTCGTCTAGCGCCATCTCGTTCCCACACTGGAATTACTCTCGTTTTAAGACGTCATGGTAGGCCACCTGTAGTCCTTTTGGCGTTAGAACGATATCTACGAGACAGTTGTTTGAAAAGTTTAAAAAATATGCGGGAATTACGTCTTATGCGATATTTGTAAATAATCTTTATTATTTTTACTGTGGGAAACCCTTGAAATTATTAGGTTGTGCAATTAAAAAAAAAATAAGTCCGATCGTGAGCCGTCTTCCATTCTTTCTTCCCTTTTTTTGATGATTTTATATTTACATTACTTTCCGAAAATTGACAAGTCAGATGACATATGCTAAAAAGGCTCTTGAAACATTTGAAGTAGTACTGAAAAAATCAAATGGTCGTGTTATTTTCGATTTTTGCCTTGTGCCGAAATATTTTTTTTTACAAAATGTTATAACCCTTCCTTTTGGCCTTTGCCAATCATCAATAAAATTAATAAGACATCGAAACAAATCTTCCAAGTTTTTTTAATAAAAAATAAAAAAATCATTTTGTAAAAAAATGCGTAATTTTTCAACCCACCACATTTCTCTAGCCCGTATTAAAATCGATCAAACTTTCCAGTCTCGTATCATCTTATAACTAAGGTTCTATGGTTCTTATTGTACTAAGATTAAAGACTAAAATCGTATGTAAATGTTTACTGTAAAAAATCGCGGGCAAATCCAGTCATTATACGTAATAATCTAAATAATTCTTCGTGTATAGGTCTTCACCTTTGAGAGTGTCCATTACTTGTAGATTTTTCGTATTACCGGCTTTTGAAATCCGGAATTCCGGGACGGATCTTAAGATCCGTGTAACGGAACTTGATAAAGTCACGTTCTGTAAAGTAAATCCGTTATTCCGGAGCTCTAGCTGGCGTATAGGAAGGGGTTGTGAAAAATTTACGAAAATTTTTAAAAATTAAAATGATTAATTTTGTAAATTATTATGATTATTTTTATCATTGCTGTCAATACCACTTAAAATCAAACGCTATTCTGATAAATCATAAACAAGGTTAAAATCAATTTACTAGTAACACCCCGCAGCTTTGCTTCCAACCTTGTAAAAAATAAAACAGTAAAATTCTTCACAACTCCCACGTAACACTAGTTTCACTGTGCTTCGATCGCTGTCTGCATTTAGTGTTACCATGGTACCAAAAGTACCAGGTAGGAAATCTATTAAAATATAAGTACATTAGTATGTATTGTATAATGTTTAAGATAAAACTACGTTTAATGCAATGTTTGACATTGTTTAACAAATGATTTAGCCGGAGTTCTATGGAAACGATAAAATATAGGTTTAAAGTGGATTTTTCGCATATTCGGCTATTTGTTGCACTTAACTTATTAATGTATAAAGTCACTGTTTTCACTGTGTTGTGGTGATTGTATAAAGTTATAATATGGGTGTAAGTAATTCCAGTGTGGGAAAGAGACAGAGCTATACAAATCGTATAGCGCCACCTCGTTCCCACAATGGAAATACACTCGCTTTAAGACGTTATGGTAGGCCACCTGAGTCGAATAATAACGTATTAAAATATTGTAGTGTTAATGTGAACAGAAAATAAAACCTTGTTTTTACCTGAGACATGAACCCGTGGTCATCACCATGGAAGTCGACGCTTAAACAAACCGGGCTACTTGGACGAAATTATGCAACATATTGTTCGTGTAAATCTTTATGATTTAAAATACGGAGAAAACGAATTTCCCCAGACATGGGACTAAGCTAGATTGATTTTTCGCTCCTGTAAGGACCCTTATTCCGAGAGCCGCTTCGGAGAACCGGAAAATATACAAATATTGCTCGTGGCTAAATAATAACAGCGGCAGAGGCCGAACTTCCGGGTTAAGCCGCGCTTGCCAAGGTTGATGTGTGACCAACTGTGGAAGGGTGACCATCTGTCATAGCGAGTTTCCTCCGTGCCTCGGAAAGCGCGTAAAGCCGTTTGTCCCGGCTGTCATTTGTAGATCTTTGACAGTCGTTACTGTTAGTAAGAAGCTCTAAAGCCTGACAACCAAGACTACCATGGGGTATAGTATTATCCAGTTACTGGGTTGTGAAGGTCCGACAGGCAGTCGCTCCATTTAAAATACTGATATCCAGCTGCATCTGATTCGACTGGAAGCCGACCCCAATACAGTTGGGAAAAGGCTAGGCAGATGAATAGTATAGGATATACAAGCCATAATAACATTATCTATCGTCACATTACAGTGAAAAACTTCTTAGTAGTATTTCTAAATGCTCGCTGCCAACAATAAATACTTAATTACTCTTAAATACTTTACAGTCTAAGTATAATCCGGCGCATCGTGTCCTTAGAACTTCTGCTTCTTAGTTACGATGAAATATTAGGTGATAATATCTTCAATAATAAAGGAAAATATAGGTTGAGGGTCCCTCCTCCAGCCATGACCTGTACGTACCGTAATCCAACATTTTTTTGGCTGTTACCCTACACTGGGGCGTTCTGTACCATGGGTGCGTTTAGTAACATAGGAACACATACACAAACACCCAGACCCGAAACAGTTACTTGTAGATCATACAAATATTTGGTCTGCGCATACAGAAAACTAACAATAAATTTATCAATTCGGAAGTGAGCTTGTTTGGAATGATTTGACATATAAATTGGCTATTTGACAGTAGCTATAAATTACAAATATAATTAGTCCGTCATTTAGAGTTTAAAAAAATAACGGACACGTATTTTTGCTTTTGTAAAATCAACGAATATTTACCAAAATATAACGCATCGAAACTCGAGAGTGGGGGCTCGTGACGTCAGAATTAAATAAAAAATGTACTAAATTGTGACGTATTGTCAATTTTGAAAGCGCCGTATCTCCGTCAATTTTGGTTTACGAAACAAAAGAAAAAATATGGGTCGAATATTTTTTGATAATTTAAGTGACGGACTAATTAGATTTTTTCAGTTAAATAGCCGGTGAACCGATTTTGATGATTTTTGGAGATGGATTGTACTCTCTCTCTCTCATGCACGCACATGTATGTGCACGTCAATACATGTATGTAGGTCTCCCCTTTTTGTGTCTTATGTTTGTCCACCTTATTGTTATGCTTTGGCCAAACTAACGGGAAATGCCTTTAATCATCGCGATGATGGACCGTTTATAGTCTATTAGAAGTTATTCGGTTGAAAAAAAAATGGAGCTTGTATGTCAAACTCGGTCATAAAAATATATGTGGGAAACGGAACGTAACTGGAAGAAAGGGATAGAGTGCTATGTGTGAGTGAGAGACGGGATGACGGGGGACGGGAGGAACGAAGGATAAGCAAGGGCAGTTAGTGCTGCACTGTGTAAACTAAAAGTAAAATGGTTGTGAAGACGAATTTTTTTTTTAAGAACCCTTCCATCTCACATTCATGTGTCGAAAGATTTTTTGGTTGAAAATACGAATGTGTGAAGTGAGGAACAAAATCAAAGATTTTTAAAATTCCGTTATTATGAAGACATTATCACCTAATACCAAATCGTAACGAATCGAACTTTTATTTTTGTACTAATCCTGAACTTTACGTAAACACTTTTAAAATAATTGGCTATATCCACAAGCATTCCAGTTTTGATAGTCGTGGAACTCGTTTGTCATTATCTTATAATGTGCGCGGGACATTCAGTTTGTGCGATTAGACTCGACTTTGTTTCTATAGAGTATGGCAATGTAAATAGATTATGCTCAGTCCAAGCTCTATATCTGTCGTAAGAACTTACATTACATAGACTCAACGTCGACTCAACTCAGATTCGTCTCACAATATTGGTCTTAAAATGATGCCAGAGGTTTTTCAAGTAAATGTTGAAAATTCCATTATAAGTAACACGATATAAAGTTCAATTTGCAATGCTTTACTGTGAGTTGAGATGGAGTGGAGTCGGCTTGGAGTCTGAAAGCGTCAGCGCGGATAGATTGCTCGAGATTTCCTTGAATTCTGCCAAAATGACTATGGCTAAATCTTTTTATAGATTTTTCAAGTCTCACACAAACTGAAGCTGAAATATTTAGAGGGAACTTATGAGTTTACTAGTACAGAATCTTTCGTTCGAAAATGAACCTTATTTATGGTAACTCCATAATTATAATTGTGTGATTTGTGATCCAGCAAGCACTTCATACAAATATGAATATTAATGTCGTTGAAATAAAGATCATTGTTGTATATTAGTTCTGAGGTTGTCCGAAACTGAACCTTATTGTTATAAAGTTAATGTGACTTGAGATTAAGTAGTTCATACAAAATATGAACATTAACGATGTTGAAATAAAAATCATTACTGTATGTAATTAACGAAACGTCAGTAAAATCTAAATTCGCTCTATATAGTTCAGTCTTGTGCTTTTATGTACTAACTAATGGATTTATGTTTAAAATGTGTGAAGAATTTTGCCAGATATACGTGATTATTTAAAATCGCGTACTTACTCTAAAAAAATATCGCACAATTTATCTTACGAAAAAATGAGCACAAAATTACATACAACTAATTTACTGTTACTTTTTTAAGTGTTGCTACAGTAAATTAGAATATATTGTATATGTTGTGGGCTGGCTGTGGTTCCGGGCACCTTAGAAATACTTATGAAATACCTATATATCAATGTCCTGGGCTCGCAAACGGTCTACAATTTGTGCGTACAAAGGAGATGTTTTTTTTCCCCTACATATTTGGCCCCGGCGTGTACTTCAAAAACAAAAGTATCAAGTTACGTGAAAAAAATCGTAGAATCTGGAAAAAAATATATTGGATTTATTTGCGCATTTGTACCACCCGTAACTGTCGATCGAAGATGTTAAAACCTGCAACCCAAGAATTTCAGTCTGGCAATGTCATGATTTACTTCTTCGATAATGCGTTTCGTCGCTTCATTTTATGAACCTAAAAATGTTTTATTAAGATTTTTTTTCTGTGTTATAGATAGTTTTTTTTCTAGTTATATTTGTTGTGAATTATAATAGAAATAAGTATTTCCAAAAATACATTTATTTCACAATTCATATAACTTTTTGCGTTTGGTTATCTACCAGGAAAAAGACAGGGCACCAAAGCCAAGGCCGATACTGTCAGTTGTCATTCAATTCAAATCATTCCGTTTCGGTTAATCGTCTCTGGAGTGCTATTTTTATTGTGTTATTTCGTTTTTATGACTTTGCTATTCTTCCCTGGACTTTTTCTTACAACTTGTTGACCTGGCTTACGATAACATAAGTACATCAATCTATTCACAACATCAAACAAATACTTTGACAGCACAGATTGACAGCTGTCGACGCTGTCATGAACGTTTCTTTTTACGCAGTAACGTTGCGAGGAAGCTTTTTTTCACATTCTTTTATTTCTTAATCTATGTGACACTAAAGGATTTTAAATACTGCAAAAAACACAAATAATTGGAAGGATTTTTATTAGTAATTTGTACCTAGGTACAGGTTTGGGCCAGAAAAAAAACACCTCCTTTACTGCGGAACTAAAAAGGCCTCTTACGTCATAGTAGTCACTGCGATCTATCGTAAAATGGGATATTCTGTTTTATTGGTCAAGCAATAGAGTAGATAGTTGATAGAGAACAATTCGATCGCGATTCCATTAGCTAAAAAGGCGTTTTTAGATCTCCTAATTTATAAGAGAATTCTATAACTTTTTTTTGGTACGTCTTACATGACTGGCAGTTTGTGTCACTATATTTTTTTTATTTTTTTTTTACTCTTTTTACCCCGAATGTCTGGTAAAATTCAAAGTTAGAGTAAAGTAAAATTGTCGTAAGTAAAGCTGTGATCAGATTAGGAGGTTGTGATGGGATAAGTGTGGGTTTACAAGGATTTTTTAATTAAAAAATATGCTTTTTATTTTTTAAGGTTAGTAACTTAGCGCGAGTACCGAATTTTTGCTTTAATGTAACGAACAACATTTTTTATTCCCGCTAGCTTGAACGAATCTTCTATCGTGATGTTCGCACTATCTATTAAGAAGAAGTTTCTTCAAGTAGAATTGGTTTGAGTCGATCACGTAGCGCCACTATAGTTCAGCCGGTCTAAAACGGTCACTTGGCAACATTCCTAATGATTCATTTCGTAAATGTATAAAAGAGGAATATAGCCAATAACTTTGCGAAGTGAATCATTAGGAATATTGCTTAAAGTGGCTGATAAAGACCCTTTTGCCCCGCGTGGAGGTGAATAACGTATTTTTGCGTTATTGCATAAAAGTTCGTTCTGATCGGTTCAAACCGATTAAACGTTGATAAGGTTTGTCACTACCTTAAGTAAGCATCCACAGTTCCACATTAGATGTATCTTCAAACAGGCACTGCTCAGGATCAGGTGGCCTACTGTGGTGGTCACTGTGGGAAAGAGACAGAACTATACAAGTCGTCTAGCGCCATCTCGTTCCTACATTGGAATTAATTTCGCTTTAAGAGCGTCATTGGAGGCCACCAGTATTGCCTCAACACAACCCGTCCCGTTTCAAAGAAATCAGAGTTTATAATACTTTAGAATTCGAGCTGGAAACTCTGCTAGTAAAACTTAATCTGGATCTGTGGACGCTTCAACGCTGGAAATTAGTGTGGCTGACTCTGGCTTGGCCACCATCAGGGATTTTAATTTTGATAACACAAATATTTAGTCGCTAATTAGTCGAAATTAGTCGCCAAATATCAGATTTAGTCGGTCACTGGTTCAAAAGTTAGAAGGGTTTATAGGTGGCCGATCTGGAGAGAGTCTCCCCAGCTTGGCCACATTTATATCTCAAAAACTAGGATACCTAAAGAAGATCTGTTTTCTCCCAGATTTAGTCGCTAATTAGTCGAAATTAGTCGCCAAAAATCAGAATTAGTCGATCACTGGTTCAAAAGTTAGAAGGATTTATAGGTGGCCGATCTGGAGGGACTCTCCCCGGCTTGGCTACATTTATATCTCAAAAACTGGGGCACCTAATGAAGATCTGTTTTCTCCCAGATTTACTCGCTAATTGGTCGAATTTAGTCGCCGAGTCACAGATTTAGTCGGTGTGTTATTAAAAAGATATTAAAGTAATAAATTTCTCCATACATTGGTACAAGCATGTACAAAACACTTTAAGTAGTTTCTAGACAATACGTATTATGTCTTAAGACGCTACCCCCGACCAAACGACCTTGAGTATTCGGTCCTTCTCTGTCCCGTTGATAAGTCTCGCTCTGTCTCGCTTACTCCGCCCGCGCATTTATCTCAAAATCCACAAAAAAATTGGAATTCTTTTAATAAAAAAAGATAAGCGATCTTTTCAAATAAAATAAAATGTGGAATATTTAGATTTTTAAATTATCTATCCATTGGTGTAATTCTTAAATTAACAGAACGTCAACTTTAGCAAAAGAAGCATGCTATCAATAATTTTAGAACATTTTTTACAAGGAGATTTTAAATGTATTTATAACACATAAAAATAAATTAAAATGTGCAATAATAAATAGTATTAGGTAGATACATCATATATTCTTATTTGGAAACAGAAGTTTTATTATTCTAACGTAATTTAGGCCTTAACATTATAATTTGGTAAAACAGTTGTATGCGACTGTACATCTTGACACCAAATAGGCCAAGAGCCAGGTGTAATGTTTTCAAAGAAAATTAACCTACTCTAACATAGCAATTTATAACATAAACAAAATTATTTAATTGAGAATTTATATCTCTCTGACATTTCTAATGACTTTAGACCGATAAAACGAGAAGTATATTACACATATTAACAGAAATATTTTTATCTTGGCAATTTTTCGTTATCTTTTCGATCTAGCTCTTGGACTATACCTTAAAAGTTGAACTCATTTTATCTTCTAAACTAAGACCCGACTAAATCTGTGACTCGGCGACTAATTTCGACCAATTAGCGAGTAAATCTGGGAGAAAACAGATCTTCGTTAGGTGCCCCAGTTTCTGAGATATAAATGTGGCCAAGCCGGGGAGAGTCCCTCCAGATCGGCCACCTATAAATCCTTCTAACTTTTGAACCAGTGATCGACTAATTCTGATTTTTGGCGACTAATTTCGACTAATTAGCGACTAAATCTGGGAGAAAACAGATCTTCGTTAGGTGCCCCAGTTTTTGAGATATAAATGTGGCCAAGCCGGGGAGAGTCCCTCCAGATCGGCCACCTATAAACCCTTCTAACTTTTGAACCAGTGACCGACTAAATCTGATATTTGGCGACTAATTTCGACTAATTAGCGACTAAATATTTGTGTTATCAAAATTAAAATCCCTGATGGTGGCCAAGCCAGAGTCAGCCACACTGGAAATTAATAATCTATCTCGGTTGGAACCCTCTCTGTAACCAATTAACGATCGAATTTGAACAATCAGAAGCAGCCGTCAAAAACAAAGACGCGGGTTTCGGATTGAGATTGAATATTAATTTCGGGCGCTTTTCTATGTGGGTAGTCAAAGAAAATAAGCAGATATTTTAAAAGCTACTGTGTGACAGACGGACACACTCGATCGTGACAGTAACTCATTGCCTGTTCTTTCCAATAACAATTTAGGATTGCTCCAGTAACACTAGCATTGGTTTTTATACCATTTCTTATGTAAACTTTAAATAGCGCCATCTAGTGGTAAAGTTGAAGCAATTATTCCATACAAATTGGAGTACAAGTACTGGCGATATACTTCTATATTGCACATAGACTTTAAAAAAACAATCAGCTAATTTCGGTTTGGTATAGCGCTATCTTTGTCGCACGAAGCAATAGCCAATCACAACCAACATCGACTCAGCGACAAACGTTACACAGGTAGTGTGTGACAGAGATAAGGCTATACTAGCCGTCTCTTTGCAAAGTATGTTAAATATTTATTGCTGGTACATAAACTCCAATTTGTATGGAATAATTATTGTCCTATTTCGTCACTAGATGGTGCTGTTTGAAATAGTACGAATTGGTATGAAAACTTGAACTAGTCGAAAATAATGTCGAAATTGGATTAGAATTTGATTTATTTTTTATTTTTAAGATATTGACTACGATTTTTAATTGTTATTTTTTTTACACTGACACCATCTGCGATCATGACTCATGTTTAAGGCTCGAAACGTTTGTTTATATTAAATACTTAATCTTTAATAGATAAATAATTTAATTCTAGTGACTGAGTATTGAGAATTTACAAACTAAAAGGTGGATGCGCTAAGTTAAACCGCGAAACGTTTTCTTAAATTATTCTTAAAAAGTAGGCTTTGTTATAAATTGGTTTATTTAAGAACGTGAGACGAAATATCGCTAAGATCATCTAAAACTTATATTATTTCTCGCCATTGTATCATTTTTGGCCATCACTTACTAAAAGAATTATATTAATGATCATAATTAATTAAACTAACATATTGATGGTAGACTAAAATAAAAAAATTAAAAGTTTAGAATTCGCGGTCTGCCTTGGCCCTTTCACCTAATTTACTATATCTTTTTTTATACAAGTGATTTCTACATCCAATTTCGATTCGAGATAGCGTTCCAATTAACAATATTGAATTTGTTAGATTATATTTTAAATTAAGGTTTCCATCCTGTAATATTTGTGTCATACTATTTGTGGTGACGTAACTGATAAAATATTGAAACGAAATGTAATTTATTTGTTTTATTTCTTTACCTCACTAACTAACTCACCTCGCAGTGGTAGACGTCCACGGCGTCGGACGTCGCCAGACAATCTCCGGCCACCGTAGGCGCGGGCATGCTGGCAGCGAGTAATGGGCAACTCGTTGTCCAACCATGGACCATGCCCGGGTCGACGGCGCGTTGTGTTCCACGCGTGCCTCAAAGAGGACCAAACTGTAGAGGGCCAAAGCCTGCCGGGGTCGCGGGACTAACGAATTACCGTGACCCCGGTACGTAAAGGGCTATTGAAGGACACCGTGGATTTTAGTCAGTACAAGTCTGACAGTCCCTCCCGCCCTGCCCTGGGTGGGAGGACTCATTTGATGATTTTACCACGATAAAAAAAAGCCAGCCGCAACACATTCCCATATAAAGTATTCAAGAGATTTTCAAAAGAATTAAAAAAAAAAGAACGGCGTTTCAATAATTTAACATAAGGCCGCGTTTCTAGTAAACAAGTTACTTGTAGGTACAGACCCCAGCACATCACCTACCTACCTCAATCTGTCAAATTCCTTTATTAGATTATCACAACAGTGGTTAATATTGGATTGCTCCGAATCTGTCAAAGGAGAGAACTTTCACGCTCCATAAATTTTTGGGCCAACGAAAAAAAATAGTAACACCGTGGATTTTAGTCAGTAAGAATCGGAAAGTCCCTCCCGGGAGGGTGGGAGGACTCATTTGATGATTTTAACACGATAAAAAAAAGGAATTACTGGAAGAAATTCCTAGAACAAAGGTGCGTTTACATAGAAACTCACATACACAAACATCATACCGGATCCGGGGATCCGGAACAAGTACATTGCAGATCAAATAAATATTTGTACCGCGCGGTGCGCCTACCGTGTCGTTAGTTGCAAGGAGGTAGTTTGAACTGTAGATTGTCTTTATTCAATTCAAGCAACTTTTATAGCAATGTGACGTCATACTTGTATGCAAGACTTGCTTAATGGAAACGTGCTTTAATGGTCAAGTCACACTTAAGCAGCGGCCAGACAGAAAAGACGCAAGACGAGGGCGAGGCGCGGACCCGCCGCAGACAGGGCGCCGTCACGACTTTTTAACTTATATAGAAAAGACACGGACGCGTCACAGACAGGGCGCCGTCACGACTTTTTAACTTTTCAAACAATCATCTGGTCTGTTATAATTATAAATTACTGGATTATTTTCAATTAAATTACAAAATGTAACGTTAAAATCAAAGTCATCACGCATTTAAGGTAACGTTCGTTCGCACGTAACGTTATGACTACTCCGACGCAAGATGCACAATGGCGAGCGGGCGAGCGCTGTGAGAACCTGCCTTCCGCGCCCTTTCCGCTCCCCCGCTTGCGCCCGTGCAGGTCCGCGCCCTGCCTGCGCCCTGTCCTTTCTATATGTTTTCCAACAGGGCGCAGACGAGTCAACGTCGTGACGGCGTCCCGTCCTTTCTGTATGTTTTACGTCGCGACGGCTGTATACACTTTATATGCAAGTAGATTCAACGGGCGCCGCGTCTGCGACGGGTCCGTGCCTTGCGTCTGTTCTGTGTGGCCGGTCCCCGAGACGCGATGCTACGCGCACATTTCAATAGAGTGACCCAAAATGTATGTATTTTGAACTACACGAAAAGAAACATATTTCACCGATAACACAAGGCATTTAAAATCACAATTTAAAAGCGACTCAAAATCTTACTTTATTTACTAAACGTAACTTACGAATTTTAGAGCGGCTTATTTGTGAGCTCGTTGGAAAAATAAGTTCACAACCGTTATTATTACGAATTTATTCCACTTTTTAAACAATACACTCGTACTTTTATGGCTCAAACTCTTTAATTCGCGATTAACAGGGATTAATTCGACCTGTTCGCCTCCGAGGCTCACGCCAGACTGACTGTTGGATCTAAAATTCACAATTATTAGCTCAATGTTGAAAAAATAAAATGCAATGAGGGTAGCGTGTAAAAAAAACTAAAACTGAATTAATCCTTTTGCATCGATATCGTTTCATACGAAATGTTTAAAACTCCTTTAAAATAAATCATTAATTATTCCATGATTATTTTTACATTATTGATAAAACAAACGAGTTAAAAATAAAATTAATTAATTACCATTTATATTATTTATATACTTACCAACATTTACATTATTATCCCAAAGGACATCGTTCACCAGAATATGATAAAATAGGTATTTAGAAACTTCTGTCATTAAATAAGTAATAAAACAACACAATAATTTGTCTATATTTATTTATATATCGGAACAATTCACTACTTTGTATGATATGAAACCAAACAGTTATTTTGGCATTAAATATCGAAAAAATGTCTATTTACTAAAATTGCACATCTAATAATGACTACTACTAAATGTAATGCTACTACTATTATTTAATAATTATTATTAATAACAGACCTATAAAGAACAACGTAGAAGGTAACAATTTGAATCAAGATCACTCGAACAAGAATATCACTAGGTTACCAGAGATAAAAAATATAAATGTGAAGTATAAAAGTAACAAAATAAATAATAATATCTATTATACTAATAATATAATTTGTTATTATGATTATAAATTGTATAGGTATTTATAAATTCATAGTTTTCAAGCCGATATCTAAACGATATTAGGTATGTTTTAAACATTTCTTTTTAATCTTTTTTTAGGTAAGTAGATCAATATTATTATAAACTATTCAAAGTAAAAAAATGGCATATAACCTTATGGTTTTTATACAGTTATTGCACAAACTTTCAAGACGGTAAAACGTTTTGGATTTCGTTTCATTCTGTAAAATATAAGTAATCTAAATATGAAAAATATAAATACTTATAAGGGTTTCGTACCAGTTTAATTTTTTTGTTATACAATAACTATGAAGGTATCGTTGCTTTAGTTAAATTAAATAGTTATTTAAAGACGATAATCTATAATATTTAAAATGTAAAAAAAAAACTGTATTTTTATTATTCGGCAAGAATACTATATTGTACTAAGGACTGGCTTATTCCTGTACCTAATGACTACAAAAACATGCAAAAAAGGTTTAAGTAAGTACTTATCATAATAATATAATATTTATTCTTTTTTGTGATTTTATCTGTGGAAAATATCGGAGAAACGAATATGAAATTTAATTTAACAATCGTATATCTCTCAACACCAGAGGTCAAATTTAAAATACCTAGTGAAATTTTACAGAAATGTTGAGTATCAAAAATCTGATGTATTTTTTATCTTGCAGGTCACCTTAAAACGTTTTTACTTTCATACAAATAAGGTAAGCTGAGGAGTTTAATTACTTTATTTTATTTATCAATAGTATAATATATATATCTACATATATAAAATATATTGTGGTGTCATGGACATGATTGTTAACACTTAAACTAATGGAGATTGTATTAAAATATCTATTAATACAGGTGCTTAGACGAAATATACAATCTTTCATAACAATCTTATAATATAAATTCCTACGTAATATTTTTAATTTGATATTTTTAATATTTTTATATTTCTCAGAATAAAATAGCTTTGAATTAAATAAATCTTTTGTAAATATCATCTAAACGTTTTTTTAAATAACAAATTATAATGTCTAACACCTGTATTTCATAAAACACTTCACGTTATATTTCTTATATTAAATCTAACAACAAATTATACATGTTAAATTTTGTAACACATAATATTTAACTAAATATATTATTACTCTCTATAACTTATCACAATGTTTTGTGACCAACTTAAATAAATATTTTACAGTTTGGAAGACATTTATGATTTTTGTTGTTTATTTCGTACACTACACATAGGCACGTTAATTTATTATCTAAAATATATTATGCCAATAGTAATTATATTAACTTAACATAATTATAATAACTTATATTTTATAAATGGTCAATAAGAAATCATATTTCTAATTTAGAAGCTGGTTTAAATAACTGGTTCTCTAATTTGAAACTTCATTGTTTTGCAAAATATAAAATGACTTTTAATTTACAAAAGAAAAATATAAATTGCAAAATGAATTCATTCTGAAATATAAACTGGATTGCATACCTGATTGGAAATTCTAATTGAAATATAATATCTTAAAGCTCATAATTTCTCTTATTTCAGTAACTTCCTGTAGAAGCTCCAGGGCTAACAACGTAAGATTATTAGTCAATAAAATATAAAAAATATACTGCTTCTAAATAATTTAGCATTAATTTATTTAATAACAAATTTATATATCGTATACTCTAGACTTTACCAGTTGTTTTCTTTAAATATAATGTATACTATATTTTGAAGTTTGGTGATTTTTTGTATTCTGTCAAAATCAATATGAATTTAATTATTTAAAAATAGCAAACTATTTTGTTAAAGGAAAACTTGTGTAAGAATGAAAATTGCCCATTAATATAACTTGTTGCTTGAAGCCCATTTTAAATATTTACCTAAATTAGCTACATATCTAGAAATTAAGAGACGATTGAACTTACAACTAAATAAGTTCAATTTCTCAGCAACGTTGAGCATCCATCAAAAATTGAGCACAAATAAAATCGAGACAGTTCTATGCGAATGTTAGAATTCTGTCAAGCCAAATTTAAAATTTAAATTATTTCTACTGGCCTTTGACATTCACACTTAAAAATATCATAGTAACTAAAAGTTTAAGTGTTAAACTAAGTTTTTAAAAAGCTAAGTCAAATTTGGCTTGACTTATCTAGTAAGTGGTCAATGTGACACAATACAATACATACTTAACTTTGCGAATGAGCAATAAGTAAGCTAAAAAAAGCAGCTCTGTTTAAAAAATCATTGGCACGTTTAAATACTAAGATTTGGGACGTCGTGTGTTGCCAACGTTGAACATTCAAGAATGCTCATTTGTGTAACAATAGTATCAGTAAAAATGAGACTGAAAACGTCAAGATAAAATTGTTGTAAAATAAAAACTTTTATTTAAAAAACAAGAGCTGCTTAGAAGGCTATAGATAAAAGGGTTATTCTTAAAAATTATGGCATATTTATGGTTTTGAATAACTACTAGATATATTTACTACTAATTGAGCGTCGATCTAATCTAAGTAAACATAAACTCAATAACATATATTTGGTTTAATTTCTACAAACGTAACAGCACCTTTATATCACTGTGGTACATTCGTTGTCCATGTAAACACAGTAGGCATATACAAGCAAAAAAGAACTGAGAACTTTCTTATGGTTGATTTCAGATGAAAACTTAAAACGTCACTTATTCAATAATTTGAAAAAGTGCCATTTTAGATTGACTTTCTATAACCGCAACTGGATCACAACTTGTCAAGATTTTGTGATTTAAAGCTGACATAAAAAGCAATTCCAATTTATAATTACATACCTACCTACAAAGTATAGGTATCTGAAACTTTTATAATTGAGACTAATCTTTACATCAGCAAATAATTTGGATATTTCTTAAACACTAAAGTAGGGTTTTTTTTTGCGTGTGATCATCAAATGAGTCCTCCCACCCAGGGCAGGGCGGGAGGGACTGTCAGACTTGTACTGACTAAAATCCACGGTGTCCTTCACGAGCCCTTTACGTACCGGGGTCACGGTAATGGGTAAGTTCCGCGACACCGGCAGGACTAAAGTAGGGTAGTAAGTTTTTGAAGTGAAAACTTCTTTAGCGGCGTTGTGCACTTTTTTTGGAATGGGTAAAAAATGTTAAACTCGCGTCAGGACACGTGACCTGATCGAAAATTCGTAAGACGGCGCAGGGCGCTTGTGCGAATGTTGGTGTGTGTTTATTACTATTGAAGTTTTCACTTCTGCCGGCACTCCCAGAGTACAACCCGTCGTTTTTTTTTTAATTTAAAATATTAATTTTTTTTGCTTGTATTTGTCCACTGCGTTAATGAAATAAGCAATAAATATCAGATATATCTTGTAGCTATGAAGAGGAACTTTCCTAATGTGATTTTGGCTTTTTTATAGTGTTTTTTACGAATGCCACCAAGTCAAGCATTGTTTTTTTTTATATACTATAACATAACTTACTTAATCTTATATATTTCACTAATAAAATTATAAGTACTAAAACATAAAAAATAGTTCTTTATTTAAATTATTTAAGATTCGCTAAAATATCTGAAAGATCAACAAATGAAGAAGATCATTAAACATAATTGCAACAAAATTTATATTATGTGTGCGTGTGTAAATATAAATTATTTTTTTTAATATAAATCTATCCAAATATAAATAATTTTAGAAATATCTCTATAGATTGAGCCATTTCATTCGCTTTTAACAAGTGATGCTAGGTAGAATTCAAAGAAAAGTTTTTATTTATTATTCGAAATTCTTATTTGTACAATAATGGTATGAAAGAGTTTTGCTTATTTTAATTTGCTGTTAAGCCATAATTATCAGTTCATTTTTAGAAAAAGATTTGTGAAAGAAATCAATACTGAAAGCTAAAACAAGAAAATAAAGAAATTTAAAGTTTCATTTAGATTAAAATTCTTAGAAATCAATCGAGCACAAAAATGAATAGGTAGCTGAAAGGCAAACGCTAAACAAATAAAACTCATTCATATAATAAAATTAGACATGAAACTCCGAATATATTTTTCTAATTTCATAGGATATACTTACTGAATATTTTTAATTTTTATATATATGGAATATATTTATATTATATATAATTTATAAGTTTTATATTTGCCGTTTGAGCAGTGTTCTTCGTTGTGTAGGGTGTGTACATGTTAGTTGACCATGAATATGGGCCATTCGGGACACGCGGCCGGCGGTGGTATGGGAATCGGTGACCCTCCCCCCACTGACACCACCTCAGGTATCTGAAATTATTATGGGAACTGTTAAATCCAAATCAAAAATAATTCGGTAATGTAAAACGTACGTTACCGTTGGCTACACAAGATCGTTTTTAGCGTTATGACTACCTTAGTCAAAAAGTTTACAAAAAAAATTGGTAAATACTAAATATACAAAGTCAAATGAAATTACGTAGCAAAACTTCAGGAACGTATTATAAAAGACTGTTTTACTAACTTTATTTTCAAGTTACAAAACCACATTATTTTGTGGTCTATGTGCTCAAAATACCTTCAAGTCTGCAAAGACTTGCTAGGTAATTCAAATCCAATAATCAGTTCTTTTTTTTGGGGGAGGGGGGGAGGCTTTTCTTTATTTCCCATGCTTCCTGGTATCAGTCATATTGAACCTCATTTTCTGCATCACGGTGAAACTCACCATAGTCTGAGGGTGATGCGGTGGGTGGTAGTAATGCGCAGGGGAGACTGGCGGGGTCGGGTAGCCCCAGTAGACCAGAGGTGGGGGCGGCAGCGTCGGGCCCATAGCCGGATAGTAATAAGTCAGGGGACCTGCCATACACATAAAGTTGGTGTTAGGTACATGTTGATAACAATGTGAAAGGATCAGTTTTGAAACACGAGTAGCTTGATACATGTTTTTATGCTGGTATGTCAGTTTAAAGAGTATTGAATCTTTTAGATTTCAATCAATTGTCTTGCAATTGTCGTTGATTTGAAAAATATTCAAGCCACACATGCCTTGTTTCATTACTTTTCATTTTATTAAAGCAGTTTGCTCACTGATATCTACACAACGACTTAGTCATACTACTTTGTAAATAAAAATAACACGTTTAAATTAGGTCAATGTTGTAGTAGAACAGTAGGCAAAAAGCTTAAGAATATGACGTAATAATTGACACTCCACGACACATCTGGAAGTTATATCAAATACATTTCGTCTACAAATTGCGAAGATTCTCGTTTTAAACAAGATAGTAGATTAAAACAGAAAATAATTCTGACACTCGTTTAAAAATAAATCATGCATATTGTTAGTCACACTATGATATGCCTATTTCTTGGTACCTCATTGAAGTATGCAAGGTTTAGGTAATTTTTGTAAATTCTCTGTGCAGTTTTGACAACGTGCAGAAAATAGTTAAATTATACTAAAAGTTAACATACATGTTAAGTGTAGTGAAACATATATGAATTTATTTCTTCACGTCGCATAAATATAATATACGTACCAATATTATAAATCATCCCATTAAATTTTACCCACTTATATGCCTAATATGAAAGTCCCATACATGTATATTATTGTGATACTAAGTTAATTCTAAAATGCTTAGCGATTATAGAACGAATTGTAAATTCGGAGAAGTAAAGCTAAGCATTTTGTGCCTTGTGACGTCTTACGATACGGAGAGGGACGTACACAGTTTATGTATGTTAGATTTACTATGGATATTAGGCGAAAAACTTCAGAAATTCAACATGTTTTATAAATTAAGATAAAATAGACCATCCACCCAAAACAATACATGTTCAAAAGGCCGAATACTCGCCAACCGAGGCCAAATACCCAAAACTTTCGCCGAATACCCACAGCAGTCTTAAGTATGTAATTATTAAGAACAAGATGAACAACTCACCGGGTCTCTGAACGCATTAACATTTCACCAAAGCAGTGCGCACTTACACCAATACTCTGTAATGTTACACACGCCGATGTTGCCGCCAACCACCAAGCCAGTCTGCGGACTTTACCAAACTTATGCACGCCTAGTAACCCTAGTTCTTTTAGCACCACTAGTTTGAGACCTCAATTGGAAGGGGAAATATAATTTTTAAAAATATGTTTTTCAGATTTTATATTAAATTTTATAAATGAGGTAGTCCTTTATTTTTAATTTATGTTAGGTGTATTTAGGATAATTTCATGAAAACATGTTACAAGAAATTTTAGATAGTGTAAATTTTTTCTTGGAGATATTTTTTGTAAGAAGAATATAACGCAATTGAGGCCACAATTTAAATGCGATAAATCAAGAGTAAGATAGAGCTTATTTCATGTGATCCCACAATAAATGATAGATAGATACTTACGCCGCTTCTTGTTAAAAACACTGGTAAATCTTTGTGCCCACTATTGACCCAACCTCTAGTGGTACACCATACACCCATGGACCTAGTCTAGTCAAGCACAAAACATTTTTTCTACAACACACTAAGCTTAGAGTCCCTCGGACATTTAAATTTTTAAGTTCTGTCACCTGTCCATGCATTTTTAAAGCGAAACAATGTAGATTTAGAATAATGTTTTTACTTTGGGGCATAGCGGCTATGTTGGGTTTTAGAACAATTATAATTTATATCTAAAATCGAATGTTTTAACTGGTTTTTTTATATTTACAAGGAAGTAAAGAAGCTAATAGAAATTTGAGAAGCACTCTATGTGTAGACCAGAAAAGGAGATTTTAAGCTGTTCTAAAATATCTACATACGAGTAATTATTACCCAATAGCGGAAGAAAATATAATTTGGTTAAAAAAAGCAATTGTCTAAAAAAACGATGTATTTCTAAAATTTTATTGCGATGTCAAATTATATTACGAAGTTTTTTTTTTAAATAACAATAAACTTTTATTCTTATTTTATTTTATTCGTCATACCCATTTTTAACCCGTCTATGCCCCAATAAATTAATATCATGAAGCCTGTGCTCTCTGTGTTCGTTAAAAATCGATCTTTTTCGTGTCCCATGGATTTTTACAATGTCCATTCATCGTACTAGACTTAAAGGAACGTTAGAAGCATTAGGAGGGGCATGATTGTGCTATGTATCTGTTATCTTGTGAAGGAAAAGTTATACTAAAGGAAGAAGGAATGCGTAACGACGCATGTGAGAATATAAAGTGTTTTTTTTTAAACGTTTAAGTTAAATTGTGCAGCGTATTTATGGTTTTGGTGGTTGAATATAAATCTATTCCTCGAAACGAGCCCATTTAAATTTTTTGCTGTCATAAATTTGACAGCGTGTCCGATGAAGTGGCGCGACCACTTCACAAGTTTGCAGAAACTAAATGTGTGTAACATTTTTTTGATACAATAAATAATACTTACCTTAATCTTTGCCCACTCACCCGGAAGTATGTTAGTAAAACATAAAAGGACGATACTTTATTGTAGCGGAGACAGATCAAGCGGTCGAGTGTTAGTGTAACCCTTCCTTCACAAGTACCTCTTGCTATCTACGCGACGAACCCTAAGATAGACTTAGAGTATGAAGCTGATTTTCTATTTTAATCTCGTAATAATAATATACCAAAAAATTGTTTTCTTGTAACACAGTTTTATTCTGGATAAATCAGTGCATACGAAGACATAAAATAAACGAATTAACACTTCATACCCAGATTAAAACCTGATAAATCAGAGTAAATTAATTGAGCTAATAGAAAAATCAGATCCATTCCATACCCGACCTTAGAAATAGTACATGTAAGAGACAATAGCACAACCACAAACCAGAGAAACTCGCAATTATAATCTAACGTGTAAATTAACCTTTTATTTCTATTCGCAATACACTATATTTATTCAACTATACTTATAATAAAAAAAAACCATCATGATGCTAACAAGATGAGACAAACTCTGTAAAATGGAAAAAAAAACTTAGTTCTATTCAATAAAACTACATTTTGATATGAATTTCCGGCTTCATAGTGAAAAGTTCGAGTAAGCGCATCGAAAAAGTTTGTTTTGTTGCAAAATAAAAATTATTTCCAACTGTAATCGAAACGCTTTGGCAGTATATGTTGTGACACGTGACGTATGTTTATAATATAATAACGAACAGAAAATCTCTGCTATCCTCACACCACGTCCCCCAGTCACTACACCAAAAATATTTCAATAACTTTTAGTGCAATACAATTTAATTAAATTCAAAACGTTTAGATGTTGATGTGCTTTATATTCTTATCTGCCTTAAAGTTCTTGAACATCACGAAAAAAATTGGACGTGCTAACACTGTTCAATAATAAATATTAAAAATTAATAACTGCACTAAAAATCATGAAAATACCTTATAAAACGAATTTATATTTAACTCCTTAACGAGATAAAAGTAAAGCGTAGAATCTTTAAGATAGCAAGAGAAGGAGAAGCTGTGATTATAGAGTAGCGTGTTAATGACTGGAGGAGACAGGACCCTTACCAAGACTGAATAAATTATGAACTTTTACTCATGATACTATGTAGAACTCATTTCAAGTTACACTACTAGTTATGGAAGCACAATGCATAGATGTAGCTTTGGAAATATATCGTAACGTCACTTAGAGCCGTATTAGTAACTGGATACAAATGCATTTAATGCTAATTATAATTCATATGACCCATTTCGAACCATAGTACCAAGATAAAGTTACAACCGTGTACATAATTTCATGAAACAGTAACATAAAATTCCGTAAAACGAAACTTCTTTGTATCCGACCGCGATGTGCTTTGGAAAACTACGGAAGCTCAAATATCGGATTATATTTTGTCAACCCGAGCCATGCAACCCTTTTCCTTAAAATTAAGCGGTTCATGCTACACCCTTTAATATTTTAATTTAAAAAACGACATATATTTTGGTTTTTAATACAAAAATGTGTGCAACACTTACCGTTTCAATGATGGGTTTCATGCACATTTTCCATAACACAACCCGACGGATACACCATAATACAACAGTTTTGTATATAACCATTAATAAACACAGTATTGCATAGTATATAAGACTAAATTGTAACTTTAGCGTTATGGAGAAAATACTCCATTACTAAATTTATATCAAAACAAAGATATTTTTCAATCAGTGTGACCTTTTCTCCACATTGCCAAAGTTGCAACAAGTGAATAAATTTAGAAATGACAGAACAAAGATTAGCCATTACACCGTGTACTTGTGACTAAAGCCCCATACCTAATTTGTGATTATTGAGACACAATGGCGACACCATATAAAAATGACGTTAACTTATAAGTATAAATTGTTCCATTATACAAGTCACCCGATTTTGGTCTATACTTTCGAATCAAACTTATTTGTTGGTTGTGATATACTAACGCACACTATTCTTTTTAAAGTTTTTTGTGCAATACTCATGGTTTTTTTTTGCTTTGATGTTTGAAGTTATGTTAAAATTCGGGAATATAAACCAAAATTTAGCAGTATAATATAATTAATGTATACTAATCTATGTGGTGTGAGGTACAGACGAGGGGGTTAAGCTAGGTGGTTTAACCATGGATTATTATTTGGTGATGAGAGAGGATAGGGATTTCATGGGATAATGCGACCGTCTCGTTACTTTTTAACGTAGCCTAATTTAAATTTTAAAATCAAAAGAGCTTATTTTTCGTTATTTTATGATTATTGGAAGATTTTTATAACGTCTTTTTAATAATATATTCTTGAAACCCAAATTGATTTAAAACACCTTTATAACGGTGTATTCCACTAAATGGTTGATAAAATAAATATAAAGCCGAAAAAACTCGTGGAAAAATCAATTCATTTTGCATACGATGCAGTATATGATTACGGATAGCAAAAACACTAAATAATAAAAGTAAAAACTAAGCACAAAAAAGTGTACGACACACACGTATTGTACTCAAACAAAAAGAAAAAATAAAACAAAACATTAAGTATCTTAACATTAATGTAGAACCTACAGATAAACGTCGTGAAGCAAATGTATTGCATGAGCCGAGACTGATAATGACATTAATATATATATATTTGTCGTAAATACATCATATTTTGGAATGTATTTTAAACAGTTTTTGCTGTCGGTACTTAAGAGCCAGTATAAATTGAAAATCTGGTTTTCTTCGAGATAATAGTGAGAAAAATAGCTATTATTTTTAATTTCTTAGTATATCTTTGCACACTGGTAATTTAATGTAAAAAGGGTTTAATGCAATACACAAGCTTCATATGATAATAAGTACCTAACACTTTCTCAGACTTAAGATCAGCCTTCAAGAAATTGGCAAAACATTGTCTTTTATAATGGAATGTATAATATTTAAAAATCACAACGACATCTAATCACACAGTTGGGGTTGCCATGTAGAAGATATTTCTGAAGAGCCTTTTTTCTTCTTTTTAAGTATAGACCCTTTTAATTCTGAAAATAAATTATCAAAATCATGACATGATTTTGATTGGTTCTAGGTTTTTTTAAATACGATCAAAAGTAGGTAAAAGTAAATATAAAACAATTGAATTCATATAATTATGGCAACCCCCGTCTTAAATCGTAAAATAAATCATACATCTACTTGTCATTGATTAACAACCTCTGGTTCACTTAATGATAATTAAAAATATGAAAATGAGAGTTCAACAATATTTAAAGTCAAGTAATAAATTCAACAAGTATTTTAAGTAAGTACTTAAACCTATCAATATCGAGCTGCTAAATAACTGCCTTTATAGATTTTACACTTATTTCTGTAGTAAATTCATGTTTATTAACTAAAATATCGTAAAAATAGCAAAGGCACTTCATACTCTTGAGCGTAACGTCAAAATGTCATTTAGTCTACCCTGTTTCTTGCCGAGTTATCGCCAAATGTAACGCGACCTTTTCTTTTAGTCCAATATCGGGCCAAATGTAAGCTAGACAATCTAACAAGTGTATAATTGTAGAACATGACTCCGATTATATTTTTCTAGCTTTAACTTTCAATGCGTCAGACAGACTGTCAAACCAATTCCTTTTAACAATTGACAAGAGTCATATTTCTACTCTAGCGTCGCATAACAAACGTCGGTCTATCTAACATTTCAAACGCACTTTTCCTGACATTTGTGACATGGTCTTGCCATAATAACGCACACATTCACACGAAGCAAAAAAAAAAGTTGGCGAAAACTGCATACGCGATTTTAGCTGCTTTCTTAATAACTGTAATGCCTTTGTCAAATAGACAGGCGAAAGCGAAGCGTTTCCGAAACGATACCGAACCGAAGCGAGACGTCAGTCTGATAGTTCTGTCACGCTATCGGATCGCTTTCGCTTATCTATGTGACTGGATTCAAACAATTCCATACATTACAAATAAAAACGTCACGCTTCGCATTCCTCACGCCTGTCTGTTTGACAAAGACTTAAAAGTATTTATTTCTTAATTATTTTTAACCGTTATTCCCCTCAGGTACTGTTGTTTTAGCAAGTTAGTATTCTTGTACTCAGTAACATATTGAGTTGATTGTTAAATTATATTATTACTTTATTAGTTTACCGTTTTTAAATCTACTTTATTGATTCACAGTTCACTTATTTTTTATTTATGGAGTTATAGTAAGCCTTTTGTAAGCTTTTTCAATGTTATGTTTGAATTTTTTTTTTTCAATAACGTGTTGGCGCATTTTTTTTTTTGATTTTTCCGTAAAATGTAAGCCTTATTAATTGGTTATCTTTAAAGATCCGAAAACAACATCTCTAATCGCTCTTCTTTTTAACGAAAATGCGTTCAAAACGTCTTATCTATTTAAAAGGCACGACTTCATTCAACATTTAACTTTTTTAATTTATACGCCCGGGTAATACGGGTAAGTAGGAAACATGGACAGCGTGGGGAATGGTGACGTCATTGACCCCGGCATGGCCGCGGACAAAGCAGACCCGTACCCTGCAGGCAAGGCTGTCGGCAACGCAGTCGGTAATGTATTATAAGTCGACAGCATAGGACTCGTATTCGCGTATGAAAATATAGGAGCCGATGCCCCATAAGAAAAAACAGGTAAAGACAAGGCTGGGGTCATTTGGGGAGGCAAAGTATAAGCCCTCTTAGCAGGCGTCGCGTCAGTCTGCTGAAACGCGCGCTCATAAGACCGTTTAGTTGGCAGCATTGTCTGTTGTTGCAACATTTGTGACATTTGTGACATCTGTGTCATCTGTGACATTTGGGGCAATTGGTAGGCCTGTGTCGGCTGCTGGGAGCGGACGGTCGCGTAGGTGGGCAGCATGGGCAGGAGGGGGGGGGCGGAGGGAGGCGAGGAGGAGGTTCTCGTGCTGGCGCGCGAGGAGGCTCTGGTGCGCGATGTGGTGCGCGAGCAGGCGCGGCGCGGGCGCGGGCGCCGGGGGGGGGGCACACGTACCGGGAGAGAGCACCTTGGGCGACGTGGCCGGGGTCACGCCGCCGGTCAGCACCAGGTTCATGTCGTCGCCTGAGCACTGGAACACCTGGATTAAGTAACGATTAACTTACTGAATACCTGCTTATTATAATTAGTACATCGATCTTTAGAAAGAGATAATCGACTTCCTATATCGTTATCTCTGTCACGCACTATCTATGTGACGTTTAACACTACTTCATTGTGATTGGTTAGTGCTTCGTGCGACAGAGAAGCTGAAACTAGCCACATGCAATATTGAGCGCGCACTCTGTAAATTATATTATAAAAATATTTATATTATTAAAAAAAAATCCTATCTATAGGTAGTTAGGGAGCTTATGTTTGCAAGTTTATTGCCCTTTATGTTGAAATGGCTAAATTTTGAATTACTAAAGAAGGAACCGGTTGTGAACACTGTCTGAAAACCAATAAAGACATTTAAATGGCAGTTGTTCAAAAACAGACCCAAATTGAATTTTACAGGCAGTGATTAGGATAAAAATGTTTTGGTTTTTTGTTCCGTATCAATGGTACGTTTTATCAAATTACTTGAGGTAAATAATTGGTCAACATTCGTCAGAAGCGAGTCGTCTAAAGTGCAAATGTAAAGACAATTTGGATCCTTCAGCAATAAATGTACATTGTTCTGGTTTTAGATTTACACTCAATGGTGGAAGGAACTTTTAGCGCCCTTACTCTTAACGCGATTTGCAATATCTACGAACTGAAAATGAAATTCATCCTTGCTACTACGACATAATGATGTAATTTGACTGCCTTACGACATCGTGGCGAGTCTGTTTCTTATCTTATACCCATAGACAGCAGGGTCGACGGCGCATTATGTTCCACGCGCGCCTCAAGGAGTGTCAGCATAGTGACGGGGCCCTTCTGTAGAGGGCCAAAGCCTGCCGGGGGCGCGGGACTCACGAATTACCGTGACCCCGGAACGTAAAGGGCTACTGAAGGACACCGTGGATTTTAGTCAGTACGAGTCTGACAGTCCCTCCCGCTCTGCCCTTTGATGATTTTACCCATAGGCAACCACACGTTTTATATTGGCAGCGCCTTTATATCGTAGTAGTAAGGATGATTATCACTTGTACTTGAACGGCGACTCAAATTCGTCGTGAAGAAACGCGCTTACTCCCTAGTTTACCACGTATCCCGTCCTTCTAAGTGCACATTTTGCCCGATTGTCTCTCCACTTGCCTACATACATGCATAAAAAGTACGTTTGTAACTTTCGTCAGTTCGTGCATGGTCTCTTACTAAGGCTCTCATTAGTAAGCTCAAGATAGCCCAACGAGCTATGGAGAGGGCTATGCTCGGAGTTTCTCAGCGTGATCGAATCAGAATTGAAGAGATTCGTAGACGAACCTAAGTTGCCGACAAAACCTTACAAATTAGCAAGTTAAAGTGGGCGGGCCACATAATTCGCAGAACTGATGGCCGAAGGGGCTGTAAGGTTCTCGAATGGAGACCACACACCGGCAAGTGCAGCGTAGGACGTCCACTCACAAGGTGGGCAGACGATCTTATGAAGACCAGAGGGTCGCGCTGGATGCAAGCCGCTTCCAACCAGTCTTATTGGAAATCATAAGGCCTATGTTCAGCAGTGGACGTCCTACAGCAGATATGATGGTGATAAAGGTCAGTTTATTTGAAAGTAGTGTTGTATAGTATAATGTCTTACCTCAATATATCGCTGCTTCTTGCCGAAGGTCATGTAGCGGTGGTGCTTCTGCTGCGCGCAGAGGAACGCGCTCGCTTCACTGTCCATCTGGATGAAGGCTTCGCCACTGGGGTGACCCTGTTAATACACGTAGAAAAATGTAAGTGGAAAGAGATCTTCCCCCAAGCATCGTCATTATTCCGGGCTTGTCATCCATTACTTGTTATTTGTCCCTTTTAAGTTTAAAATATTTCAGCTGATTTATTACTCAGTTTATTTAGTAAAACAGTGGGTACAGTGTTTTACAATGTATACACTAAGCAGTATTCAAAAGCGATGTTCTGTTACCATAGAATGAACTTTTGCCTTTTCACTAGACTTGGAAGCCATACTATTACGAAATAGGTCTTATTTTCAAAGTAGAGTAGTAAATTGCGTTTGAATTTTGTTAACTGTATACATGTTATAGCTCGTGACTATACATTATGGCTAACGCATAAGCGTATAGCGACTTTTTAGCCGCGCTATTTTTCTCTCATTCTTATGGAAATTGTAAGGCTCTGCAAGCACGTACTCAAAAAATCGCACGGTAAAAGATCCAGCACGCGAATTAAATACCCTTCAGTAAACATATGCGCGGCGAAAACCCAATATACGTACTTATCCTAAGATTTTTAGGTAAAATCATCAAATGAGTCCTCCCACCCAGGTCGGGACGGGAAGGACTGTCAGACTTGTACTGACTTAAATAAAACAGTGATATTGCAATAGCCCTTTATTTCGAATACCTGAGACAGTCCCGCGACCCAGAACTTATCGTAAGATGGATCATTGGGTCGTCAAATAGATTCGAAAAGGACCTGTTTCTGGAGATGAGCCTTAGATACTTCCCAACATAAACAAACACTTACCTGAGCATTGTATACCATGTGGACTCCTTGCACCACTATGTTTTTGGCGAACTCGTCTAGGAATGTCAATATGTGCTCCACCTGCAAATAAATAACAATCCCTGTGTTTTACTTCGATATTGATCAATTTACGAGTATTAACTGCCTGTATTAGGAGTAAAAAAAGAAATATAAACCAGACGAAGAAAGTGACAGTTAATAAAATAAACCATCGTTGATCTCGTGATCTTGGTAACGGGCAAGGATTTAAAAGATTTTTTGTTCGTTTGACGGCTCTGAGCTTGTCAAAGAATCACTTCAGTTATGGTTTCATTGTATTACCTAGGTCAAACTGATGCATTTTGAGTGTGCATTTTTATTATATTTGGGGTCGGAATTAATCACAAAAAATACAGTGAAACACCAATCAATAAGAAAGACGTCACTTTTAAACTCTTTTGTTTAATATTAACTACCTTTGACAGTCATAGAAGTGACGTCACGAACAGACGCCATGACACAAGCTATCGTTTTAACGCCAATTTGCGAATTTAAAAATATTTTTTCATACTCGGGCCACACTAATGGGCAAAGCCATTGACTATTATTGCGAAAATCAACGGGAAATGCCGTTCGTGTGGCCCAACTATAACAAAACTTGCTTTCTGCAGAAATAAGAAGACGGCTACCTCTTTCTAACCCAGACTTTTCTGCTCATAACCTATGGTCCACTTACTTGCGCCTCATAAGGCAATCCCCTCAGTCGCACGCAGTCCTTAGCAGTTCCCGAAGTGATGACATGCTGGGGCACCAGCGCCACCGGCAGCAGGCCCTCGGCTGGGGCGGGGGCGGTTGATGGAGTACTGGACTGACTTGTGCGGGTCTCCAATGACCGGTTTAGGACCTGAGGAAGACGATAGGGGGTTAGATATGGAACGATGTGTAAAGCAGGGGTTTTATGGACACAGAGGGCTTTTTTGTGTGTCAAAATTATCAGGGTGGAGTGGAAAGGATTGTCAGACACCTGATCAATAACCCTGTTAATTCATATACCCTTTGCGTTCCCGTGGTACCCTTTTAAGAGAGTCCCGCGACAATACAGAGAGCCCTATCACAGTTTTTATCACATTTTAAACGCTGATTTCTGCACGAAGTAGAGTCCCCGCCAAGTTTGTAGTCCTGCGGTAGTGGTACTTTTTGCTGTCATGACAAAGACACTAGCGCCACGTCAAAAGGACTTCAGTTATGGCGCCGACTCTAACTTTCGAGTTGTCAAAATTAGTTCCTCTTACGTACTGTAGAGGCGCTTTAATTTCAATGAAGTCAGTTTTGGCATGATGCAATATAGTAAAATTCGTGGTTGGGCGCCAGAACTTCTATGCTTTGTAAAAAGAAGATAATTATACCAGTGTCAGCCTTTATTCTTTTATTTCTAGATTCTAAAACTCTTGATCGTGTTTTGATTGTAAATAATGTACATTTTTTCATAGTTATGTTCAAGTTATTTAGGTTTTTTTCAACAACGTTATGTCACGAAGCGTAAAGCTATGTTTAAGCGGTATCGTCCGAGCAAAACGATGTTTATAAATTAAAATTAAATAGCATGCAACGTTATTTTTGCAAGAAATACATAGTATGTTTATTTTTGCTGAATCAGAATTTAGAAGTAAAACTACTGATAGTGCACAACGAAAAATAATATCAAATATCGACATTACGATCTATTGCAAAAACATTTATTTATGTTGACTTAGCTAAAGCTCGTGTTTATTACCTATCTATACTATAATAAATCTGTAGAAGGGTCAATTCTGTACATTGAAAATATTGAAAAAATAAATAGCTGGGGGTGTTGCTGGATCGATACCAAACCCAAATATATGATTAAAAAAAATTTGTCTGTCTGTCTGTCTGTCTGTCTGTCTGTCTGTCTGTTTGTGCAGGCATCACGTGAAAACTAACGGTTCGATTTCGATGAAACTTGGTATAATTATTCCTTATTATCCTGGGCATAACATAGGATACTTTTTATCCCGGAAAAATACGTACAAAAAAAATCTTATTTTTTAGTTTTATTCATAGACGTTGTTCTGTAGAACCGCGAACACACGTTGCATTACCCGCAGTGGATTCAGCGCCGTAATATTTATAAGATGTCATTGTCAGAGTTACTCAAAATGGGGAAATAAACCATCCACGCGAAGACCGACATCCGCGCGGACGGAGTCGCGGGCGGAAGCTAGTATGAAATAAACATTATACAGCAACTAATACTTACGCTGTGGTATTTAAAACTAATTAAGATTTCACTAAAACTAGGCGATGCTTAAACAAATGCGGACTAATGACACTGACATTGATGAAGGATAACATCGTGAGGAAACCTGAGCTTTTTATCTACATCATCATCATCCCTCTCACAAAGACGAGGCCTGTGTCCCAGCAGTGGGAACCTTTATAGGCTGATGATGATAACGATGTCAGATCCCTATGTGGAATTTCCAGAAATAAATTCCATAATGGGTGCACACCCGGTCGCGGGACTTACGAATTACAGTGACCCCGGTACGTAAAGGGCTAGTGAAGGACACCGTGGATTTTAGTCAGTCAAGTTTGACAGTAAGGTGGGAGGACTCATTTGATGATTTTACCACGTAAAAAAAAAGTAGGTACACCTACATATATGTAACAGAAAAAAGACTCGTGCCTAGAACTAAGACCTTGTATTACGCGTATCAAATTATCGCATGTGCATCTAAACAACGGGTATTAAACTTAGTACTTACCAGTAATCTCAAGGGCAGGCTATAGACAGAAATAGAATACAAAATAATGGTTTTAGAATGATTTTCTTATAGGTACATACTTGTGGAGTAAGAAATCGCTAACAATTTTTTTTTTCGACCAACGCACGTTTTCTGGGCCTTTTTTTCAAAGTTTTATTGTTGAATTTAATAGGAGATCCTAATTAAAAAATGTTCAATATTATTTAGAATTATTCAACAATTTAACGATTATATACAGACTATAAATAAAAACTTACTAGTAATATGTACAAAAAAATAAATAAAAGAAAAAAAAAACATTCAAAGGGCGTCAAAGGATACGTCCACATCGCTGTCAACGGGAACAGTCCCCAGACATCCTACATTCATATTAGCTAGAATCCCACTGTCCCACAGCTGGGCTAAGGTTTCTTCACAAAATTACCTACCTACCACTCAGTTTCATTCTACTCGTTCCATTTTACTAGCAGATTCAGTGACCATTTTAAGAATGAGTGTCAATGCTCTCTTGTTTGGTATTACAATTATATAATTTGGTATTATATCAACTAACAATAATGAAAAATTTTAAAATAACATACGGTAGGTACCGAATTGCATAAATTATTCTTGTTTATACAGCCACCAACTTCTTCGAACGGGCAAAATTGGAACTAATTTTAAAACGTC